>JAJAGP010000276.1:203462-458545 GCA_025084515.1 Ancistrus triradiatus | reverse complement strand
AACTTTTTCTGATTTTGCTTCTTTTACATTGTCTTGTTGAAACATGGATGGACTTCCCTGAAAACTTTATCCTCTTGAAGGCAGCTTATGTTGCTCTAAAATCTCAGTTTACTTTTCTGCATTAATGGAGTCATCACAGAAGTGTAAATGACCTTTGCCAAGGGCACTGACCCAACCACATAATGACTTTGGGATTAAGCTCAGCAGCCCGGCCACGCCGTTTAATGCGACACTCGCAGGGAGGCCGTCCAGGCGGATTGCTGGACGAACCAGCCCCTATAACGTCCGGGGGTCGTCTAGGACTGCCAGCTCATCTTATATCTTCATGTTTTCAAGCGAAACGTACCCTTAAGCGCGGTGTCATTCCAACTGGCGCCCGATGCAACCGTCCCAAACTCCACGGTGTGGTCCGCGACCGACCGGCGGCCCTGACAGAGGTGACGGGGTGGTAAGTAGGGTTTCCAGCTAAATCTAGTTTGTCAAAGACCTCCCTAAACTGGCTGAGTAACTCAGCAAAGTTACATTGGCTGGAAGCGATTCCTGGTCGAGCGACCTTCACACAAGCCAGGGCTCTGACTAGTAAAAAGCCTACCACATAGGTGATCTTGCTTGTATTCGAGGCAAATGTGAGCGGCTGCTGGGACAAGACCAGCTCGCACTGGTGAACAAACACCCAAGATTTAAACAATTCACCATTGTAAGGCTGGGGTGCAGAAATCCAGACTTCACGCAGCGGGGGTGGTGATCCATTGGTTTCAGGAGTGCTGGAACTGCTGTTGGGTGGACCCTGAGTTGAGGAAGGGTTGGGTGTCTCCCTAGAAGAAAAAAGGGAGAGTTGTTTGGTCAATCCTTGGAGCTGGTTGGATAAAAAGAAGTTTTGTTCCAGCAGCCTGTAACTGCAGCTCGTGGCATGCCAGTACAGTCCCTTGGGCTTGCAGAGCTGACTGGAGTGATATCAAAGGCTCCAGAGGGGTGCGAGTGGGCTCTTCACACATCTGCCTCGAGTGTGTACGCTGCAGGTTCTTAATTGGCTGGTTCGTACTGTTACGGCAGACTGAGGCGGAGCATCAGGGTTTTTAGAACCAAAATGCAGCAGTACACACCAGAGAGCAGAGCTGGAATTAAGTTCAAAAGGTGCAGTTTATTTACAAAGTGATCGTAAATGTACGCAAGTGTTCTTTGTGGGTCTGGTGCAGTGAGCGGTGAGTGGTGGTGATCCGAGCGAAAAGAGGTCTGTAATTTTCATGATAGGTACACTTCAACTATGAGAGACCAAATTAGAAAAAAAAATCCAGGAAATCACATTGTAGGATTTTTAAATGATTTAATTTCAAATTATGGTGCACAATAAGTATTTGGTCACCCACAAACAAGCAAAATTTTTGGCTCTCACAGCCCTGTAACTTCTTCTTTAGGAAGCTCTTCTATTATCCACTTGTTACCTGTATTAATGGCACCTGTTTGACCTCGTTATCTGTATAAAAGACACCTGTCCACAGCCTCAAACAGTCAGACTCCAAACTCAAGATCAAAGAGCTGTCGAAGGACACCAGGACGAAAATTGTAAACCTGCACTAGGCTGGGAAGAGTGAATCTACAATAGACAAGCAGGTTGGTGTGAATAAATCAACTGTGGGAGCAATTGTAAGAAAATGGAGACATACAAGTCCTTTGATAATCTCCCTTGATCTGGGGTCCCACGCAAGATCACATCCCATGGGGTCAAAATGATCATGAGAACGGTGAGCAAAAATCCCGGAACTACACGGAGGGACCTGATGAATGATCTGCAGAGAGCTGGGACCAAAGTAACAAGGCTACCATCAGTAACACACTACACCAAGAGGTACTCAGATCCTGCAGTGCCAGGCGTGTCCTCCTGCTTAAGCCAGTACATGTCCAGGCCCGTCTGAAGTTTGCCAGAGAGCATATGGATGATCCAGAAGAGGATTGGGAGAATATCATGTGGTCAGATGAAACCAAAATAGAACTTTTTGGTAAAAACTCAACTTGTCGTGTTTGGAGGAAGAAGAATGCTGAGTTGCATCCCAAGAACACCATACCTACTGTGAATTATGGGGGTGGAAAACCTCATGCTTTGGGGCTGTTTTTTTCTGCAGAGGGGACAGGACGACTGATCCGTGTTAAGGGAAAAATTAACGGGGCCATGTATCATGAGATTTTAAGCCAAACCTCCTTCCATCAGTGAGAGCATTGAAGATGGAACATGGCTGGGTCTTCCAGCATGACAATGATCCCAAACACGCTGCTCGGGCAACGAAAGAGTGGCTCTGTAAAAAGCATTTCAAGGTCCTGGAGTGGCCTAGCCAGTCTCCAGAACTCAACTCCATAGAAAATTTGTGGAGGGAGTTGAAAGTCCGTGTTGCCCCAAAACATCACTGCTCTAGAGGAGATTTGCATGGAGGAATGGGCCAAAATACCAGCTACAGTGTGTGCAAACTTGGTGAAGACTTACAGGAAATGTTTGACCTCTGTCTTTGCCAGCAAAGGTTATGTTACAAAGTATTGAGTTGAACTTTTCTTATTGACCAAATACTTATTTTCCACCATGATTTACAGTTAAGTTCTTTTTCTCATTTTGTCTCTCGATATTTATCATGATATGTGATCGCAGACATCAGTAGCAACAGATTGTTAAAAGCTACTATTCAAATATTATCCCATACTAATAAGTGATTTATATTCAAAATGTGCTGCACATCATCCAGTTAAACAGGACCAAATAAACTCTTTATAATGAAAATGTTCTTTAAGCACTAATAATATCCTAACAATTTATCACGATAACAAAGTTGATCACAATACGATAAAATATTGTCATATTGACCACCCCTAACTTGAACCCAATCGAACATCTCAGGGGAGGCCTGAAAATGGCTGTCCATTGACAGTCCCCATCTAACCTGACAGAACAGAGAAGAATAGCAGAAAATCCCCAAATCCAGGTGTGCAAACCTTGTGCCATCATACCCTAGAAAACGAGGCTGTAATCGCTGCCAAAGGTGCTTCAAGTAAGTACTGAGTAAAGGGTCTGAATACTTATGTCAATACAATATTTTTGCTTTTAGTTTTCAATAAATTTGCAAGAATTTCTAAAATTCTGTTTTCACTTTGTCATTATGGGACTGTTAAGGTACTGGACTATGGACCAGAAAGTCCAGGGTTCAAATCCCACCTCTGCCAAGCTGCCATCGTTGGGTCCTTGAGTCACAGGTCCCTTAACTCACAAGTGCTTGGATTGAAAGATTGTACTAATTGTAAGTCGCTCTGGATGAGGGCGTCTGCTAAATGCTGTAAATGTAAATTATGGGGTATTAAGTGCAGAGTGAATGGAAAAATCTTTTTTTTTTTTTTTTGCACAAGGCTGCAACATAAAATGTGAAAAAAGTTAAAGGGTCTGAAGAAATTCCGAATGCATTGAATATGTACTATCGCCTTATATTCTATAGTTTTATATCCTCGTAAGACCTGATAACTCATTTTTGTCCTCTGTGGGGGACATGAGTTCACAAAAAATATTTTAATAACCATATAATCTAAGGAGCTAAAAGCTGATGCGCCATCTAGAGTACATCCTGGCCTTTACACTGATGTATCATTTGTAGAGGGGTGTCATTTGCAACCCGGAGATCTGCTTTTTCAAATTGGCTGCAATCTCAGCGATCACATTTTACGGACGCTAGAGAAGTAAATTGTTGAATAATATGTATTAATGACTTTTCTAAAGCCTTTAATTTACATGTTTTACGTAGAAAACAGTTTTAGCTAATTTTCAAAGCATTTTTACTGATTTGTACTTATGTTTAACCACTTAAAAGTGTACTTTTTTAATATCCTCTGTAATGGACATTGGGACTTACTTTTTGATCTGTGCAGAAGGGACACACAAAATACATAAAGAAAATTACTATAATTATAATGTCTCGTTGTCCCTTATAAAGGAAATTTGATAAAAAATAAACAAAAAGTGTTTTTGAAAAAAAAAATCTTTGTGACATTTTTTTTTTTCATCTCATAGACTTATTTTATTTCAAAATTACTGAAATGATCAAACTTTAGTATTCCTTGGTCTCAGGAGGATATTCTTTATTTCATTATACTCTATATAATGTTGTATAATATTTAATTTATCAGTCTATAGTAGACTGATGAATTTGAAAGATTCAATAAGGTAATACTTATATTATTATATTTTATTTTATTACATTCTCTTTAAATATCTGTCTTTTATTTCTATCTTTTATTTTTTTTATAGGTAGCTTCTGTTTATTTGAACTATTACTATAAAAGTATTAATTAGGTACCTTGGTTTAATTCTCACTTATTACCACCCAAGGCCCTTTTTGAGTATTGGTCCTCCCAAGGTTTCTTCCTTATAACATTTATGGAGTTTTTCCATTCCACTGTCGCACCTTGGTTTGTTCAGTTAGGGCTTTGGGCCTAGATATTTGTAAAGGTGCTTTGAGTGAAAAGTGCTATATAAATTAATTTCACTTGACTTGACTTGCTCCCTCCTCCTACTGCTCAAAACCATCCTGTGCACTGTTTCCAACTTTTATAAGTACTCGTGCTATTTGGTTGTTTTAATTTGAAAAAATCATAACGAAGAATGTCCTGCCTGTCCTTTTTCCATGCTACAGTACACAATTAGTACACGTTCAGATTTTCACACTGCATGGGTTGCAGTTGAGTAATAGCTTCCAAAGAGCCAGGCTGAAAATGCACAAATTACTTGAAATGTAGACAAGAGACTGTTTAGCTGCCAAATTGATACACTGATTGTCAATACATGCTCTAAGAGCAGGCTGTTTGACATACAGTGGGGCAAAAAAGTATTTAGTCAGTGACTGATTGTACAAGTTCTCCGACTTAGAAAGATGAGAGAGGTCTGTAATTTCCATCAGAGCTTCACTTCAACTATGAGAGACCAAATGAGAAAAAAATCCAAGAAATCACATTGTAGGATTTTTAAAGAATTTAATTGTAAATCATGGTGGAAAATAAGTATTTGGTCACCCACAAACAAGCAAGATTTCTGGCTCTCACAGACCTGTAACTTCTTCTTTAAAAAGCTCTTCTGTCCTCCACTCGTTACCTGTATTAATGGCACCTGTTTGACCTCATTATCTGTATAAAAGACACCTGTCCACAACCTCAAACAGTCAAACTCCAAACTCAACCATGGCCAAAACCAAAGAGCTGTTGAAGCACACCAGGAAGAAAATTGTAGACCTGCACCAGGCTTGGAAGAGTGAATCTACAATAGGCAAGCAGGTTGATGTGAATAATCAACTGTGGGAAGCAATTGTAAGAAAATGGAAGACAGACAAAACCATTGATAATCTTCCTCGATCTGGGGCCCCACGCAAGATCTCATCCCGTGAGGTCAAAAAATGATCATGAGAACGGTGAGCAAAAATCCGGAACTACACGGAGGGACCTGATGAATGACCAGCAGAGAGCTGGGACCAAAGAAACAAAGCTGCCATCAGTAACACACTACGCTGAGAGAGGACTCAGATCCTGCAGTGCCAGGCGTGTCCCCCCTGCTTAAGCCAGTACATGTCCAGGCCCGTCTGAAGTTTGCCAGAGAGTATATGGATGATCCAGAAGAAGATTGGGAGAATATCATGTGGTTAGATGAAACTAAAATAGAACTTTTTGGTAAAAACTCAACTCGTCGTGTTTGATGGAAAAAGAATTCTGAGTTGTGCCATACCTACTGTGAAGCATGGGGGTGGAAACATCATGCTTTGGGGCTGTTTTTCTGCAAAGGGGACAGGACGACTGATCCGTGTTAAGGGAAGAATGAACGGGGCCATGTATCGTGAGATTTTAAGCCAAAACCTCCTTCCATCAGTGAGAGCATTGCAGATGGAACATGGCTGGATCTTCCAGCATGACAATGATGCCAAACACACCGCTCGGGCAACGAAGGAGTGGCTCTGTAAAAAGCATTTCAAGGTCCTGGAGTGGCCTAGCCAGTCTCCAGACCTCAGCACCATAGAATATTTGTGAAGGGAGTTGAAAGTCCGTGTTGCCCCAAAACATCATTCCATTGCCAACAAAGGTTATATGTTACAAAGTATTGAGTCGAACCAAATTTATTGACTAAATACTTATTTTCCACCATAATTTACAATTAAATTCTTTAAAAACCCAACAATGTGTATTTCTTTCTGATTTTGTCTCTTACTGTACGTAGCACATACAACACATTGCCATGTTTTATGTTATTGATCAGTGAGAGTGAGAGAGGGGATGAGAGACAATCACCTTTGTGGCACAAACTAGAGTCGTACTGTGATTAGGATACAGCCAGCAGCACCTGTCCTCGTGGTGACACTGTTCAGTAGGGTACGTGCAGTTTGGGACGAAGCCCGAACCTTTTAGGCTGGGTGACGATTCATTTCGACACTTGTCTCCTCCTCCTCCGCTGTGGGTCAGTCTGGGGTGCAGACCGAAGGCATCAGTGTAGCGTTCACTCAATATTTCACTGTGCTGAAAAGGCACAATTTTAAACAATACACCGACATAAATCAAGGCATTTTCATTTGCGTGGATATGGATATTTTTAATGTATCGGCGCCCCTTTGAGCTCATCCAACACTTACTTTATCCATCGTTATGGGACTTTATTGCCGGAACGGTGGCGCCTTACGCTAATCGGTTTAGTTGCTGAAGACGAATTATAAAGACTGGACTTGTAAGCCTGGGAGTCTAACGCCATGCTTTGGCCAGCCAACCTCCCAGACAGAAAAGGAGGATTAAATAATTGCCTGTTATTGACCGTTTTGTCCGCGTATGTGATATGTGTTTGCGTTGGAGGGGGTGTTGCATTTGATGCGTAAAGGTGAATAAAATATCTGAAACATTTCACAAAATGAGTGTTCTAATGAAAATCCACTTTACATTTGTAAATATGGTTGTCCACATTTATCCCCATTGCTCTCGCATGTTTTCGGTCGGAGTTCCTCCCCCTGCGGCGCTGGGCGGAGTTTCATACCGAACCAGAAGCTCCTTTTGTCGGATCCGTTTTGACTTGACTCCCCGGGGTTTTCGGCTCAAAAATACGACGCTAACTACCGCTTATTTACATTAAACACACTCGAGTCGAAGGCTGTACGATTGCGAAGGAGATCCGCTAGGAAGTGTATCAAAACGGTGAGTTGTTTGCTGACTTTAAGGTGGATTTGTGCGTTTTTCCTCCCGTGCGTCCCCGAGTCTTTGTAACATTCATGGCGGCTCTGCAGTGAGAGCTTCGGGGCGAAGAAATGCTCAGCCACCCGCTCGCCTTTCCTTTTAACCAATATTATATCCCTGAAAACCAGTATTTGTTCAGCATCGCATGAAGTTAATTAATCACAAAAAATAATCTTGGTCCACACATGCTCTTAACTTGACCAACATCGAAAAACGGATTTACAAGTTTTTGCTTTTTTTTCCCCTCGAAATGTTTTCATGCCTAAGCATGCACTCACTGATAAAGGAACTGGTGTGGGTACGGCGTTATAAAATCGTATACATGCTCATGAATTGATATTTTGGAAGTGTTGGAACATTTCTGTTACGTTCTTCTTGGTAGCCGAGGTGTTTGCCAGCGGAAGCTGTCCACTGACTCCTCCCGGAATACGGGCGCCATTACTGGGCTTGAAAGCAAACAACGGTCGGTAACATCGTAGCAAAATATTCACCAATGTTTCTTGCAAATATATGCAATTATGGAGCGTCTTTAGTGACATATCACTGAAACCGTCAAATCTTCTCGTAAGTTGTCGCTAAATTTCGACCTTTTTCTTTTACATTTTGCTTTGTCAGATAGTAGATAGATTAATCACCTTAAACGTTCAGATAGTTTAGCGGCGAAGAAATGTTTTAGCTAATGTGAACATTATGCGGTAATTGGAGATATTTTAAGCTTTAATAGGCTTGGCCTGGATGACCTTGCTCGGGCGGGGATCAACGAGACGTTACGGAAAAAGCGGCGCCACCGCTCGGGGTCTGGCTTGAGCTCTGCCTGCTTGGGCCCATAACCACGCTTACCTCGCATAGGGCGTGAACATTTTAAACAGTCGCTTTCTTTCCTTAGTACAGTACAGTACAGGCTGTATGAATGAATTAAGTGAAACTGACTGCGAGCCTGATCATTTATAAGTTCGCTAACTAATCTGGCTAGACTCCAGTCAACCAACTCGCCAAATATTTCATGTTAGCTAGCATCAGGACTCCGTGGCTGAAAATAGCCAGGCTGTTCTAAGGAATAAAATAAAATAATGTCGCATGCTATTTGAATTTGGTTCATATCGGGCATAAAGGTAAGCCTGTAGGTTTCTCTTTGGCAGCAAGATAACATAATAATAACAAGGTCCCCATTTTGTCTCAGTTGCAAGTAGGAATGTATTATGTCAATCTTTAGATCCATACCATGTCGGATCAGTTAAATAACCTAAACAAAAGCAGATACTGATTTCGGTTGATATTTGGCACCCATTTTCTCTTTCATTTATAAACAATGCAAACATCCTCAGCAGGATTACCAAAATATCCACCGTCCTGAACAATGTTTAATTCAGTTCCTTGTGCACCGTTCCTTATATTAACAACACTAATGCATTAGTCCCCCCATAAAAATGGAGGCAAGGCAAATGCATGAAAATGCATGCTGTCACGCAGTACTAAAATTATGCTACATTATGAATGGCACTTGTAACAATTCCACTGTAAAGGTGATTTTTCAGTTTATTTTGTTTTGTAATTTCCTGTTTTGTATGAGCTACAACCTTTAAAAATATACCTCAGTGGAGTTTGGAAGCAAAAGATGTGTAAGTGTGTGTTGGGAGGGCTTGAAAATGTCCTTATCTCCAAAAGGGGAGAACTGCAGAAATAGTTTGGGAACCATTGCAATAGTGTATCACACGTAGCAGCCCATCGGCAAGTTTGTGAAGCTGGAAGATGGCCTTCTTGCTCCATGCTCGCTCCATCTGTAGCTATGTGCACTGTATATTATTTATATATATTTATATATATATAGACAAATCGTGTTTGTTTGGATTTGTTTTTAAATACCATGATTCCAAAAGTGTCGGCACAAAAATAGAGACTTTCAAATCTGTCGCTGGCTCTCTAATGCTCAAGCATTCACACCTAGTTTGTTGGAGCAGAGCTGCAACTCGTGTCATGAAGTTCAAATTCAAACATGTTCCAGATTGTCAGGTTCAAAATCCTTGGTAAAGGTGGCTGAAAAGGTTATGAAAGGATCTGTGGTTAATTCTTGAATTACAAATTAAGTCTCAAACTGCGTGTTTTCAGTGGGAATCAGGTTAAGAATCTGGAATAGCCATGTCAGAAGTGAACCGTTTTGTCTGAACTTGGACATATTAATCAGTGTCAAATAGAGGTGTAAATATTTATTTATTCAACAGTAAAGTACACTTTTCAAATTGTTATTATTCAGAAACAAAATATGAGTGTTCTCACTTGGTTATTTAATATATGGCAAAGCTACAATGGAATATTTTCTTTAGATTTTAAAGCTCTGTTTCTAGTAATGTATTTTAGTTGCAGTGGACTAAAGGTTTTTTGTTGTTTGAAAACATGTTCCAGAAAATGTGCATTGTTCTTCATCGTTTACACTTCAAAAATAAAGTCATAAGCAAATTGTAATGTGTACTCAGTATTGTGAATTGAATCGAATTGTTAAGAGTGTATAGCTACACCCCTGATCTCAAACTGGAAGGTCCAGCCATGACCCAGTTGTAGATTCTTTGCATATAAATGTATCCTGTGCTGAAAGGGTTCCCACAGCATTTGTAAGAAAAACCTCACGATTCTCCACCATACTTTACAGTGGGAATCTTTTCAAACACCTGCTGAGCATTTGCTGATTAAAAATTTTGTCTATTTATGTGTTATCTGATCAGGGATACCTCTGACCCACCTCCCATATTGCCGGCCTGCAAGTGGTGTGTAATTGTAAATTTGGAGACTTTGTGATCCCAAAATACTACCATTATCTGCAAATAGACTGTGATCCTTGGAGAACTTTTTCACTTTACATCTCTCATCTAGCCAAGTTGGAACAGAGACGTTTATGGGTCTTGCTTATGGGCCCAACAGGGGCAGCCTGGTGGAGTTGAGGTGTCAATCTGTATCCCAGAGCCCTAGACACTGAGCCACCACTGCCCTGTTTGTTTCTTTGGTTATAAAGGGCAACACTCATTTAATCTGTGTTCGGATGACAAAGGGAATCTGTTGTAAGTGCTAGCATTTGTTAAAGCAAATTTTATTTTTAAACAAGGGTGATGATAATTCTCAAGCTGACTCAAATCAAAATGATATTTGTACTGTATTATCTACATGTGTCAGAAATGGACTCGTTTCATGACTTTTCATGTCTTTCAATGTTTGTTTGTTTTTTTCTTTTGTCAACCAATTTAGGATTAAGGCTTTGTGTAGCCACTCTTTGGCAGGTCGGGTCAGTGCCACCTTGACTGTGTCGTCATGAATGGCAGCAGTAGCGTGGCTGGTACGCAAACTGGGCGAATCAAACTGGAGCCAGGTAGGCATGTTGTGATCTCTCTGGTTATGGCTGCCATGGTAGAAATATAGGCCGTTTCTCAATACCAAGTACCCGAAGTTCGGACTTCCGTACTTCCTAGTCTGGACAAGGAAGTTGGACTTGCGAGTACATTCTCCCGGTGATGGGAGGATGCAGTTTGGTTATTCTACAATTGGAACAGCAGCATACTTGGCTATGGAGACTGGACAGTTTGCTTTTTAGACATAGATGAAAACCTAAAACATCTTGTATAAAGCCTGCTAGTGGTGGAAGAAGTGCTCAGATCTTTTACTTTCCATTGAATAGTTTAATCTACGTGTAACAACGGACCGATCACATCTAAACATAAAAAAAAACCTTCCCAAACATAAGCCAGCCCCAAACAAGTCTGGTTTTAGAAGGGAATTTAATTCTGAACTTCAACTTATATCAGACAATTCATATTTAGAATACAGTCTGAATAAATAATACATATGCATAATAAATACGTTAATAACTTTGTCACATCTCCAAAATTGCCTGAGCATTTTTTATGTAAGCTCTATTTTGATTAACCGACCATATAGTTGAATTTTAAACAACTACATTCTCGCCTAAAAAATCTTATAACTTTATTCTGTCACACAATAACAGTATTTGAAAATTATACATCCAGTTTTGAGTCCTCTCATCCGCCATTACCGAGCTGACAATGCGTTGTGGGATATTTCGCAGTCCCAAGTTCGCACAAGTTTGCTCCAATGCTTCCTCGATAATATGGGAGGATCAAGAACACATCCGGGGATTTGGAGAGTACTTGCTTAGATGCGAACTTAGAAATGGAACAGTACTACGACTGATGACGTCTCACATGTACAGAAAAGTACACATATTGAGAAACGGCCATAGTGTTGCAGCACTTGTTTGTGTGTCTGCTTTATTTAAACATTTAGTTCAGTGACACTAGTACAGTGATTGAAAGTTTGTGAAGCCTTTAGAATGATATTTTTTGCATAAATATGACCTAAAGCATCATCAACAATGAGACGAAATATTATACTTGGTGTGATGTCAAGCATGTGTGCTGATGTCATCACGTGATGCCCATTATAAGTGTGAGTTATGCTTGTGTGTGTTCGTTTAACTCTCACGCAGGTTTCGGAAGCTCCTATTAATAATTATGGTGATTTGGTATGTGTTGATTTGTGTATAAAGGTGATTATGGATTTATACGATGGCTATATGCTTACTATGGGGGATTCGTTTCCCGGGAGGGCGCGCGCCTAGGAGCACGCACTCAGAGTTAGGACTGGACCATGTGAAATCACGGAGAGGGGGTGCAGAAAAAAAGGGCACAAGCGAATATTTAATGTAATGAGTAGATGTAATGAGTAGATGAGTAATGAGGAAATTGGGTTAATGTGTGAATAGGGAGTAATGAAATAGGCGTTTTTTGGTGTATGTGAGGATTTTAGCTGGGTTTTTTTGTAAGGGTGGGGCTGCTTCTGTGGGGAATGGACTTTACCTTACTTTTGGTGGGAAGTTACGTTTGAAAGGCGCGCAAAGTGTTTTGTTCGGGCTTTTTTAAGGAAAGGACGGGGACGCCGACTTGGAAGTGGGTGTTCCTTTGAGCGCCATTTTTAAAGTCATTCAGGCTGTGTGTAGCTCTAAAGCTTTATCGGCGGATACAGCAAAGAAGGCGCTGGTAAAGTGTAGATGGGAACTCTGTTTCCGTTTCTTTGTTTTTGAATGGCTTATGAAGTTTCACATGTGATTTTGCTGGCTTGTGTTTTAATGGGATACAAGAAAGGATGATAAAGTAAACATCACTCAGCTGAAGACACCTCCCTTGACCGCTTACGACCACAGTACCACACGCGGTGGCAGCGGTTTTTCCCATCCAGAAGCGCGCTAGTTTCGACACGATGCCTCTTTTCAATCAACCTATGTCCAGTGCTGAGGAAAGTGAGGAGGACTCCGATGATGAAAGTACGTCCGAAGACAATATTGACGGTGTAACAAAGACGAGTACAGCACCAGATTCGGCGTCAGACAACGTGGTTCAACTTAGCGGCATGTTCCAAAGTTTTATGTTAATTCAGCAAGCACGGGAGGAACGCCTGGAGCGAGAGGCACAGCGACAGGAATATAGGTGGCGTATCCTACAACATCAGTTCACGCAGCTCCAAAACGAGGTCCAACAGGAGCGTCAGGAGCGACAGGCATTGGGAGGCGAGACAGCACGAACCCTTAATGTACCATCCACATCTCCTGCTGTAGACATGGCGCCTGCTGCACAGATTCATCATATACAGAGCATGGAGACCACAGAACAGCCACAACCAGCACCACCAACAGGATCATATAGACCAGCAACTTCTCAACAGCAACCACTGCCCTATGCGGGGTGGGCCAGCACCGAGATGTTGCCACTCCGGGATGATGACGACATTGAGCATTACTTCACCACTTTTGAGCGGATTGCTCAGGCCTGTAGATGGCCAGTAGAAGACTGGACACTTTTCCTTGTACCCTTGCTTACAGGTAAGGCGAGAACAGCCTATGTGGCCATGGACACAGAGGACACTTGGAATTATGATCGAGTCAAACAAGCTGTGCTGCAAAAGTACGAGATCAGTGTTGAGATCTACAGACGACGTTTTAGGGCCGACATAGTAAAGGAAGGTGAGACCCCTAAGGAATTACAATCACGCCTAAAGGCTCTGTATGATAAGTGGATGACACCAAAGCAACGGACTAAAGAGGAGATCGGGGATCTTATCGTGTTAGAACAGTTCTTAAGAGTCATTCATTCAGAACTGCGAATTTGGGTAAAGCGGCATAACCCCACCTCGTCAAGACAAGCGGCTGAACTGGCAGAAACCTTTATAGCAGCCCGGCAGTCCTCCATAGACTACCAGTTGGGGCAGAACATCGGTGCTACAGCCGGTAAGTCTGGGGGAGGGTATGGCCCTTATCCTAACCATGGTAGTACAAGGCCTCTTGGCTCTAAGACAGCTCTCACGAAAAAATGATATAGTAATTAAGTGTATCCACGTTGCTGAACACGAATACCCCACGGTTTGAGGGCCAGATGTATTATGTGACTACAGGGATTATTAACCAGGTTCCTTACGCTGTCATCTTGGGTAGGGATATTCCCATTTTGGCTGATCTGTTGCAAGGGAATTATAAGGTAGAGACTTTGGTAGTTAGGTGCTCACAGTGTAGGTAGGCAGAACTGCAAAATCTGGACCTAGACGTAATACCGTTCGCTGAAACAGTCAGTCAGAAAGTCTAAGAAGGAGAAGCTGAGGGAGAAAATCAAGGGCACCATTATGTCGACACAATTACCTAATCCTGCTTTCTTGCATTTCAGTATGTCACCTAGTGGTATTGGGGAGATGCAAAAAATAGATGTTAACCTAAAAGGTGGGGAAGGGAGAGTTGGGAAATAAGATTACAGATGAAGAGCAATTAATTATTAAAGATGACAAATTATACCGACTAAGTAGTATGGGTGAACAGCTGGACATTCCCAAAAGTATGGGGGCAAAAGTGTTACCGTTGGGGCACTCTGTACCTTGGATGGGGGACTTGGGCCAGCAGAAAACCCTAGCTCGAATTGCAAGTAGATTGTATTTGGCAAGGCAGCATTTGGACATTATTGACTTTTGCAAGTCATGCCCCAAATGTGAGCTAACTGCATTGGTTGAGAAAAGAGACTGGGTACCTTTAATGAATCTACGCATCATAGATGTGCCTTTCACCTGTGTGGCCATGGATATTGTAGGTTCCTTGGAGAAAAGCAGATCAGGTAACCGGTACATTTTAATCATATGTGACTATGATACACGGTACCCTGAAGCTTTCTCTCTTAAAAAGGTTAAAACTAGACAGATTGTTAATACATTTATACAGCTATTTTCATGGGTAGGTATACCGAGGGAAGTCCTGATGGATCAAGGTACTAATTTTACTGTTGGGTATACAGAGGTTTAGGACCATGCCATACCACCCCCAGACTGATGGAATGGTTGAGTGGTTCAGCCAAACCCTAAAGTCAATGCTGTGTAAGTTTGTGGTCGAGACTGGAACAGATTGGGTGCCCTATCTACTCTTCACGTATCAGGAAGTCCCTCAGGCTTCCACAGGCTACTTGCCATTTTGAACTGCTATATGGTCGTCAAGTTGGAGGACTATTGGATGTCCTGAAGGAGGCCTGGGAAGGGGACTGGGCAGAAGAACAGCTGAATGTCCTGTCATGCATCTTAAAGGTGAGGAAGAAGTTGGACAAAATGAAGGATCTGGTCCATGACAATATGAAAAAAAGTGCAGCAAAAGCAAAAACATGGTATGACAAACCATATAGAAATGGCAATTTAATGGTAAGCCAAAAAGTCTTATTGCTTTTGCCCACCTCACATTATGGATTACTGGCAAAGTGGCAAGGACCTTATGAGATACTGACCTACAGTATTGCTTGAAAGTTTGTGAACCCTTTAGAATTTTCTACATCTCTTCATAAATATGACCTAAAACATCAGATTTTCACACTTCCTAAAAGTAGATAAAAGAGAACCCAGTTAAACAAACGAGACACACATTATATTTGATAATTTAGTTATTATCCAATATTACATATTACTGAGCGGCAAAAGCATGTGAACCTTTGCTTTCAGTATCTGGTGTGTCTTGAATTTATTCAATTTGTACACAATCTATCTAACTGTGAATTGGTGGAGTCCAAACTCTTTCTAGATGGTTTTGTAACCTTTTCCAGCCTGATGAGCATCAACAACTTTTTCTGAGGTCCTCAGAAATCTTCTTTGTTTGTGCCATGATACACTTCCACAAACGTGTTGTGAAGAGCAGACTTTGATAGATTCCTGTTCTTTAAATAAAACAGGGTTCCCACTCGCACCTGATTGTGATTGCATTGATTGAAAACACCCGACTCTAATTTCACCTTCAAATGAACTGCTAATCCTAGAGGTTCACATACTTTTGCCACTCACTAATATGTAATATTGGATCACTTTCCTCAATAAATAAATGACCAAGTATAATATTTTTGTCACATTGGTTTAACTGGGTTCTCTTTATCTACTTTTGGGACTTGTGTGAAAATCTGATGGTTTAGATCATATTTATGCAGAAATTAGAAAATTCTAAAGGGTTCACAAACTTTCAAGCACCGCTTTATGAACTTCATTTACCAGATCGGTGCAAAAAGACTCAGGTTTACCATGTAACCATGTACCATGTGTTTACTTCGACCATGGAGTGACAGACCAGAGTCAAGAACAGCTATGGACCAAGACAGTAGTTGATGAGGAGTTGGAAGTACAGTATTTCCCTGTAGCTGCCGCTGCCACTCTACATAACCTAAACCATTTATCACCAACTAGGAGAGGAGAGCTAATAAACAAAATACCTGAAAACCTCTTCAGCGAATGCCTGGGACACGCAGAACAACATTAATTCCAAGGCCCAGCATCATATTCGGCTTCTGTTGTCAGCACCAGTCAGACAGACACATTGAAGAATTCCGGCACAGATTGTTCCAGCATTAAAGAGAGAGGTAGAGATCATGTTGGCCTCTCAGAGTAATTGGTTCAGCCCAGTGGTCTTCGTACCTAAGAAAAATGTCGAGCTGAGGTTGTGTGGACTTTTCAAAGCTAAATGCTACATCAGCCTTGAGTACCTGAGTACATTAGATCTGTGCAAGGGTTATTGGCAAATACCGTTGACCGATGCTGCTAAAGAACTGACTGCTTTCCGTGTGCCAAGTGGACTATATCACCTCAAAATTATGCCATTTGGATTACATGGTGCGGCAGTCACTTTCCGGAGGATGATGGACGAGTGTTGCGCGGCACGGAAGAGTATGCTGCTGCATACATAGACGACGGTCCTCATGGGAAGAACAAAGAACACCTGGCAGATGTGTGGAGTACAATGTATCATGCCGACTTGACTATCAATGCTAAAAAATGTGAGCTGGTAAAACCCGAGGTTTCCTATTTGAGTTACGTCTTGGGATGGAGCATTATTAAGCCCCAGCTCGATAAAGCCGAGGCTGTACGGACATGCCCATTGCCAACCACAAAGAAGAGGTTAAGGTCGAGATAGATGATCAGAGACCAGAACAGTACATCAATCGTAAGCTCTTTCTACGACAGACAAAATAATCTATGGTAGAGAAAGAGGCACTGGCCATTAAGTGGGCATTGGACACTTGAAGGTATTATTAGATTGGTAAAGAGTTCACTTTGGAAATGGACCATAGGGTCTTGCAATGTTCCCACCGAATAAATACAATAATGCTCGAATTACCTGCTGGTACCTGTCACTCCAGCCATTTAGGTTTAATGTAAAGTACCAAGCAGGGACCCAGAGTGTTATTGCTGACTTTTTCCTCCTGTCACAGTGAAGAGTGACGTCTTTAAGGGGTGGAGTGTGTAATGACGAGCTTGTGTGGCTATGTCATAACATGATGCCCATTTAGCAGTGTTAGCTTGTGTATGATCGTTTAACTCTCACGCAGGTTTCGGAAACTCCTATTAATAATTATGGTGGTTTGGGTATGTGCTAACTATGGATTTATATGATGGCTATATGCTTACTATGGGGGATTAGTTTCCCGGGATGGTGCACACTCAGAGTTAATACTGGACCATGTGAAATCACGGAGAGGGGGTGCGGAGAACAGGGCATAAGCGAATGTTTAATGTAATGAGTAAATGTAGGCGCTCGGTTTGTAGTATGAGGAAATTGGGTTAATGTGTGAATAGAGAATGAAGAAGTAGGTGTTTTTTTGGTGTATGTGAGGTTTTCAGCCGGGTTTTTATGTGGGCTTTGTACGGGTAGGGCTGCTTTTGTGGGGAATGGACTTTACCTTACTTTTGGTGGGAAGTTGCGTTTGAAAGGTGCGCAAAGTGTTTTGTTCGGGTTTTTTGTTTTTTAGGAAAAGACAGGGATGCCGACTTGGACATTGACTTGTTTTTCCTTTGCAGATTGGAGCTTCATTTACCTTTTTTTTTGTGTTTGAATGGCTTCTGAATTTTCACATGTGATTTTGCTGGCTTGTGTTTTTAAGGGATACAAGAAAGGATAATAAAGTAAACATCATTCAGCTGAAGACTTTGTCAACTGAGCTGTGGCCTCCCTTGGCCACTTATGACCACACTTGGTCATTTATTTATTGAGGAAATTGACCCTATACTACATATCTGTGAGTGGCAAAAATATGTGAACCTCTAGGATTATCAGTTAATTTTAAGGTGAAATTAGAGTTGGGTGTTTTTAGTAAATGGGAGGACAATCAGCTGCAAGTGGTTGACCTGTTGCATTTAAAGAAGGGGGATCTATAAAAATCTGATCCTTACAACACGTTTGTGGAAGTGTATAATGTCACAATCAAAGGGAGTCCTCTGGAGCCCAGAGAAAGAGTTGTTGAGGAGCTGTAAAGGTCTGTCTCAGATTGGCTTATGTTTGAGTTCACCATCAGGAGAACATTGAACAACACTGGCATGCATGTAAAGGTTGCAAATGCAAAACCACAGTTGTCCAAAAAGAACATTGATGCCTGTCTGAAGTTTGTGCACAAGCCAGAAAGCTATTGCAACAACATTTTGTGGATAGATGAGACCAAAACATAACTTTATTTAAATGAGAAGCGCTATGTATGGAGAAAGGAAAACCCTGCAATTTCAGTATAAGAACTCTATGCCATCTGTGACACACAGTGGTGGTAGTATAATGGTTTTGGCCTTTTGCTGCATTTTAGAACAGCTTACCATCATGGATGGAACATTAATTTTTAAATTATACCACCAAATTCTAAAGGAAAACATCAGGACATCCTGTTTATGCACTGAATTTCCAGAGTACATGGCTCATAAAGCAAGACAGCAACCCTGTGCACAAAAACGTTCTACTGAAAAATGTTAAACGTTTAAAGTTAAAAGTTTTGTAATGGCCAATTCAAACTTAATCTAACAGAAATGTTGTGGAAGGACCTGAAGCGAGCAGTTCATATGAGGAAACCCACCAACATCCAAGAGCTGAAGCTGTTCTTTATGGGGGAATGGGCTCCAGTTCTTCCAAGTTGATTTGCAAAACTGATAAGCAGTGACCAGAAACATATGAGATGCATACTATTGTTTTCCTCAATAAATAAATGACCGAGTATAATATTTGTCTAGTTTAATTAACCCGGTTCTCTTTATCTTTTAGGACTTGTGTGGTGGTGCTGGTGATGTTTTATTCGTATTTATGCAGAACTATAGAACATTCTAAAGGGTTCATAAATCTTCAATTACTACTGTAAAGCCCAATAACCCAAAGAGCCACTTACCTTTTTAAACCAGTTAAAAATGACTGCATCTTTTGGATTTAAGTATATTTGATTTATTCAGTGTTGTATACTGCTCTGAATAACAAACAGTCTTCTGTTATCTCTAGCAGTTTGTCTGTGGCTCTTACAAATGTTAGTCCTGGGGATTATTATCCAGGCTTTTTATCTGCTCCATCACAGATTTGCTTGTGTCAGGCTTTTCCCTCAGATTGGTTTCCAGCTCCTGAGCTGTATCTGATGTTCTCATTACCACAGTCTAAACAGAAAGCTGTAGTTTTTTTGGACACTTTTTTTTTTTTAATCACAGAATGTAGTGAGACATGCTAAGACCAGTTAGTTCTTTACTTTCTTACTTCATGTCCTAGGTGTTTAAATATTAATGCTTTTAGTATGTAGGATTCATTTTGTGCGTGTGTGTGTTAGATGCTGATGCATGGAGTAAGGAAGACTGTCTCACACTGCTGGAGAGAATCAGGAGTCTGTTGCCTGATGGAGACACTTTAAAATACAAGACCACAGAGTCTCATTTTGACTGGGACAAGGTTAGCTTTGGAAGCTTCACAGGCGACATGTGTAAACAGAAATGGCAGAAGGTTTCCACTGAGGTGAGCTGTAATGCCACAAATGCATTTTCACTCTGGGAGTACTGGATTTGGTCATTGTTATAAAAGCAAAGATTTGTTTGTAATGTGCTATATCAGGATAAGTAGTCGTCATATCATGTCTTAAATTTAAGCAGTAATAGACGAGTGGGAGACATGAACGTGAGATACTGGCGCAGGTGTGCTGCCGAATGCCGATGATTTGTACAACCGTACCAGTATCTCACGTTAAAGCTCTCCCTCTCTTGGTATTATTGCGATTATACCACAGGTCTGTTATCCCCATTTATTGTTAGATTTTAAGATAAAGAGGACAGAAAAAACGATTTGTTTATCAACATTCCACAAGGTAAAATGGCTCCATTCTATTGTTGCTTCGCTGCTAAGTATTTCAGTCGAGGAACAGAATTACTAATAACTGTTTATTATACAGACAGTAACCATAAATCTATCGATTGGTAAGCTTAAATTTATTAGAAAGAAAGTTTATTTACACTCAGCAAATAAAATGGGTCGAGTTTATAAGGCAGGCTGTTGCTAAGATGCACTGTGTTACCGACTGAAGCAAATCGGAGTGATATCCTGATGTTGTAACCAAAGTCTAGGACCCTGTTTGATTAGTGATTATACATTTGCATGATGAAGCTCTTAATGTTAATCTTATCAGTTAGATATGTAACACAGACTAGCAGAGCATCAGCAGCTTCACTGGGTTTAGAGCTGGACTCACTGATTCAAACCTGTCAGATGAATGAACCTCCGATCAGTTCATTTTGTTGATGGGACTGAAACTGATCTTCAGTTTCGTTGCTCTTCAATCGAGTTGTGGATCCATTAAGAGCCTGGGACGTTTGATTTAAAGTACTGGCTTTGGTTCGCTTTTCCAGTGCTTCCAAATCCTAAAGGTGATAAACCTTTGGCTCAGGTTGGTCATTAATAGCTTCATCTTCCAAATTTAAATCGTTTTCAAAACCAATAAATTTTATAAACTAACTATAGCTTTCACTTCAGCAGTGTTTTACTTGTGTCATTATAACTTGGCTGCTGTCGTTGCTAGGTTACGTGTGTGTATGTAGTGGAGTACATTTACATTTACAGCATTTAGCTGTAAATTAGACTTACAATTGGTACAATCTTACAATCCAAGCAATCGTGGGTTAAGGGTCTTGCTCAAGGACCCAACGGTAGCAGCTCTGGTCCAGAGTCCAGTGCCTTAACCGCTAGGCTACCACAGTCCCATGGAGTAATCCTTATAGGGCGTCGGTCAGTGGGCCATTATCAGGCAGTAATGTCACTGCTTTAACGTCTCTCAGCCAAACAAATTGCGGGGTTGGAACTAACTGTGGTATAATTAAAAATATTATTGTTAAAGTTGCAGCACAGTAATGTAGCAGAACGTACAATTACTTTTCCCTTAGGTGCGGAAATACAGGACAATGACGGAGCTTATCATCGATGCAATGGAGTACGTGAAGAATCCTTACAAAGGAAAGAAACTGAAGGTAAGGTTTTGGATTTTAAGTTTATGTCAAACATGAAACATTCACAATAGAATGAGGAGTTAATTTGCATAACGTATTATAAAGTTACAAAAAATAAGGGACTTTATATCTTCCACAGACACATCCAGACTTTCCGAAGAAGCCGCTGACTCCATATTTTCGTTTCTTTATGGAGAAAAGGGCCAAGTATGCAAAAATCCACCCAGAGATGAGCAACCTGGATCTCACCAAAATCCTCTCCAAAAAATACAAAGAGCTCCCTGAAAAGAAAAAGGTGTGCTACAGTAAAAGGAGAACATTCTTTGAGTTCTGTGAATCTGTAAGTTTGCTTTTGTGTTTTTGCAAGACACAAGATTAATTATTGGTGTTTTTTTTCCCCTTCAGCTGAAATACATACAGGAATTCCAGAGGGAGAAGGAATCCTTTGAGAAGAACATGGCACGGTTTAAGTAGGTACCCACGTTCCCCTCAATATTGAAATGACTTTGGCTGATCGTCCTTTATTTTGTACTGTTATTGGTCGAAGTAACTATTGCAGCAGTTTGGGGGTTTAGGCTGCTGTCAGAAGATAAGCAGTTAGTGCTTCAGTCACTATAAGGCTGGGTGCACGGCACCTTCGGGTTTAAGATCTGCCATGTCATGTAAAACCCCAAATCAGAAAAGTTGGGATTGTATGGAAAATGCAAATATAAAAAACCCTGCCGTGCTCCTTACATGTACGTTGACACTTATATCATTGCAGACAGTATGAACCCAAGATATTTAAGGGTTTTTTTTTTTTTTTTTTTTTCATTTTCATTTTATTTGTAAATAAACATCCATTCCTACATCGCAGGCCTAAAACGCATTCCAAAAAAAGTTGGGACGGGGCAAATTAGGGCTAGTAATGAGGTAAAAAAAAAACTACATTCATGATATGATATGACATGATATGATTTCAAACAGGTAATGTAAACAGGTGATTATGATCATGATTTGGTACAAAAGCAGTATCCCCAAAAGTCTTTTAGGAGTAAAGGTGAGCAGAGGACCTTCAGTTAATCAACAAATGTGTAAGATAATTATTAAAATGTTTAAAAGCAATGTTACTCAAAGAAAGATTTCCTGTCATATTGAAGGAATTGTTCTAATGTTGTTCTAAAATGTCAATGTACTTTTTTATTGCATTAATGCTGCCATCACAGAAGTGTAGATGACCTTTGCCAAGGGTCTTTGGCATTAGGGAGCCAACCCCATATCTTGACAGAGTCTGGCTTTTGAAGTTGTTGCTGATAATAGTCTGAATGGTCCCTGGATTGTCCTTTTTGTCTTTGTTCTGGAGCACACAGCCTGCATTTCTTCCAAAAAAAGATCTGGAATACTGATTATTCTGACCACAATACACGTTTCCACTGTGTGATGATCCATCCCAGATTCCTCTGAACCCAGAGAAGTCGACACTCTGTCTGGACATTGTTAACATTAGGCTTCTTTTTTGCACAATAAAGTTTTTAGGGGCATTTGTGAATGTAACTTGCCCTTTATGCACTGAAATTCCTCCTGATTCCTTGAATTGTTGAATGATTTCTTGCACTGAGGAGAGAAATGTGTAAATTCCTTCCGATCTTTCTTTGAGGAACATTGCTTTTAGACATTTCAGTCATTTTCTCACACATTTGTTGATACACTGGAGATCCTCTTCCCATCATTACTCCTCAGAGACTCAACCTTTCGTGGATGCTGCTTTTGTACCAAATCATGATTGTGATCACCTGTTGACATCACCTGACATCATTTAGGTAGTTTTTTTAAATTCATTACTAGCCCTACATTACCTCGTCCCAACTTTTTGTTGGATGTGTTGCAGGCCTGAAATGCTGGAATGGATGTTTATTAACAAATGAAATTAAATTAATAAGACAACACATGGAATGTCTGGTTCATACTGTCTGCAATGAAATAAGTCAAAGTAAATGTAAGGAACATTGCATTCTTTTTTTTATTTGCATTTTCCATACCGTCCCAACTTTTTCTGATATGGGGTTGTAGATGTAGACTTTAAATGCTGATTGAATCATAAATGCTGAGACTCACTGGCTTCCTCGCTATATACATCATCTGATTCATGGTACCATTTAAACGGCGCATTAAATCTTGGGGTATGGCAAAACTGTCAGCACAATAGTAAGAATAAGTTTCTGCTATGAGTCACTTTTTGCCATGTCATATGCCATTGGCTGTGCTTTGAAAAGGGCGGTGGCCAACTGGGTCAGTTTCCGAGTCGGGGCTGAACTAATCTGTCATGTTACAACATGTAAATACAGGCATGCAATTCCAGCTTACCAGGAAAAGGTTGTGGGTCGACATAGAGTTAACAGGATTTCCTGTCAGCATTTTTGTAGCATTGTTTTCTCTACATCGGACGTTTCTTTCATGTTTCTGTGGAACTTCAACAACCAGTGTATTATTTCTTATAGAAAAATGGCTTTTCCATATTCTGTTTAGAGAGGACCACCCTGAGCTTATAGAAGAAAGAAAAAAGTCAGATCTTCCAGAGAAGCCCAAAACCCCTCAGCAGCTGTGGTACAACCATGAGAAGAAGACTTTCATGAAGCTGCACCCAGAAGTGAGTGTGTGAGCTTCAAGCTTTAAATATTGAGACATTTTGTAAACTGTTGTCCTTGTTCTAAACTTGAGTTGACATCTCTAGGTAAGTCAAAAGGAGCTGAAAGAAGCTTTACGTCGTCAGTGGTCTCAACTATCAGACAAGAAGCGCTTGAAATGGATCAGTAAAGCTTTGGAGCTGCAGAAGACTTATGAGGTAGGTTCTGCACGATTACGCACATGCTTATTAGAGTGATGTATCTGAATCTGTCCGTACACTCTGATTTATCTGAATCTGTCTCTCAGGACAGCATGAGGGCGTACCATGAAGCGCACCCGGACGCAAACTCCGATGAACACGTCAAGTCTGTCCTAACCAAGGCTGAACGGCAGCTCAAGGACAAGTTTGATGGCCGGCCCACCAAGCCACCGCCGTACGTTTGACCTTCTGGAAAACAGTACAACAGTCTCACATGTCACAGTTCTCTTACTTCAGGGGTTATTTTAAAGATGGAAATACAGGTACTCCCTGTTTTAAGATGGCTCGACTTTTTTCGACTTTTGAATAGGAATCTGATAATAAACCTAAATGCACATTCAGCAGAAAACGTACTCTGATTCTTGAATGTCGATTTTTCCATGGGCAAGCGATACGCATTACAATACCCGGCTTTGTTACAATACATTTATGATGCATTCAACTTGCGATGGATTTGTCGGATCGCATCCCAATCATACAGTCATACCGGTAATGCTAAACCACGCTGCTTATTACAAATCTCCTCAAAGTAGGGGAGTCATGACACTCTGCTCATGATTCAGTTCACGATTCTGAGGGCACGATTCGATTTTTTTGTCAAAATGATTGATTTTTACCTTCAGTAAAAGACATTACATTTTTTCTGAAATGTCACCAGTGCAAAAAAACCTGTAGTACCTTGGAATTAAAAGAAATGAGTAGGAACATTATTTAAACAAAATGTTCAATTGTACCTTCGCCATATCTTAAATAAGCAGGTGAAATGACCAGATTTTTGTTTCTGAAGAATTCAAAGTAGTGTGCATTTCAAAGATGTACAAAGACGAGTGATTGCCTTATGCGTTCTTTAAATATATTTTAAGAGTTGTGCATTATACTAACTTGTAGACAGGGAACATAATAAATAAATATCTAAATGATTGGTTTCAGGTTAACTAAGAATTATTTCTTTTAACAGGACATATAACATCTAATTCAATAACACTGTCTTTTTTCCTAATGAACTTTATACAACTAAAATCAGAGGGGAGTCTGCTTCTATTTCTGATTCATGCATTAGTTTGCCACCACAAATGAAAGCTATATCGCAGCTGTCCCACGGTCCACACATGTTTCTGGCTCTGTGGAGTGCAGATCCAGCACAACCAGTTCACCCAAGTAGTAACTCCTGCCCATCATCAACATCTCAGTGCAAACAAGGAGCACAATGCCGGCCAAATGTTGCTCAGCATTCAGTCTGCTCACGCTGATGCCGCATGTGTTTAACAAAGCTTTGTGTTCAATAAAACGTTCTGCCTCAGAGGCTGCACTGTTGCGTACAAAACAACTGCTATATTACAACACATAACGTATCTGGCAAGGTCATCTGTGGCTTAAGTAGGTTAGTTGCCTTCATAGACGTTTAAGAACCTTATCGGACCACGGACGTATAAGTGAAAGCATTGTGTACCTGTAACATTTGGGCTGTACATTTACATCTGTGCTTTTTTGCGTAATATAACCTTGTTGCATTTGAAAATGGGCAAAGATGTGTAGTACATGTAGTCTTAAGTAACATGGATATGTTTGAGACAGTAACTAAAATGTTTTATTTGCAGGAATGGTTATTCTCTGTACTGTGCTGAGCTGATGGTGAACATGAAGGATGTGCCAAGTACAGAAAGGATGGTCCTGTGCAGCAAGCAGTGGAAGATGATGACCCAAAAAGAAAAGGACATGTTCCAGAAGCGTTGTGAACAGGTAAACCTATAATAGCTTGGATTGTACACTGTAAGATTGTAGTAGTTATAAGAGCATCTGCCAAATGACTACATGTCAATGTAAAGTTAATACACAGGCTGGTTAGCTTGAAATCAGTGGTTACTGGTGTAGTAAGCCTGTGTGAGTGAATAGTATGCTATAGCAATGCTTTTCTGCCATTATTATGCATTCACTGAGCACTTTATTAATAACACTAGACTGAAGTCGCTAATGCACAAAATTTTGGGAAGAACTACCTCCTGCAGAGCTCTCCCAAGTAGTTCATTTGTTTTTGGTTTGCATTCTCGTGAGCAGGAATGCTGTGTGACGTTGAAGTGACATAAGCCATGTGATTTTCACTTGGACAACTCAAAATGTTGTGCATGATTTCATGCCTTGCACTGCTGCCACATGATGGGGTGATTATATAATTGCATGAATAAGTGTACAGGTGTACCTAAAAAGTGCTCGGTGAGTGTTTATTCTTAATCTTTTTTTATTTATTTATTTATTTATTTATTATTATTATTTATTTATTTTTTAGAAAAAGAAGCAGTATGAGATTGATCTCCAAAGGTTCCTTGAGGTAAGAATGTTGTGGCTGGTTAATAAACAAGTTGTCCTTGCAAGTTGCGTTTGCACTGATTTTTTAATCCAGCTGTGTTCTTTTTGGCATACCTGATGTTTTATTGCAGACTCTGCCAGATGAGGAAAGGGACCGGGTGCTGACAGAGGAAAAGCTGGGAGGCTCTAGGCTGAATTTGGTTGGGGCAAAATCCCCATCACCAAAGGTGAGTCATCAGCTTAGTGTTCAAATCCTCGTGCACAAACAGCTAGTTACTGCTCACATAGCCTCTTAGAGAGGTTGAAATGTTGGCTAATACTATGGCAAACATGGGCTGTAGGATCGGTGCCGTGACCCTGAGGTGGACCAGTGGGTTCATGGACTTTCAAAGGAGAAGCGAGATGGGAAGAAGAAGACAAAACTTCCAGAGACTCCCAAAACGGCCGAAGAGATGTGGCAGCAGAGCGTAATAGGAGACTACCTGGCCAAGTACAGGGTGAGCTGGATTACCTCATTACTGCAGTCAGACGCCCCATGGGGACCTGGGGTAGAATAGGTCCTCAGCACCCCTTTGCTGATGATAAGAGGCGACATATGGGGTGACTTGTTATCCGTAAGTTACAAGCTGTGCTTGTGGAGGAAGAGCTGTTGGTGCCTGGGCAAAAGCATTGGCCAAGGGTCAGTTGAGCTGTGTTGGTCATTCACGTCTGCTCGAGTATATCGTCCCTGATGCACACCATCTGGATGTTCGCGGCTCTGTGTATCCCTTTGTTTGGCTCAGAGGCAGGTGTGGAGTAGGGAAGCTGAACTCTAAATCATATAACCACGAATACTAGAGAGAACCCTAAATGAATGGAACACGACTCTGGTCCTACAATAGCGGTAGTGCTTTCTCCTGCCTTATACTATGATAACTGGGAGAGGCTCCTAATCTTGAAACCCTCCCCCAGTCCAGCTACAAAGATATCTTGGGTACAGAAGGGACAGTTAAGGATGAAAAGCAAAACACTCCTGTAGTGCGGGGCGGTATAGCGGTGGTAATTTCCCGTAGCAGAAACACAGCTCTAACGCTTCAAATAGGCAGCAAGTTATTGAATATTTTTCCGACATCGCCGAACTGCATGCGGGGTAAAGCTCGGCAGCTTGCCAGGTAGGGTAACATGCACCACAGCCTAGTCTGATAACAGCTGGGAAAGGCTCCATCAGATTAAATAACAGAAGACAGAAATAGATTATAAAGCAAGTAAGATCGGAGATGCCAAACAAGGACCACGTTATGAACGCAGTAACTCTGGAGACTCGAGATTTAGTGTGTGTGTGTGTGTGTGTGTGTGTGTATGCATGCATGTTTTTATATGTATATAAAATACTAGACCACCTAGAGATGGGTGTGTGAAAATCCCAGTAGGTCAGCAATTTCTCACTTAAACCACCTTTCTTCTCCATGCTGATGCTCAGTTTGAAGGTAATATGATAATATATCATCATATCATATGATAAATTTTGTTATTGCGACAGAAGATAGCATTTCTAAGCATATCGAGGATATCATTAGTGCTTAAACACTGACCAAATGCATGTTTCATTATAAAGAGTGTAATTAGTCCTGTTTAATTGGATGAAGTGCAGCACATTTTGGATACAATTCACTTTGCTAAGTGTGGGACAATATTTGTAGCTGTAAGGATCTGTCGCTACTGATGCATTTTCTCTGTGATCACGTATCTGACACCTTCACACGTCACGTGATAAATATCATTGAATATTTCCATAGAATATTTTACCATATCGCCCACACCTAATCTCAGCCTTTTGAAATATCATTTGGAACCGTTGTGAGACTTTAATTTTGAATGCTTTTTGTTCTGGTGATTTCCAGAATAAACTGAAAATGGGTTTTCTTGCAGAACGATCGAAAGAAAGCACAAAGTGCAATGGAGGCTACTTGGAAGGCCATGGAGAAGAAGGAGAAGATCCCCTGGATCAAGAAAGCGGCCGAGGACCAGAAGCGATACGAGGTTCAGTACCGGACCGTGGTCAGTGACCAAACGTTTTGACCACTGTCTTCTCATCCCTGCTGAAGAAATGTCAAAATGTTGGTCGTCCCCTAACCTTCCTCTTCCGCAGCGTAGATCGGGGACAGGTGAAGCAGTGGGTGCTGCTTTCTCGAACCTCCACATTCTGAGTGTTATTTCCCGTCACTGACAGTCATTGCACTGCTGCTTTTCTTCAGTACTTTTGATGTCTGCTCTAATGCAATGTTCTTAATGTTCATGCCTCGGGGACTGCACAGCATCGTGTGCTATATTTGTGTTTGCTTGTGTTTATAAGGAAACATTCCTGAGGTAAGCTGAAATCTTTTCTTTTTCTTGCAGAGAGAGCTGGTTGAAATGAGAACGGTACCGTCGGGTCAAGGCCAGAGGAAGCCCAAGTTTGATGGCGAGCCCAAGAAACCTCCCGTGTGAGTGGTGAATCTGTGTGGTACTCAGAACTTGCAGAGCTCTCAGTGCGGAACTCGCGCCTTCATTCCTCTGTCTCGCTCCTGGTGCAGGAGTGGCTATCAGATGTTCTCTCAGGAGCTGCTAACAAATGGGGAGCTCAATCACTTCAGCTTAAAGGAGCGCATGGTGGAGATCGGCAAGCGTTGGCACAAGCTCAGCCAGAGCCAGAAGGACAAGTATAAGAAGCAAGTGGAGGAGCAGCAGCTGGAGTACAAAGCGGAGCTTGATGCCTGGGTGAAGGTAGACGTTGTCTTCAGCTTTGCCTAAATCTTGGTGTGTTCTGCACAGGACTTCTTTAAGCATTGACCTACGCATACCACTTAAAATACTTTTTCTCTTCTTCCCCCTCAGTCTCTCTCTCCTCAGGAACGAGCTGTTTACAAAGAGTTCTCTTCTACGGTGAGTGTCTGTCAGTTCTTTGTTTATTCCATCAGTGCCATATGACTCTTCCTCATTAACATCTTGCATTAAGTGCAACATTCCTAAAGCTGAAATGTAGTCCTCAGTAGTGCTGGGCGGTATTCAGTTTTAATTTCACATACGCTACGAGTTTTTCACATACCCCCATACCATAGCATAGCAGAAACAACAGCTGTAACTTCAGTTCAATTCAGTTATTTCCAGCCATACAAGACTCCTATCTCTTTGAATGAAGAGAATCTGGATGGGAGAATCTGGAAGAGACATTCGCTTTCAGAATACATATGTAAAATCACTTTTGGTATATTCTGACGAAAGTGGTCTGATTTACCTGTGCCCTTGGATTCAAATGATTTTTCAGATTATTCTGGCTACTACGCATGTGCATCCCTCCACTACGATGAGTACTTTTACATGCACTTAATAATCCAGTCATTGTCGATACTCCGTACTAGAAGTCAGATTAATAAATGCGATACAGAGCTGGATTTTACTCCAGTAATCAGGTTACTCGTAATATATATATATATATATATATATATATATATATATATATATATATATATATAGCAGTTAAGATATTTCAGTCGGTTTTCCCAGTCTGCGCATGTGCGCGAGTCTAACTCGATACAGTTGCCAGGTCTACCTATTCTAAAGATTTGGCTTTATTTTGCCTCTTTTTCCATTGACCGTGACTCTGTATTTAAAGGCGCCATGGAAATAAATGCAGTGAAACAGCTTTCTAACACTTTATGGAGACTCAGAAGTGCAGTATATGGTCAAGAAAACAAAGATTTTGATTATTTAATGACATTTAGAAGTTGAAATTACTCGAGGTCAATTCTACTCAATCAGATTACTGATAAAATCTGATTTTATGCAGCTATTGGACTATTGAGTTCGTGTAAATGCGCTCAGTGACGGACTATTATGATAGGCCTGCCCCCCTCCCCCGAGACCATTACTAATATGCCTATTGGTTCTTTGAAATGATGGGCAGGACTTCTGTACTACAGTTGCCATGTTAGGGGGTTTCTCTCTCTCTCTCTCTCTCTCTCTCTCTCTATCTCTATCTCTATCTCTATCTCTATCTCTATCTCTATCTATATATATATATATATATATATATATATATATATATACACACACACACATTTGTGTGTATATTTTTTAAAAGTAGTAAAATCCTGATATAAGCTAGAAACCTCCAGAACCTTAAAAAAATGATTGGTCTTACCACCCAGCACTTGTCCTCAGGGATCCCCACATTACCTAACGTGCCTCTGCCAGGCAGGACCTCACTTAGTTGTGTTTGTAGTTTCCCTGAAAACTGACTGTCACAAAGTGTGCATGTATACAAATGAAACTGTGCTGCATGCTAAGTAATCTGTCATCATTTGAATAAGACTTCATATAGGCTATTTGTAGCAGCTTACACCATTTTGTTTTTTTTTTTAATCCCTGCACTGATTCGTGTACATTTTTCTGATCAAACTAACCTGACTTGAGTCATTAATGTTCTTTTGGCTGCTCTTTGGGGCTACTAATTGTTGCTTTGAGCTTGAACTGTTTTCTTGTTGTTTTTTTGTTTTGTTTGTTTTTCTTTTTCTGTGTCGTTCTCTCCTTGCCCTTCCCCCTCCCCTCCACTTCCCTGTCTGTGTCCCTACAGAAACGGCGGAGCACCTCCAAATCTGGAAGTATCGGGGCTAAAGTGCGTGTCACCAAGGGGAAGGCGGTAGGTGCCCGAGCTGCAGCGCTGGGGGCCGGGGGGGGCAAACGTTCCATGGCGTACCGGGTCAAGGTAACGCTCGCTCTCTCTGGGCCCCTTGCCCAACACAGTAATAAAAGAAAGCAAATGACCACTAAGGTCTCAGTGTCATAGTTTTTATGAAGTGTTTATAAAGTTTTAATTTCGTGAGCAGCTGTGTTCTATAGTGAAGATGTTACAAATGTTGGTCATAAGTAGTTCTTTGCTTAGCAGTTGTAATGAAATGTTACTGAATTGGAAGATTCTGTGATCTCTAGCAGGATACCACAGATTCAGAAGAAGAGAACGAAAAGACCGATTCAACAGACTCTGAGGATGAAGATGATGAATCATCCGGTACCACAGACAGTGATGAAGATGACGAAGATGAAGATGAGGTAAATATACAGTCTGTAAGCAAGTGCTTGAATGTCAAAAATGGGTTGTTTATTTTGTTTCACATTATTTTAGAAACAAAATGTAACGGAAGCATTTTTCCATTTGTAATTATAATGTAATTCCATGAAATACCAGGATATTTTAAATCAAAATCCATCTGCCATGATATGTAAAATGGATAGTCATTGGATGTCCATTTCAACACGCATGGTTTACTGAACACAAAATCAAGCTTTTGCCTTGGCCGTCTAAATCCATCAAACCATCTGTGAGGTGATGACTTAGATTCTGTGTAGAGGAAAGGTCTCATTTCCTGCTCTGTATTCTCTAACATTAGAGGAAGTCTGCTGTTTTATTGGTAAATTGATATTGTACAAAGTATTAAATGCAGGGGTGCAAATTATTGAGGTTTGTGGTTTTGTTAAAAATAATAATTCCTTCATTAGGGTTTATTTCTCAGATTGTATTTACTTGAATGATATTTTCATGGTGAGATTAAGCTAATTCAGCAAAATGTATTATAATTCACCAAAAGGTCTTATAACCATATATAGGGCTAGCCAAAAGTAGGGTATGCTATGTTTTACCTCTGCATTTTCCAGTCAGGGATGTGTTCTGGAGCCTAACCCAGGTACAGCCTGTACAGGCTGCCAGTCCATCACAGGGATTTATAAATGTACCGGTTGACCTTCGGGTTGTAAGCCTCACCTGAGGAGACGCCCTCAGGAACTGCAGTTTCCAGCAGCTGGGCCTTGCCAATGGGCCACTGGAACTGCTAGCGGGTTATGCCCTTGATCTCTGGATAGAATGTCAGGCATAATTAACAAATACAAAAGCACAAAGCAGGAACATTTTACATAGCATTTGTCCAATCGATATTTAAAGCTGTTTAACATCAAAATCAAACACATACAAAATGGCCCCAGAACTCCAACAGTTAATGAATGGAACCATCTACATGCTGTGGATGGCCTGTACTATACATTATGCAGAGGCTATTTTGGCTGTTTTAATGCACTTAAAAAAAAAATGTTTTTTATTTTTTCTTCCCTCTCATTTATTTATTTATTTATTTATGTATTTATTTTTAAACACTAATGTGACAATCATTTAGACAGACTCTCAACAGAGTTGAACTAAAAACCCAAGAATTGGATTGGACTGGAATAAAATGTTTTTTTCTATACCGACAATCCAAAACACAAATGGCTGAGTTTTCAGGATTTAGAAATGTATGTTCTAATCCTGCCTCCTGTGTGGACTGCCCTGGCAAACATTATGGCTTCACCACACTTAATATGTTCATCCAGCATTTTACATCTTAACAAACAAACAAATGACAGAACTTGGGAACTCGTCGAATTTGGTTCTTGGCCCATTTTGACTACAAAATTTCTCTTGGTTTTCGTTTTGTTCGGTGCTCTGTGCACTTGCTTAAACCCGAGTCGAGGCATGCGACTTACGAGTCACGATTCAGTACACAGTGATTCAGGTTCACGGTAGCCCTGAGGGAAGATCTCCACTATGTTTTCCACTCTTTCTTTATCGTTACATCTACAGTACTGTACCTCCTACAATACAGCTCCATCATTTCCTATAATTCCTTATATAGTGTGGATTTTGTGGGGGTCTGGAACTGATTAATTTAATTCCCATTATTCCTTATGGGAAAAATTTGATCCGTACTAGTCGTTTTTAAGGAACCAAGGTACTACATAGCCCTGTGAAAAAATTTTTTTCCCCCATTTTCATTATTTGTGCATTTGTAGGTTGTTTTTGTATTATAAATAAATAACTACAACAAACAGTAGCAAAAGGCACCTTTTGTATTTAATGAAGTTGCTGCTTAAACATTTAGCAACATCAAAAAATGTGGAAGTTGTAAAAAATGAGGAAAGATTCAGGATGCATATTTCATAACTATAAATAAGCATGCAATTTGTAACTTAAATAAAGTTACAAGCATAAGGTCCTTTTCGCAGTGCCCTTAATTCCTTCGGACACACTTATGTCCTGTAGTTTGCAGACGAGAGATGTACCGGTTGCACTAAAATCACACAATCTAACACTTCCTCATGTCAGCTCCGGTCTCATAAACAAACACCGAGTGACTGAGCCATGTTTAAAGCTCCATACATAAACTGAATTCTATATCAGTGAAAGCACTGTGCTGTTAATGTGTGGCTGTAGGTGATAAATGTGACCGGCACAGAATCAGATACGAGACTGATCAGCTGATCACACTCGCCTTTAGATTTTCAAACTTTCCGTCTTCATATATGAAGTCCGTTCTTATTCCTCGTTCCTGCACCGTCGTCTTCACATCGTGGACATCATAGGGCTATGAATATAGCTGTAGTTGAAATCGTTTTCCTGTATGTTTTACAGAATGACGAGGATGAAGATGACGAAGATCGCTCAGAAGGCTCAAGCAGCTCATCAGAAGAAAGCAGTGACTCTGATTCGGACTAATGGATAAGCCCCCTCAACGGGAGGGGGCTGTGCAGGACACGCCCCCTAGCAACATCCCTCCCTGTCAACTGGGGAGAGGCTCAGTAGCTGTGAGCACACAGCATGCATTAATGCTTCTTTCGAACTGTAACGGCTAATCTCCTAATGCGTCCACGTCGCGGGCTCAAAGCCGACTGGACAGCCTAGTTACAAGCCGTGCTACGTGTGTTTATTGAAGCATTTTTATTGCCTTTATATAGGTGTGTTATTAAAACCTGTGCTTTATAAAAAGTTGATGAAGCTGTTTTTTGAGAGTGGTGTGGCGGTGGTCTGAGGTGGACAGTGGGAAAGACGTTTTGAAATGGAGTTGATGGCGAGTGACCCAACTGCCTGTTTTTACACTTCAGCCAGTTCGGTAACGCTCAGAGGACTGCGTTAAGCTAACTCTGTTTGGACAGATCCTCCATAATAAATGCACTTTCCTCTTTTACTCTGTTGTATGTTTGTGTTAACTGTGTAGCAACAGTATATTGTGTGTGTTCTGTCTTCCTTAAGCTAAACAACAGTCATTCCAAAATGCTTACTTCATCAACAAGTGCTGTAATACTGTGATATATGATGCACTTTCCCAGTGAACCGGGGAGCTGAAGCACACAGATGTCGAGGTCTATGAAGCCTTTCAGTCGTTCTGGTTACTTTGAATGTGTTGTAGCAGCACTGAGTGGAATCTGATGGAAATGTCTGCTTGAATATTTAGTCTTCACATCTTATCAAATTGATTCTTGGCTATAGAAAGAAGCAAATCTTTGTTTTGAAGTATAAAGTGAATATGGTGGTCAGAAGTGACAGCACAGCTTGAGTTAGTGTAGCCAGATCCATTACAATTTACTGCTTCCCTCATGTCCTCATCCTTTCTTCACATTTCCTCCTGTCAGCTTTAATTTTAAAGCATGACTAGATGGCATTTTCAGTTATCTACCACAGCCTTATACAACCCCAAATCAGAAAACGTTGAGACTGTATGGAGAATACAAATTTTAAAAAATAACACAGCATCTTACATTTGCAATACTTTGACTTTTATTTCATTGCATTCAGTATGAAATACTGTAGGAAGTTATTTTCATTCTTTAATAAACATCTGTTCCAATACAAAAGGACCATCCAGACTGTTATCAGGAACAAGTCTAAAAGGTCTGTCATAGTATGGGGTTGGGTCAGTGTCCTTGGCAAAGGTCATTTCTACTTCTGTGGTGGCAGCAGTAATGTAGAAACATACAGGGGTTGGACAATGAAACTGAAACACCTGTCATTTTGGTGTGGGAGGTTTCATGGCAAATTGGACCAGTCTGGTGGCCAATCTTCATTAATTGCACATTCACTGCCAAGGACTACCGAACCATTCTGGAGGACCATGTGCATCCAATGGTTCAAACATTGTATCCTGAAGGCGGTGCCGTATATCAGGATGACAATGCACCAATACACACAGCAAGACTGGTGAAAGATTGGTTTGATGAACATGAAAGTGAAGTTGAACATCTCCCATGGCCTGCACAGTCACCAGATCTAAATATTATTGAGCCACTTTGGGGTGTTTTGGAGAAGCGAGTCAGGAAACGTTTTCCTCCACCAGCATCACGTAGTGACCTGGCCACTATCCTGGCAAGAAGAATGGCTAAAAATCCCTCTGACCACTGTGCAGGACTTGTATATGTCATTTCCCAAGGCGAACTGACGCTGTATTGGCTGCAAAAGGAGGCCCTACACCATACTAATGAAGTATTGTGGTTTAAAACCAGGTGTTTCAGTTTCGTTGTCCAACCCCTGTACATCGAGATTTTAGAGCTGTAAAAGCTGCCTTCAATGTGGCGTCCTTGCATTTTTCAACAAGAAAATGCAAAACCACATGCTGCACACATTACAAAAGCATGGCTGCAGAAGTCCTGACCTGTCCCCAATAGAGAATGTATGGAGAATTTTGAAACATAAGAACCAGTGATGACTTACTGTTGCACATGTAAAGACATGTTTGCAGGAAGAATGGGACAAAATGACACCTGAAACATTTCACTTGATGCCAAAATGTCTTTTAAGTGTTGTGAGATGCTTTACCATCCCAAGTTTTTTGGGAATGTGTTGCAGGCCTGAAATACAGGAATGGATGTTTATTAACAAATTAAGTTGACTAGACAAAACATGAAATATTTTGCATTCCTGTCAGAAACACTGCGTTTATTTATTTTTATTATTTGCAGTTTTATTATTGTACCAACTTTTTCTGAATTGGGGTTGTACTTTATGGCTCTGATGAGCATGTCAGGTCTGTGGCAAAGGCAGAAAAACAAAATGTGCCACATGATGGCATTGGCATTGGTCGGTTCTGGCAATAAGTGACCTTATTTGGGCTTTAGTACAGTATTTATGGAGAAGTAGGTGAGACTGGGAATGTAAATTTCCCATAGATTTAAATGGCTTAAAGCTACCGGAGTTCACCCTAAACCAACCAGCGTACCTCAGCCTTGCAGGTGTCTTAACCACAGTCCCAGGTAATGTAGAAAAAAATTGTAGTTAAACACATTATTGATAACAAAATTGGTTTTAAACAAAATCGGAGGTAGGTATACCCATCCATGCCTCATTCAGTTAAAGTACCAATGATCACTGCAATGTGGAAACTTTGTCAATATTTAGGTCTTTTGCTGGATTTGATCTTGAACTGTGAAACCAAAATTCTATTACCGGTACGTCTCTCTGACTCTTGATACAGGGCTGACAATATAATCACCTATTGTTACGATTACTTTTGTAAAAGATGGAGGTTTTACTTTGATTAAAAAAAATCTCCTTAAATGCCTTCTGTCACAGCCACTATGTGGCACAAACTTTGAAACTTTAAAGGCCTTCTACAAACATACTACTCTACTCTTTTTGGTGTTATTAAGTGTGTCATAAAGAATCAGGATTGTATTTTGAGCATTATGTTTGAGCTAGTCTCTTGGATACGTTCCCTAAGTCCAAGCTGCATACAGGAAAGGAAGATGTGGTTGAATTACATTTACAGCATTTAGCAGACGCTCTTATCCAGAGCGACTTACAATTGATACAGTCTTACAATCCAAGCAATTGTGGGTTAAGGGGCTTGCTGAAGGACCCAAGTGGCAGCTTGGCAGAGGTGGGATTTGAACCCTGGACCTTTTGGTCTATAATCCAATACCTTAACCTCTAGGCTACCACTCCTATTAGCACATGAGAAAACAAAGTAACCCCATGACAAATTAAAGTTATGTTAATTGACATCTCTAAAATGTCCCAGTAGAAATGAGTGTGAGTGTGCACGCTCCTTAAACAATTTGACCATGAAGTTATGAACAACACATACTAATTAATAATCCATAATCTGAAAGCTTCCAACATTAATGTTTTAGATTAATCATAATCATCCTTTAAAAATAACAATCCCCGACATATAGTTCAATGCGTAGGTTTGATTGGTTTTCAGTAACCATTAACACACATTAAGGGAAAGTTAAATAGGTGTAAAATCAGTGGTTTTGGTTCTGAAAAAGTTCTAAACCTATAAAAAAGAAAACAAGCTCTGCACAGCATAGTGTACTATGCTGTATTTTAAATATGCTGGTATGGTGGGTATGACAATCAGCCAGCAAGACACCCGACATGGGATGCTGACACAGTGGTGCTTGAAACATTAAGAACTCTTTAGAATTAGCCATATGGTTCTTATGCTGGAATGCAGGGTTTTTCTTTCTCCAGACATAATCCATCTCATTTAAACCAAAAAGCTCTATTTTGGTCTTATCCGTCCACAAAGTACTTTTTCAACAGCCTTCTGGATCGTGATGGGCAGCAGTGGCTTTCTCTTTGCAACCTTGTCATTGTTGTTCAGTGTTCATGGTGGACTCATGAATGTGAGAGAGACCTTCAATGGCTTAGAAGTTACCCTGCGTTCGTTTGGGACCTCGCAGACTATTACACACTGATTTTTGATGGTCGACCACATAACGATGATCTTGAAATTCCTCCATTTGTGTACAATCTGTCTGACTGTATATTGGAGTCTGAATCCTTTAGAGATGGTTTTGTAACCTTTTCCAGCCTGAGGGGCTCCAACAACTCTTTAAATGAGGTCAGTACAAAATGGGGCCCACTAACACCTGATTCTTATAACATTGACTGAGAAAAAAAAAAAAACGGATTTTAATTTCATCCTCAAATTAACTGATAATCCTAGAGGGTTACTTACTTTTTCCAACTCAGATATGTAACATTGGATAGTTTTTCTCAATAAATAAATGACCAAGTATAATATTTTGTCCCATAAGTTTAACTAGATTTTCTTCATTTACTTTTAGGACTTCTGATGATGTTTTATGTACATAGTGTAGAAATATAGAACATTATAAAGGGTTCACATAAGTTGGGTTGGATGGTTAACCAGACAGATAATCAACATTCTGGTATTTTTGGTATGATGGTTAGACCCATAAGATGATTATATGGTGGGTTTGATGATCATGAGGATAGGATATTTGGTGGGTTTGAAGGTCAATAAAATCCTAGTATGATGTATATGATAGTCACCAGTAAGAGATGATGGCAGAGTGGATTTGATGGTCACCAGCATTGGGATACTAATATGGTGAGTATGATGGCTGCACCCATAAGGTGCTGGTATGGTGGTCAGCAAAATAGAATGCTGCCATCTTGTGTATAAGGGCATCCACATATAACAGGTTAGATGGTCACCAGTGCAATATGCTAATATAGTGGATGATCACCAGTGCGAGATTCTGGGATGCTGGGTGTGATGGTCACCATTGCAGGATGCTGGTATAATGGGTATAATGTTCACTATTATGAGATGCTGGAGTGGTAGTTATGATGCTCAACAAACTGGGATCCTGCTATGGTGGTGGTTTGGTTGCCAGTAAGTATGTGTAAGTACGGTGTACGTGTGGTGCATTTGATTGTCACTAATATGTGATGTTATGGTGTATATGGTTGGTATTTTGGTTATTCCCATTGGATGCTGATATGGTGGTCATTATGGTTATGGGCATGGAATGATGGTATGATGGTTATTCTTTGCAGCACTCCTTAGGTTGGTATTACCAATATAATATACTGGTATGGTGTGTATTATGGTCACTGGCATGGCAGGTCAATATGGTGGGTTTGACGGTGATACAGGAGATCCAGGGTTCAAATCCTACCTCTGCCAAGCTGCTACAGTTGGGTCCTTGAGCAAGACCCTTAAGGCACAATTACTGGGATTGTAACTGGTTTAAGTTGCACTGGATAAAGGCATGTGCTAAATGTTTAGATGTAGATACAGACCAGTATGGAATTTAGACATGGTGGTCAACCAGCTTAACAGGCAAAGCCGTGTGGGTTCACCAGGTAAATAGACATAAAATACTATAAACCAAAAAGTTGAATTTCGCTGTCCTGGCTTGCCTCAGCTTTGCTTTTTTGGCACACACTTCAGTGGTGTAAGATGCGGTTTAGGCGGTAACGTGACTCCCCCCGTTTCCCGGCCCACCTCAGGCCCACATGGCCGGATCCATCGCTTCCTGTCCAAATGCAGCTCTGCTCTCCTCGTCAGCTCCAGATGGGAGATCAATGCGCACAGCCTGGCAGTGTGGCGGTGTAATCGGGACCGGATCGTGTGGGATTTCTCGGCTGTTTACCTGTGCTGCAAAATGAAGTGAATATGGTTTCGCTGGTACAGACGAAGTTCAAAGCACGGTGTGATTTCTATCTTAAAGTAAGACGGGGTGAAACCGCGGCGGTCTCGGTGAGTTTTATTAGGCGTGGTTTTCTTTCGGTGGAAAAAAAATCTTCTACATTCTCGTACATATGGATTTCAGTGTGGGACTCCGTTATCAGCGCTGCAGTGATTTATGTTGAGCTTCCTCTAATAAGTGCATTCCATCATCTGCATGTCGTGGGGCCGCTCTTTTTAAGTTTGCTTGATAGCTTTGTGTTTTTGCTGACTCAAGTTCGTGCTTAGTTCAGGCCTTCATTCATTCTCACTTTCCTGTCTTTTTTTTGCAGGTTTTCTTTTTGAGGTGACCGTTAAAGTCATGAGGGCCTCATCCTCACGTTTATCTAGCTTTTCCTCCAGAGACTCTTTATGGAGCCGGTGAGTCTCTCTCTCTCTCTCTCTCTCTCTCTCTCTCTCACACACACACACACACACTTTATGAGACTTTATGAGGTCATATTTATTATGTTCACATGTCTAATAGATGGTCAATAACTTTGTAATTACTGACTTGATGGAATGATATTACAGTCAACATATGTTACCAACAGTCTATGCCGATAACAAAAATCATGATGTTTAGAGTAGGGCAGCATGGTGGTGCAGTGGTTAGTGAGCCTCACAGCTTCAGAGAGCTGGGTTTGAGTCCCGGCCAACGAGGCATCTGTATCTGCTCCTTGCGTTTTCTTGGATTTAATCCCATATTCCAAAGGCATGATTTAGATCAATCGGTGCTTCTAAACTGCTTCGTGTGAGTGATTCTGTGTGTGTTTGTGTATGTGTGCATTTACACAATCCACACCAGACATGTTTCTAGACTACTTTTGTGCTGGAGCGCACACAGCATTTAAAGGGGCACAGCTTGTACCCCTGTGCTTACCAATCAGTCCTAGGGGCACAACTGTGTATAAAAAATAAGCCTGTTAAACACAATGTTCTGCATGTCCTGCACTTCTACTCAGTAATCCAGGACAAAAATCGACAATTTACCTCCATGATTTTAGTGGGGCACAGCCACATTTTACTGGGGCATGTGCTTCTGCACTATACAAAGGCTTCATATTGCATTTCATGCTCTCATTTGGTCGATTGACCAAATTGAAGCCAATATGTGTCCACAGTTAACACAGTGTATGGAATTCTGATCATACAGGAACTGTACCGTGCTGAAAATGGCGTTGCACAATCCAGAGACCTTTAATAGAAATACCATGCATAAATCTTTCTCCTACAGTAATGCTACTATTATAACTGTTAATAGATACTTCTTCCATCCATACTGACATTTCACAGTTTGATTGAAGTACAGTCTATGCTCCTGTTATTTTAATTCTAGAACGCTGCTTAATTATGCTGACATAACTGTAAGTAGGAGGGTATTAATTTGTAATGTGTAAATAATGGTAACAGGCTCCCTGCTGTCAGATGTTTGCTATGTTTGCCAATATGTTGCTTGGTACTTTCTGATAGCAGAAACTGGCTGGTTTTTCTGTTTGTTTGTTTGTTTTATTGACCTGGATGTAATTGATAGCGCATTCAATGATAAAGTGAACTGTGTGAAACAATGGCTATGGTTACATGCAGCGTTAATCTGTTTATCATCGGTCTAATAACTCAAGTGGAATAGAAAGCTTTCATGTGTATATCTCAGTCGGAGTGGAGTAATTCGATTGAGGCCAATGCGAGTAAAACTATATATAAAGATAATCCTTTAAGTAACGCACTATATAAAAGAATGTTAGCCATGTAGCTAGAAATTAGAGTTTAAGAGCAGACGAGGGCTGTCATTTGTGTATGTGTGTGTATGTAAAAGTGTGTGACTACCTTACCGGTCGTGTGCAAGTTTGCTCGTTTGTTGATGTTTGGAATAGAGACTGTTCTGCCTCGGTTGATGTGTTTAGAGACTTTTTCGTGCAAGTTACTCAAGTGTGTGTCATGACTCCCTGCTGCTTATTTGTAACAAGCTGTAAATGGTGATTGTAAGTGTATGTGGCTGTCCTTTTGTAAGTAGTACTCCTTTGTTTGTTCCTCACTAGCTGTATATTCTCTCTCAGCTATAACTATATAAGCTGGTTCACATTCACTTGTTTGTAATGTTTCATCTAGCTGGTCTTCCATGGTGTTTGTAATGCAGGTACTCCCTGTCTTACGATATTTCGACTTTAAGATGGGAATCTGATAATAAACATACATAGACATTCGGCAGAAACTGTATCCTTAAGCTTGAATTTTGCATTTTCTCGGGCAAGGGACGATAATGATACTCTGAGGCACTCTCCCCCTAAGTACTTAGTCGGCAGTGTGTGACGTAGGGCATCACGTGCAGGAGTGATGAATGCTGGGAAAAGCTGTGGTTGCGACAGTAATCGTTTTTGGTTTTCACTTCAATACATTATTCAAGAACTTACATGAAATATTCAGTACTTTATTATAAAGTAGGCTTCATGATAATGATTTTGTCCAGCTGTACTTTAATGTAAGTGTTTTATGCATATTTAAGATGAGCTACAGTGGGGTAAAAAAGTATTTAGTCAGCCACTGATTGTGCAAGTTTTCCTACTTAGAAAGATGAGAGAGGTCTGTAATTTTCATCATAGGTACACTTCAACTATGAGAGACTAAATGAGAAAAAAAATCCAGGAAATCAGATTGTAGGATTTTTAAATAATTTAATTGTAAATCATGGTGGAAAATAAGTATTTGGTCACTCACAAACAAGCAAGATTTCTGGCTCTCACAGACCACACTTCTTCTTTGAGAAGCTCTTCTGTCCTCCACTCGTTACCTGTATTAATGGCACCTGTTTGACCTCGTTATCTGTATAAGAGCACCTTTCCACAACCTCGAACAGTCAGACTCCAAACTCAAGACCAAAGAGCTGTCGGAGGACACCAGGAAGAAAATTGTAAACCTGCACCAGGCTGGGAAGAGTGAATCTACAATAGGCAAGCAGGTTGGTGTGAATAAATCAACTGTGGGAGCAATTGTAAGACATACAAGGCCATTGATAATCTCCCTCGATCTGGGGCCCCATGCAAGATCTCATCCCATGGGGTCAAAATGATCATGAGAATGGTGAGAAAAAATCCCAGAACTACACGGAGGGACCTGATGAATGATCAGCAGAGAGCTGGGACCAAAGTAACAAAGGCTACCATCAGTAACACACTACGCCAATAGAGACTTAGATCCTGCAGTGCCAGGTGTGTCCCCCTGCTTAAGCCAGTACATGTCCAGTTTGGGAGAATATCATGTGGTCAGATGAAACCAAAATAGAACTTTTTGGTAAAAACTCAACGCGTCGTGTTTGAATGCTGAGTCACATCCCAAGAACAAAATATCTACTGTGAAGCATGGGGGGCGCGGAAACATTTGCTTTGGGGGCTGTTTTTCTGCAAAGGGGACAGAATGACTGATCCGTGTGTTAGGGAAGAATGAACGGGGCATGTATCATGAGATTTTAAGCCAACAAAAACCTCCTTCCATCAGTGAGAGCACTGAAGATGGAAAGTGAACGTGGCTGGATCTTCCAGCATGACCAATACGCCGCCTCGGGGCAATGAAGGAGTGGCTCCGTATTAAAAGCATTTCAAGGTCCTGGAGTGGCCTATAGCCAGTCTCCAGACCTCAACCCCCATAGAAAAATTTGTTGGAGGGAGTTGAAAGTCCATGTTTGCCCCAAAACAATCACTGGGCTCTAGGGGACATCTGCAATGTAGAGGAATGGGCCAAAAAATACCAACTACAGTGTGTGCCCAACCTGGTGAAGACTTACAGGAAACTTTTTACCTCTGTCATGCCAACAAAGGTTATGTTACAAAGTATGAGTTGAACACCAAATTTATTGACCATTATTACTTATTTTCCACCATAATCTATAATCTACAATTAAATGCTTTAAAAATCCTACAATACAATGTGATTTCCTGGATTTTTTTTTCTCATTTTGTCTCTCATAGTTGAAGTGTAGCTATGATGAAAATTACAGACCTCTCTCATCTATCTAAGTCGGAGAACTTGCACAATCAGTGGCTGACTAAATACTTTTTTGCCCCACTGTATGTATGCATGTTATACAGTATATATTAAACTCCTCTATTTTCTTCTCTAAATTCAACTTACGATGGATTTGTTGGAACATATCCCATGGTAAATCGGGGATTACCTGTACTGTCTGTCAATGCATTTTTGGCTTCCGTCAAACAGTGTCAGGTCCATCATACCCTTCGCTTGAGTTAAGGCTTTCTGTAACAGTACATTACTCTATTTTCTATGATCACTGTGAATTTTCAGAAATAAAAAATGCGAAGTCATTAGGGATGCTGTGTAGATGGTAGCGTTCCACTTGTGATTTCAGCGATATATCTGATGCATTTACATTAGCTTGTGAAAACACCCTTTATATGTACTTTACAATAGCATAAAATGACTATGTGACAATGGTAATGCCCGGGCAACGTCCATTTCACTCGTTTCAGAACTTTATTTAGGTCTTTAAAAGGCGGATATCTGTACAAACATTTTAGGCGCTGAATGTTATTAGATAACACTGATATTTTCCATCAATAGATTTTTCTTTGTTAATGCAAAAAGTAAAAAGTAGAACAGCTTCACTGGATTACTCCACCACAAGAATGTTCGGTAGTATCGTAGTACATATGCGGTTTTTGATGTAGCCGCAGACCGACGCATGCGCAGAGGCGCAGACGCGTTCCTTGTGTCAGCGCGTCGACAGCGGTTGGGCGGGGTTTCACGGTGCGTGCACGCGCACGTGTCAGAGAGCGAGCGGACGGTGGGGGGGTGGAAGCGGAGAAAAAGAGAAAGGAGAGAGAAAACAGAATGAAACCGCTACACAGGCCGCTCAAGCTCTGATCACTTTTAAATCTAACGGGAGAGAGAGACACGTAGGTCAGTGCGTCGCGGAATGCGGAAATAGGAGGCGGTTTTTGAGCATCTTGTAGCGGGGCAGTTTAAAGGAAAAGCGTCCTGTTTGTATTTAGGGCGATCGGAGCAGAGAAAAGGGAAGGAGGTGGGAATTACATGCGGATCGAGGCTCCCTGAGGACACAGCGCACACCGCGATTAGCGTTAGGATCGTCGTTCCGCCGCGGTAACCTGTTTGTCTTTGTCATTAATGCTGCTGCATATCTGATCAAACCTTCTTCATCTTTACCGGGCGATCGTCCGTCAGCATGCCGGATCAGATCTCCGTGTCCGAGTTTCTGTCGGAGACCACGGAGGATTACAACTCCCCAACCACATCGAGCTTCACTACCCGCTTGCAGAGCTGCAGGAACACGGTCAGCGTGCTGGAAGAGGTAAGGGCCTCTCATTCTCCTTGGTCATGCTTTCAAGCCTAACCTGAGCGTCCAGAGCTCCTGCTTAACTGTCATTTTGGACCCGGGAGCGATCGGACCCAGATCTGCAGCCCAGTACTCACACGGTTCATTCAGATTTTTGCTCTCTCCTGGATCCGTGTCAGAAAGTGATGCATGCAGGGTGTGCCCTTTATTTGTTGATGCCCAGCTGAAATGAAAGCCCGCAGTAGTGAGATTACAGCCTGCACTGGAATAACGGTTTACAGGCTGCTCTTATTGCTCACCCCGCCATGTTGAGGATCAAATATTGCGAGGGATCGGTTTGCTTTGTCTGTTACAGCTGCAGTGGTGTGTTTTGGTCTAGGTCACTTCGGTTTGACATTTCTCCTGCAGGTCCATGCTGATTGGGAAGGATGACTTCATTGTCATTTGATTTTATTTCAGGGTGATCATGCTTTGCATTCCTCTACAATCTGAGAACTACATTTAGAACAGGGCTATAACCTGAAGCAGCGTTACAGAGGATGGGTGACTCACTGGTTAAAGCTGTGGATCAGAAGGTTGTGAGGTTCAGATCCAAGCCACTTTGGGTCATTAAGTAATATCCTTGTAACACTACTCCTCACCATTTTCATACCTTCTAAATCCAATTCAGGGATTCGGGGAGCTGGGGCCTAAAAGGCGAGAAACAAAATGCTCAAACACACTCATTCATTCAGACTTTAGCCATGGCTGTTGACCTAATGTATGCCCATGGAACGTGAGAGAAAACTGGAGGAGCTGGAGGAAACTCATTCACTTTCAGACACGGGGAGAACATTCAAACTCCACACAGGTGGAGTCCAGGCCAGGAATCGAACCGGGGACCTGTGAGGCGTACAATGCTTCTACTCAGGTCTTGTAATTTGCTCTGGATAAAGGGTGTCTAAATGATGTAAATATAAGTGCAGCACTCAAAATGACAGCCTAGTCAGACTGAATTAGGACTTCATAGGTTGCGGTGATTCAGATATTCTCTTCTCTGCTGGCCTACTACAGACAGCAGAAATGTCAGGGATACATGGTGTCTCAGAAGGGCAGCATTATAGAGAAATAATAGAACACAAGCAAAACAAATTGGTTATCTTTATTTACAGAACTTGAATGTCCACTATTATTCTCGACACAGTTCACTCAGTCAGCGAATTCCCCAATTGTTATTCATGTAGGAAGTAATGCAGTTACACACCTGAATAATAGTAACGCACTGATGCAAATCCTCAATTTCCTCTGTGTCATATTTCCTATGAGTAGTACAGACATCCCATATAGTCATTTATGTCAAGCATTCATTTGCCTCTCTTTCCTTTCCTGTATTTTGTCCTGTATAGTTCTGTATTTTTGCTGCTGCTCTGCAACAGGGTTCTTAAAAAGAACAGGTTCAGGATCAACAACCCCAAATCAGAACAACATATGTAATGTTTGTCTTGTCAGCTTTATTTAATTTCTTCCTCTATTTTAGCCTGCAAGACATTCCAAAAATGTTGGAACATTAAGCATTTACCACTTTGTGATGTTTTGGCGCTGAGTATACCAAGCGATTTAGTGTTTCAGTTACAGCATTTAGCAGACGCCCTTATCCAGAGCGACTTACAATCTAAGCAAAGGTGGGATTTAAACCCTTGACCTTCTACCACAGGTGTTATCTTGTCTTATTTTTCCTGGAAACACGTCTTAAGATGGGCAACATTATGGGGTTGTCGGTACATTCTTCATTTCAGAATTCTTCACACGTTCTCTACTAGAGACAGATCAGGACTGCAGGCAAGCCAGTTGCATACCTGTGCCCTCTTCTTCTGTGGCCATGCCTCTGTAATGTGTGCGGCATGTGGTTTTGCATTGTCTTGCTGAAAAATGCATGTCCCTGAAAAAGATGTCATCTTGAAGGAATTAATGTTGCTCTAAAATCTCAGTGTACTTTTCTGCATTAATGCTGCATCACAGAAGTGTAAATGACCTTTGCCAAGGGCACCGACACAACCCCCATACCATGACAGACCCTGGCTTTTGGACTTGTTGCTGATGACAGTCTGGATGGTCCTTTTCGTCTTTGTTCCGGAACACATGGCATCCATTTCTTCCAAAGAGTATCTGGAATACTCATTCATCTGACCACAATACATTTCCACTGTGTGATGGTCCATCCCAGATATTTCCAAGCTCAGAGAAGTTGATGCCACTTTAGGACATGGTTAACATGAGGGTCCTTTTTGCACAGTATAGTTTTAAGTGGCGTGTGAATGTAACTCTGTATTGTAGTGCTTGATAAAGGTTTGCTAACATAATTCCTTGCCCTTGTAGTTCCGTGATATTCATTGTTGATGAATGATGATGACAGCGATGGCTGACGGATCGGAGATCACGCCTCTTCAGTTTAGCCTTGTGCCCTTGCCCTTTACTCACTGAAATCCCTCCAGATTCCTTGAATTGTTTAATGATACCATGTAATGTAGAGGGAGAAAGATGCAAATCCCTTTCAATCTTTCTTTGAGGAACATTGTTTTTAAACATTTCAATAATTTTACATTTACAGCATCTTACCCAGAGCGTCTTACAACTTATACAGTCTCACAGTCCAAGCAATTGTGGGTTAAGGTTCTTGCTCAAGGACCCAACAGTGGCAGCTTGGCAGATGAGGGATTTGAACCCTGGACCTTCTGGTCCATAGTCCAGTACCTTAACCGCTAGGCTACCCAGAAATTTTCTCACACATTTGTCGACAAACTGGAGATTCTCTGCCCATCTTTGCTGTTCAAAGACTCAACCTTCTGTGGATACTGCTTTAGTACAAAATAATTATTACACTCACCTGTTTACGTCACTTGTTTGAAATCATGTCACTATTTAGTATTTTTCTTTTTTTTTTTAACCTAAGTGCTAGCACTAAATTTCAGTTTGTCCCACTTTTTTGGAATGTGTTGCAGGCCTGAAATGCAGGAATGGATATTAAGAAATTAAATGAAGTTGACTGGACAAAACATGAAATATTATGGGTTTGTACTGTTTGCATTGAAATAAAAGGCAAGGTAAACGTAAGATGCACTGTTTTTTGTAAATTTGCAGTTTTCCATACTGTCCCAACTTTTTTTTATTTGGGTCTTTATGGACAATCCTTACTGGGAAAATATTATGTAGTCTCCAGGTTGCCACCCAGATTGTTGTTGTTGTTTTTATTAACCCACCTGTCATGACTAAGGCTTAACCTTTTTTTTTTTATGATACACCTGCCACACGTACAAGTCCTCTTGTAATCGGCTAATTAGTGAATAACAGCAAATGCGGTGAAACATAATTGAAGACAGATGGACCAATGGGGTTACCATGACCTAGCCGGCTGCATGCTATGTTTATTCATGAGTGTGTACTTAAGAGGTGGCAAAAATAGGCTGTGAGATTTAGGAATCCTGCATACAGTTTATAGTCGCTGAAAATCAGATGCAAGATCCTCCTGGTTATTCTTCTGAGCAGTGATTCCAATAGTGCAGATAGCTGTAGAGAGACAGAGGAGATTAACCTACTTACACATGGGCCAGTGCACATCTGACCTGAAAGCATCTGGTCATCTCCGGGATCGATCAGTTAGAACTTAGCGAAGGTAGAAAATTCCCTGAAATGGTAGTGACGTTGTTTGCGTAATCATGTACAAACAATGCAGCCACTCCTGTTTCCTAATGGCTTTTAAAATGTAAACATGCAGGAAAGGAGCACAGTAATGTGGGAAAAGTCCTGCTGACACCAAAGTGCTTAAAGAGTGCTCGACTACGTCCATCATCCAACTGCATCCAGCGCAGTCTTATTCGTTTTAAAACAGTAGTCCTGTGAATGCGATGTTGGTAAACTTGCTTTGAATCAGTCAACATTTCGGTTACAACACGTACTTTAAAGCAGTAGGAAATAACAGAAAACCAAACTGCGTTCTTATGCAAAAATATCATCACTCTAAGTATAGTTGATGGAGAAAAGCCATCATCCAACTTAAAAGCACGTAATCCACGCTCACAAACCTGATTCGCACAGTTTCATCAAGTTAACACTTTGCCACTATATTTCAAACAATGAGCATTTAAATGCGTAAACACCCCCTTGTATATTTTTAGCAAATATCATTGTTGAAATACTTGTTTACTGAAGTTATATAGCCACTTATTTTTAGACCTTGGGAAATACAGGTATGCATTGTTTAATGGTTGTTTTAAGTTTTGTGAAACAGGACACTGAACGAAATGGATGTTGATCATACATTACCATAGTCACATAGAGAATACACAAAGAGAATACACAGGTAGTGTGAGGGACAAACAAATGAGTACTATTTACAGTAGGACAGGCACATACATGTATGAATGCCATTTCTTACAAATAGGTAGTGTAAAACCACCTCAAACATGAGTAACTTGCACAGAAAGGTCTCTAAACACATCAACCAAGAACAGTCTCTTGTCAAAATGTGTGCTAACAAACAAGTGAGTAAGTTCATGCTTATTCCTCGGTCATCACAGAAGTTGTGACAAAAGTCTCAGGGATTGTTTGCAACAGTCTTTCCTGTCAGATTACTATGTTGTGCGTAGTAACGATGGCGCAGTCAGCATTGGCTACTATTGTGCATGCAGACACAACCATTCAGATTGCAGATACAGACTTGGCTGCATATGTACACTAAACTCCAAAAATAAAGTAAAAAAAAAGCAAGCAATTACATTTACACACACTTTAAATGTAAGCATGTGTATGCTCATTGTAAATGTTACCATGGCAACAAGAAGGATGTGGCTCTGTCAAGTTGTAACAAGGGGCTAGCAATGGTTCAGATTGCTACCTGAATTTAGTTTCCAGTTGTGTGTTTGGGGAACATGACAAAGAGGTCAGTGTATTGACTTGGCCTCCAAATTCCCCAGATCTCAAAGTGATGGAATATCTGTCAGATTTTTTGGTAAGACAAGTCCAATCCATCTCAAGTCCATGTCTCGACAAGTCAGGGCCTTGGTGGCCTGTGGGGCACCTACACAATATTAGGCAAGTGGTTTTAATGATTAGACTGACCTGTGTAGTTCGATTACTTTTCTGTTTAACAGCTTTTATCAAGGATTTCCCAACTCATCCATTCAGTTTCCTGAACAGCACGGTGGTTCGGTGGGTAGCATCGCTGCCTCACAGCAAGAAGGTCCTAGGTTCAATCCCAGGGTGGAGCGGCCTGGGTCCTTTCTGTGTGGAGTCTACATGTCTTCCCAGTGTCTCCCAGCGTGGGTTTACTCCGGGTACTCTGGTTTCCTCCCACAGTCCGAAGACACGCATGTTAGGTTAATTGATTATGCTACATTTACATTGACTTGAGTATGTGTGTGTGTGTGTGTGTGTGTGTGTGTGTATATGTGTAGGTATATACACACACACACACACACGTGACTTGTCTTGAGGTAACCTAGCCTAGTGTGTGTCGCTGAACATGGCCACTGATACCGATAGCAACATTAAATAAATCAATAAATAACAACAAAACTATTCGGTTTCAAATTTCAATCAAATTTAATCCTGATTGACCTCCGTGTATACATAATTGTCTTCTATTCTGATTGAAGTCTTTTAAGATCACTATTAAGGTCATTATGTAATGTTGCCATTGTTCCATTTCTCTCTGAAGTTGGCGAATTAGATTCCACCCATTAAGGTTAGACTATTAATTCAGTTATTAGTAATTAGTAATTCAGTCATTCACTGTGATGTCACTATAATTCAGTGTTATACAGTACAATGTGGTTCAAGATGCCGCCTGTGAATGTCAGTGCGCAAACTGTTGTCTGCGGACGTATTATACTGGGATCAATATGATATCATTACGTGTTGATAAATAAACACACGACAGACAGTCAGCACAGGATGAACGATCAAATATGTGGAAAAAGATCACAAGTCAGCTGTGTTGTACTCATGCAGTCAAGGGCCCACTGGTAAACTTGAATCACTATAAGCTAGTGCGCAATATATAGCATTGAGAGCAACGTGAGATTAAATATTGCTGTTGTTGTGGTCAAGGAGTTATGCTTCCTCTGAGACAGATGAATACAGTCACTGTATCTTTTTGAAGTTTAGCTCTTGCTTTGGAGAAGGGTTCGAACTGGCACATTGTGTACACTTGAGCTCAGCTGCCTGACAACTGACAAAACTGACGAGTGATGCTATGATTGATAATGAAGTTTTGCTATGCATGTATGGCAAACAGCACGTTTTGAAGAACTTCCACATTGAAGACATGACGGTGTTCGAAATAGATCCCTGTTCGCTCATTGTGATCCCTACTCCATCATTAGTAATGTGCTATATATAGAGAGAGTTTAGTTGACTAAGTAGCACTCAAAACACAACTGTAATCTACAATTTCCTCATCATGCACATGCGTCAGCAGTGGTTTCATAAACAAAGCTGTGAGTGGCTGGGCTGTGTTTAATGCTCTGAACAGACATGAACTGAATTCTGAATTAAAGTTAGTTAAAGCTGGGCTAGTGTAAATGTGACCACACAGAATCGGTTGTATGAGACTAATCGTCTGATCACCGGTTACAGCCGATCATGCTAAAAAACGGCAGATTCCGGTCACCAGCTGATTGATTGGTGCATCTCTAATAATTAGACAATATTTTGTCAGTATATATAGGGTTTAGAGTATTTAAAAGTTGTTTGAACCCATCCCTCTCAACTGACTAAATTGGTAACCTAGTGGTTAAAGTACTGGACTATGGACCAAAAGATCCAGGGTTCAAATCCCACCTCTGCCAAACTGCCACTGTTGGGTCCTTGAGCAAGGCCCTTAACCCACAATTGTTTGGATTGTAAGATTGTATCAATTAAAAGTCACTCTGGATAAGGGCGTCTGCTAAATGCTGTAAATGAAATGTAATGTAAATGTATCGTGTCTTTCGCACTTTAATTTGTTTCAGCATTTATGTCTTGCCATCTGTTGCTTTTCTTGTCGTGAGTCACGTTACTGCAAGAATGATTCTGCTAAAGTCTGCTGAGTGTGTTTTTGTGCTGGTACCTTAACCGATTTAAGTCTGTTGTGAAGAGCTGACTCTCGAAGTTTTATAATAATCTTCATATTCTGCACGGTGGTATTTTGCACTTTTTGCAAAGTGAGTGACAGCTCACACATCGTTAAGATATTATTGTGGACAATACGTATTGCACACCCCTAGTAACACACACTCGCTCATTGACACTCGCATCAATGGGCAGTTATGTGTAGCCAGTCCAAGTAAAAATTTTTAGAGGTGAACAACATGGAAAGCATTGGAAATTATCGGGGAACCCATCTGGATGAGGGGAGAGCATAAGGGTCCTCAGACAGGACTAGAGTTGAGGATTGAACCTTCTCATTTTAGCTTCAGAATTGCTTGGACCTGCACTCTCACTCATGACTCTTTTCCACTGTGGTTCTATGGGCTCCTCTGTACACATTTATCACAGTATCTGATGCATCATTCATTTGGCAGCAAAGCTACACAATTTGTATTCATTTTGTCACCCTTTGTGGTTTTTGACCTGATTGATTATACATATGTTGCATTGTGACCTAAATACTAAACATGTAACCATATGTATTCTCAAAGGCCTATTTAATGTTTGTTATCGGTGGCTTGTCAAGCTGGAGATTCTGTAGAGACGTAATGGATTTTATGCTCCTCATGGGTTCTTGAGTTCCATGAAATGGTATCTGGTTTCTCCTCTATGCAGTCTCTCAGGTGCTCATCCTCTTTAAATGATAGCGTTGCCTTCTTTGAGAGGGAGCTCACCGTGACTCATGTTTCACCTAATCATTGTCTTAAATGGACAATTAGAGGGTTAAATCTTTGAGATCTGTGTGGTATTTCTTTGTTTTGATTTGTATGAACCATGGTGTCATGCATCATAGTTGTAACAGCCAGGTAGTTGGTGTTTGTGTGCAGCCTGCGACAGGAGCGTGTGTAAATATGTAAAACACGTTTGCTGTGGAAGAAGGTGCAGTTGCTGGAATGAGTCAGCCTTGTTTTTGCTCTCAGGTTCCCCTGCAATTCTGCTTCCTCCCTCTTTTCCTCCTTCTCTCCCTCCCTTCACATCTTCCAATACCAGACCCAGTAAGAATACACTGATCTTGTACTGCTGAATCTTGTTATCAGGCTGATAGTGACCTGAGACACTGAAAAGATAGTAGATCGGATTTAACCTAATTTATGATATGAATGGGAAGTTGGCTGACGTCAGAGCTTGCTAGTGAACATGCAGTGTTGTGCTGTCTTTATCCCTTATCGCTCCACTTCAATTCACTGAGCAGAAGAAATTACATATGTGAGTGGAACTATCAGCAAGACACCAAGAAGGACTGAGAATGCTGAAATAATCATGAATCTAATGTCATGGAGCATATCGAATTGTGAGTCAAGTTTAAAGTAATTGAACATTCATTCCTCTTCACATCACATAGTCCTGGCCTGTTCCGCAGTTATTCTAAAGCCTAAGGTGACCAGACATGAGAAGGAGGGAATACATCATTTCTTGGTTGCCAGTCTCTAACATTAGTGTTGTAGTACTGGAGTCTGGTCTCAGTCTTAATACCATAAATGAGCGGTCTCGGTCTCAACCTCATTTGGACTCGGTCTTGTCTTGGTCTCGGGGTAAGGTGGATTTGGAAATAGTTGTTGAAACTAGAGATGGGCCTGATCTGATCCTATATCGGTATCGGGTCCGATGTTGATGTTATTCACTCATCGGATATTGGGCAGACCGATCCGAGTGAGCAAATAGTATTAGCTGTTGGTTTAACAAAAATTTCATTTCAAGAACTTGGTTACCTGATTCAACTTATCACGTCCTACTAATTCAGTTTATGCTTTGAAAACATGGTCACGATTAGTGAAAAAATACTATATTACGGAAGCATCTATCTGCCAGGACTGGTGTGTCATGTAATCACATACGTCATCGTGGTTTTGTTTTGGTACGCTCTGCTATAGCATTAGCGGAAAATCAGAGCTCAAAAGCGTTCAAAAGTTTAGCTCTACTTTCAAAGAAAATGCTAAACGCGATATTTGTGGATAGCTGATCTGTTGTAAAGGATGTTTCACCTGTAAAATGGCAAAGCATCTGAAGCACCAGCATGTAAAGCTTCAGCATTGTACTGTGTTTGACCGACTGCAGTCTCCTAACCCAAGTGCTGCATGAAATGGGACAGTCTGAAATGCTTTACCTGGCTTAATGTACTCAAACAATGACCTAGGAAAACACAACTTCTCTCAGTTACTATTACTGATAAGTAACCTCTACTCCTGTAATGGGGACCCTGTGATCCAAAAGGAAAGTACTCATTTTTACGTTAAGCTTTTTTTCTTCTCATTTAAACCTATTTTATTTATCATATTCATCATTTCAGCAGTAGAGAGTACTTATCAGTAATTGAGAGAAGTTTGGTGTTCCTAGGTCACTACTTTAGAACATTAGGCCACTTTAAGCTTTTTACTTACAATAGGTCTTAATGGGAAGAAAAAGCTTAATGTAAAGTGACATTAATGTAAAGTTAACTCCGCAGCTAACAAATACCCCAGCATTACTCAGCGCTGCCCTCTAAACGTTACAGCGCCAAGTTAGAAGTTCAAACTTTTTTGTATTCCTTAACCCCATTATGTCTGAATGAAAGCATTTACTGCTGTCTTTTATTCAAACTCAGTTGCCCCAACCCAGTACTCCCAATTCACATTCTGCTTGTTGCAGAAAATGACTGTAGTCCTACATAATTGCGATCATGTCAGTTTATGTAAGATGATTATGTAGACAATTATGTAATAATTGTGACAGCCCTATCAACAATCCATTCAAATGGAATAAATATGTCATTTATCTACATGTCTAAATAAAATCGCTGCACTCAGATTGCCTAACAGGGAAAACAAGTTACCGTTCTTCTCGTTCAGTATCCAGGCAATGAAAATGTTTTATCTTGAATAAATGCAAGTGTCCATTTTTGCCCACTCGCAATACATTACCATATTCGCCAAAATCTGGACTTCGGCTGTTCGGTTATGTGAAGCACCATGAATTTCTATGCAGGACAATAAAGAGGAAGCATTTAGCTGAATGTAAATTCATAAATACTTTACACACTCTCACACAAAAAAAAATGTCACCACCTGGATTTAACTAAGCAAATAGATAAGAGCCTCCTATCAGATAATCACTGGATTAGTGATTGTTTTATCTGGCAACAAGTTATTTAACCCTATCTGATGCAGTGAGTAGCTTCTCCTTTGTTAAACAACCACATCGAAAGATGCATCCTGTGGTTGTGGAAAAAATGTTGACCTGTTTCAGAAGGTTCAAATCATTGGCATGAGAAAACCTCTTAGGAGATAGCTGAAACTACTAAAATCGGGTAAAGAACTGTCCAGTGCATTATTAAAAAGGGGAAGGACAGTGGAGAAAAATCATCTTCGAGGAAGGAATGTGATCGGAAAAAAGATGTTGAATGATCATGATCGGCGATCACTTAAACGTTTGGTGAAATCAAATCGTTGAAAAACAACAGTAGAACTCAGGGATATGTTTAATAGGGAAAGAGCGAGCATTTAAACACGCACAATGCGAAGGGACCTCAAGGGATTGGGACTTAACAGCTGTGTAGCCTTAAGAAAACAACTTGTCAGTGAGGCTAATCGGCAAAAACAGCTTCAATTTGCTAGGGTGCATAAAGATTGGACTCTGGAGCAATGGAAGAAGGTCATGTGGTCTGATGAGTCCACATTTACCCGGTTCCAGGGTTTTGGGCGCATCAGGGTAAGAAGAGAGGCAGCCGTCATGCCTAGTGCAATACAAGCCTGAGGGAGCAGTGCTATGATCTGGAGTTGCTGCAGTCGGTCAGGTCTAGGTTCAGCAAGGTTATGTCCCCAAAGAATGAGGTCAACTGACTACCTGAATATTCAGAATGACCAGGTTATTGCATCAGTGGATTTTTTTCCCTTCCCTGATGGCTCAGGCATATTCACAGATGTGGTTTATGGGGCATGAGACATCATTGTCATACATGGATTGGCCAACACAGAGTCCAGACCTGCACCCCATTGAGAATCTTTGGGACGTGCTCGAGAAGATTTTGCACAGTGGTCCAAAACTCCCATCATCAGTACAAGATCTTGGGGGGGAAAAAAATTAATGCAACTCTTACAGAAATAAATGTTGTGACATTGCAGAAGCTTGTGGAAATTATTCTTGTATGATTAAAAAAAAAATCTTAGTGTGGTCTTGGCCACTCCCAGTCTCAGTCTTGACGTGTCCCACTCTTGGTTCCATCTCGGACTAGCAGTCCTGACTACAGTACCATGTCACATTGTTAAAAACAACAGCTGTTGGAGATTCCACTGGGCTATTCCCTCAGTTCCTGCTGATTTAAAACCCTGAGTGCCATCTTCTTAGCTCATTGCCATGTCTCTATGCCCCCCTTACTCATGTGTTCTGATAATAGTTGCCATGGTACTGCTCACATTCCCTTCCCTCCCATAAGAATACGAGGAACAGATGGCATGCCTAATGTATGGGCAACCTGCTGTAAACCTGAATGGATAATAGAGCGGCTCGATTCTAATTCTTCCTCTTTTGTTAATGTAGAAAACACAGGGGCTAAATCCTAATACCCCGGTGCTCTATTTGTCATCTCAACTGCACTGCGCCGTCGCTTTTGTCCGTCAGCAGGAGCGCGCCAGTGAAAGGAGGTTCTCGGGGGAAACTGAGCTGATAATCCTCTGTTCGAAAAGCGAGTTTGAGGATGGTGCCTCTGTTACACAGGCGCTGACTAAATTACTCGCACAGGAACGTGCTGAAACGTTCTGCACTGCAGCAAAACCTGCCAAGGTACAGTTTTGGATGAGGCAGATTATAGCTGCTGCAAGGAGACTTAGTTCTAACTCTGGGATCACAGAATTGAACAAGATCTTATCCTTTTTGCATGATGAAGCACTAAGAAGATGCTTTCTGAGTTGCACTCAGTCCAAACACTTTGTGAGATTGATGGTTTCCATTTAGCATTGGAGAAGCAGGAATTGCTACATTGTCTGGTCTCAGACTTCAGCGGTTTTGAACCTCAGCACCCAGGAACAGATGTGTTCTCCTCTCCTCTGGCCGCTGGATTAAAGAGTGCAGCATTAGAGTATGACCAGAACTACTGTGTGTTAACAGAGTGCTGTTCCATTATGCACTAATAGTTGCTGCTGTCCACTTTAAGTGCCGGTGTGATTGAGTATAGTAGTGCCTCATTAACAGGGAGCAATAAGCACCATGGACGCGGTGCTTCCGAGTGTCCTAGTAGTATTTCATACCCATGCATTTCTCTGCATCTTATTAGCTGGATGTTAGCATTCATTAACATACTTTTTTTTTAAAGCTGTTTGGCCTCTGACACCAAGCCAGCATTGGGACCTTATCTGGGTGAATATCACTGGTAGTTTCTGCATTGTGTGATGCATTGGTGGCATCAGTTGGCCCCTGGCCGTGCTGATTAAGCATGGTGATTCTGAGGCACATAAGAGAGACAGTTCTGTGATTGGCTGTTGTGTGCTGCAGAAGAGAGACTGAAGTAGGCAAAGAAAGGCAACGACACACTCCAGAGCATTTACATTTACAGCATTTAGCAGACACCCTTATCCAGAGGGACTTACAATTGATACAATCTTACAATCTAAGCAATTGTGGGTTAAGGGTATTGCTCAAGGACCCAACAGTGGCAGCTTGGCAGAGGTGGGATTTGGTCCGGAGTCCAGTACCTTAACCGCTAGGCCACCACAGTCCCCTCAACATAAGTGGAGGGCATCCAGTCAATATCTTCTGGTTATTCGCTGTAGCTTGTTGCATGTCTGCAGAAGTGGGCAAATTTATTGTTGATGTTCTGGGAGTTTAAATGTATTTATCGTGGTGACTGAGCATGCCATACCTACAGAACTTTGCTGCTGGTGACTCTGTTTACTGGACTAAATATTGCTGATGTGCATATTACTATACTCTTCATAATATTGTATTATCTTTAATTTATTATAGTGTATATACCGTATATATTATATTTTATTGTCTCAGGCAGATATGTAAAGGATTACAAGTGTGTTCTGATTAGACACTGGGTCTTTCCACAAGAGGCATAAAAGTGCTTCCCCCGCTGCCCTATAAGAAGGCTCTCAGAGACTACTTTTTGGTAATGTACCTCTTTTTGAGTGATCGCTCACTGCTAGACATGCCTGTTTGAAGCATTTGACTACAGATGTTGCAGCTGTGTGTGTAGATCCTGCACACTCGTAGGTTACCGAAGCTGGTGTCCCAGCTGGTTTCATAAATGCTCTATTGGTGATAAATCTGTGACTGAGCAGGCCAAGGAAGTGTTGCAATTTGATGGAGACATTCCTGGGAAACCCTTGCTGTGATCCCAAACAGAACCTGGATTAGTCACTAAAGATGCTACAGTTCCAGTCTGTAGCAGTCCAGGTTTTTTCTTCACGATGTCACTGTAAGGGTAATGGTGGCTGGCTGTCAATGGCAGGATATGTATTGAGTGCCGTGACAACAAATTTCCTTCTGATAAGCACCTCGAAATAGTCAGGGCAGAGACAGGGTGTGCAGTGAAGGTGCCAACTGTGTCTGGATGAAGGACAACAAAACTGCGGGAACCCCTGTGACAGTTAAGCATCTGCTTACAGAATGTCCTAAGACCAAAGTTATAGCACCTTCACAACCTTTCCTGTCATGGAAAGAGCCAAAGAAGGAGCATGGCGTTAAACATTACCTGTAGAGTGGTCTATAAGCTACAGACATTGATTGTTATTGTTCTTATACATTACTTGTTTCCTTTGTGCATGTTAAATTGGTGCCATGTCCAGGGTGGAATCCCATTTTGCACCCACTGTTTCCAGATTAGGATCTGGAGCCAACTCTTACCAAGATAAATTGCTTACTGAAGTCAAATGAATGATGAAAGAAGAAGCCACAGTTTGTTTATTTAGAAATTTTATGCCAATTTTAAGGAACTGTGTTGTTTATTACAACACCAGTGGTGATGTTGCTCTTGTCCTACTGCTCTGATAAACCAGCAACAAACCAGGCTTTCTGAAATTCGTTTCAGGTGGCTCTTTGAGGCACTTCTCACCAAGCATAAATCAGGCTAATGAATTCACTGGCATGTTGCTGCGAATCACTGCGGCATTGCAGATGATTCACCACTATTATAAACGATTGTTGTTGTGGAAAGCACTTGGTTTCACTACTACCTAAAAGCAAAGGAATGGCTGAAGAAAACCACAAATGAACTCCAGATTACAAATATTTTGTAGGTCACATTGCACTGGTAGACTCTGGTAGATCCAAAGAGAGTGCAGCCTTGAATCACTGTATGTCACATTTTACACATACTAAATGTGTATATTGGATATTGTCCTGTCTTAAAAAAGGAAACTTTATGCAATATTAAAAGATTTTAAAATGGGAAAGGTTGGCAGAATGTGGCAGAAACTTGTAGTTTACCTTTGCGATCCAGACTTTCAGGATTTTGTTGTTTCTGCTTATGGCATGTATCTCTATCTTTCAAATGTGTAAGAAAGGATACATTTTTGATAGACCTTATCTCCTTACATTGAGTGTGTTGCATGCACCTAATAATACATACACCTAATAATCTGATAACTGCAGAATATCAAATTTTGCAGATTAAAGGTTTACATGCACTAGAGTAATCAGTGAATGGACAGTAATTGAATTTCTGCTTTGCAACCAGCCAATAATATAACAGAAATCTGTGACATCAACTTCAAACTTTAATTTACATAGTTATATTCTTTGTTTTTTTAGTATAGACTGTGTTTTAGAGTCCACAAAGTGTTTGATAGCCATTTCGCTGCATTTAATTCCATGGCATGTTTAATTCCGGCGTTGCCAGAAAAAAATCACATCACAATGGAAAAAGAGGCCAAATAAAGCCAATTCTTTAGCATAGGCAGACCTGGCAATCGTGTCGGTTTAGGCTAGTGCAGATGCGTGGACTGAGAAAACCGATTGAAATCGGGTAACTGGTATACATGCTATGAGTAATCCGATGACTGGTGTAAAATCCAGATCTCTTTATCAGATTTTTTTAGTCTGATTTCTAGATCGGTATATGCTGTATACATGACTACTTGAATAATCAGATATCTGCAGAAATTCGACTAAGACTGGATTATTAAGTACATATAAACACCCTTGATTTGTGCCTTGATCTGCATGTCTTGAAATGACCAATCTGACCCAGTACCTGAGAGCATGTTTGAAGTTATTAGAGACTGCTTATAATCATCAGTTCCCAAAGCATGCTTTTTGTATAATCAAGAGCATACGGTACTGTAATAAGTCAGCTCTGTGTACGACATGTTTTTGTATCATCTGCTGCTGTCATATACTGCTGTTATGGAGAATGGTTGTTCAGTCTTGGCGACATCTCTGCAACATGCTGACCCGAGACAAACCACAGAGTAGTGGAACACCTTTGTATGAACTCGTGTTTTTTGGCAGTCTAATCCACCATGGCCTTCATTCCACAAAACAACAGTCTGGGATGTTTCTTGAGACAGCTGTTTTGTTTTGGATACTTGGGAACCGAAATCAAGAAATACCTGTGGACTACACACCTTGCAACCCAAGGAAAAACAGTGTACATACTGTATTGAAGAGATATATTGGATTCATCTGTGCTAACACAGTCGCATTGGTACTAACCAGTTACCCTTCACTGGCATTGGGGCACTGGGGTAATACAGCAAAAAATGGCCTTTCAGTCATATGTGTAGAATATATTATAAATTAGTAGGGTCTGCGATATGTATCGTCTATGATAATATCTTAATTGTTGTTTTAACGATGTGTGAGCTGACGAGTATCTAGTATGTCACTGACAAAACACAACTCAAGTCTTTCACTGCGTCATGTAGCCAGTTACTGTAGAGCCACAAATCAAGCTACAGTTCTTCCTAAAAGCACATGACTGAAGTTAAGAATGAGTGAAGAAACTGTGCCAGGAAACATAAGAGACACCATCAGCCTCACAATTTATGTCGCTGGAGGTGATTTGGCTTTGAAAGACAGCAACCTCAGACTATATTGGAATTCGGTTGCCCTTAAAGAAGCTCGAAATCTAATTTATTTCACCTTATTTCATCTGTCAACTAACCACTGCGCAGAATATGAAGATTGAGAAACTTTGGGAGTGAGCTGTCCGCTAGAGGCTTAAACCAGCCAAGGTACCAGCACAAAAATGCACTTTTGAATACTTTAGACCCAAGATATACACTGCTAAAGTATCGGCTAATTATCATTATAGATAAAATCCCAGAAAATATCAAGATATCATTTTTTTTTCAGTATTGCACACCCCTATAAATTAGTTATTACAACAAACAATGGTCATTGTCCACATTCATTGGAGTCGCTCATCTGTGAGAGACACTTGGCACTTCGAATACACAAGCGGACCAATCAGATTCCTCCTTCCTTGCCATGTCACTCATTTCTTAGAGTGGGGATAATAGAGCGGAGAAGAAAAGTTTGGTGAAGTCCATTGTTTTAGATGATAATGTTAATTACAAAAAATAGGTAGCAGAAAATGTGTACTTTTATTGTATTAAATAAATATTGCAAATATTTAAATCTTGCTGAAACCTTGCCTGTCATTTTATGGTTCTTTAAAATAATCTTATTTCTTACGTTTTGTATTACTGAACCTGAAAGGTAATTAAATATAATACATTTGAGTTGATGTCTTAATTACAACAATCATTGATTTCCTTAATTCAGTCAGCTTTTTTGTTTTTCTTTCAAAATAAGACATTTTGGTGCGTTAGAGTCAACATTTCTGATCTAAAATCAAACCTAATGCAGTAGTGCTTTCATACTGACCTGCTACACTTATGTGCAGGAGCAGCTTGTTACAGTGCTGTTTAACCAAAAGGAAAGTTCTCCTACCTAAAATTGACCTCTGCACTGGACAAAATATTTAGCAATGACCTTTTACACCTAACTTGCAATGTTTTTTTGAATAGGAAAATGATGATTTGTCCTAAAACAAGAAATGCCATAAAAACTAAATTTAAAAATGTCATAGAAAAACATAAAAAGAAATTAGTTAACCTGTGTGTTCCTTGAAAGTCGCTGCTGCTTTTTATGTTTTGCCAGAAAAAACCCTATAATTCCAAGGAGAAAACGAGATGTTAGGATTAGAAGGTTCCATCAACATTTGACCTGTTCAAAAAAAAAAAAAAGTCATTTACAAATTGGGTAGGATTTTAATATTGCACAGAATAGATTGATGGTGTCTGTGATTTTCATGTATGAAAGAGCATTGTTCCACATATCAGTTTTCTTATTTAGAATGCTAAATCTTTGAAGCTTAATATCTCAAGACTACTCAGAACACAGATAGAAACATAGAATTCCACCAGCATAAGAACCTTATCCCATCTGTGAAACATGGTGGTGGTAGTATCATGGTTTGAGCCTGTTTTGCTGCATCTGGGCCAGGACGGCTTGCCATCATTGATGGAACAATGAATTCTGAATTATATCAGAGAATTCTAAAGGAAAATGTCAGGACATCTGTCCATGAACTGAATCTCAAGAGAAGGTGGGTCATGCAGCAAGACAACGAGCCTAAGCACACAAGTCGTTCCACCAAAGAATGGTTAAAGAAGAATAAAGTTCATGTTTTGTAATGTCCAAGTCAAAGTCCTGACCTAAATCCAATCGAAATGGGTGTAGGACCGATCAACAGTTACAGGAAATGTTTAGTTGCAGTCATTGCTGCACACCAGATACCGAAAGCAAAGGTTCACATACTTTTGCCACTCACTAATATGTAATATTGGATCATTTTCCTCAATAAATAAATGTATAATATTAGTAAAAAAAAAGTATAATATTTTTGTCTCATTTGTTTAACTAAGTTCTCTTTATCTACTTTTAGGATGTGTGTGAAAATCTGATGATGGTTTAGGTCATATTTATGCAGAAATATTGAAAATTCTAAAGGGTTCACGAACTTTCAAGTACCACTGCATATAATTAGATATATTCTGTTCTACACAAGTCTGCTGCTCTATCTACTGTTAGCTTAAATGTAACAAAACCACAACTGGTGATTTGAGATTAAGCAGTTAGGTGCTTATCTCGGCGAAAGAGTTGGTGAAATCGTTTAATTTAGATTCATGTGTGATAGACATTGAACATCTGTGACCTCACGGCTAGCGGTTGATGCATGTCGTTAATGGGGCGTTCACTCTTATCCACAGGTCTGCTGTGGCTGTAGGTTTCTGTTCCAACCAAATAGGAGCCAGACTTAATAATTGTTAAAAGACCACGTCTAAATGCTTAAGCAAGTGGAATCAGGTGAATCTCCTGCTTGGTTGGAATGAAAAACTCTAGTCTTTATGGAGAAAAGTGAAGAGCCCTGCTCTGATGGACTGAATTACCGTGTGCTTCTAATACAAACTACTGAAATACTAAAATTGTAGGACCTGTTCTTTTTCTGGTTTTATAAGCAGTGTTAAATAGCATTTGTAGTGTGGTTGCTGTGAGAGGGCTTTATTGTTGGAACATTACTACTTTAGTATTTAATTTATTCTGTATTGCTCAGTGGTGCTGTATTTTGACTGGAGATTTGTGAACTGTCATCACTGTTCATGTTACATCAGAGAGCCATCACAGGCAGGCTTTTCTTACATGCCACTATTTCACACCTCTTAGCAAGGTGAAAAAAAATGCACCAATGCAGCTGGAGGAGGATATAGCTTAAACACTGAGCTGTTGCTCTTTTTCATTTCTTAACCAATATATTTGATCATGGTAGTGTCACTGTAAACCAGTTCATCGGTACTTGATAGGTTCCAGCAACATTTTGAGCAGCAGTGAATGGAATTCCTCTGTTTTATAACCTGAATAAGCACTTGTGAAACCCCAATGTGTGGAGTTTAAATAAACTATGGTTAATTGTCAACAACATATCAGCAAATAGCTTTTATTGTTGGTGGTGTTGGAGGGATAAAGTTAGGAAGAGAAACTATAATTAATCAATTTTGAGTTCTGCCTGTGAATGGAAAATCCAGCTCTTGGTAGAAAGATTTCATTGTTTTGTGCTTATCTGACTATTAAATAGGAAAGATTTAGGTCCTGCCTTGTTTATGCAGCTAGCCTATAATGAGTAGGGTGTCTAGTAACATAATATCTGTAATTATTGCTCATTTCCCCCCAGAATGGAGCGGAGGATTGATGGAAGTGTTTTAGTGGCAAACTAATCAATGCAGACTATACATATTTCAGGCTGCCCACGGCTAACATTAAGGTTGGACAGGCTGTTTATGTTAAATGTAGAAAAGAGTTGGCATTTGCTCCAGTCTCACTCTGAGATTGATTTTCTAACCACAACTCGCAACTCTTCATAGAGAAGTTGATTTGAATGACAATCAAATAATGTCACTAGTAATAGTGTAGAGCTGGAGTTGTATGAGTTTTGCAGTACTGAGTGGTGGTGGTCCAGCGGTCAAAGCTAGAAAGTCCAGAGTATGAGATTGATCACTGCCAAGCTACCACTGTTGTCCCCTGAGCAAGGTTCTTAAACCCACATTTGCTTGGATTGTAACTTTTAAGATTGTATCAGATGTATTTCGCGCTGGATGAGTGCACCTGCTAAATGACTAAATGTTAATGGTAATGGAGTAGATTAAGTGTAATGTCGATTATTCCAAATTACTGGCACCTGTGGTAAAGATGGGTAATTTTCTATTGGATAAAACACAATAAAAAAATAAAAAAAATTATATTAAAAAAAGTCCATAGTGTTACAATTATTGCTGTCCCTACGTTTAGTGTTTTTCACAACATTGTTTTTCCAAAATAACAGCAGAGTCTTTGATATTAATTGACTGATTCTTGATGTGCAAAGATCCCAAGTCACTGATCTGCTGTCCTCTTCAGCTCACTCTACAGGTTTTCAGAGTTTAGGTCAGAGGATAGTCAATGGTGTATGGTAAAACACTTCTCTATGGATTTAGACTTGTATGGATCATTGTCCTGCTGGATGACCACATTCTAGCTTCCTAGCAGAACCAGCCAGATTTTCAGTTAAAATATCCATATGGATATTATTCTAACAAGGTTCTCAGAGCCTTACAGAATCATAGATCCTACACCATACTTAATAGCAGGGATGATGTTCTGAATTCAACACCAGGACAAAATGATACTTTTTCTGATACCTTCTAATTGTGGCAATAAACAAAAGTAGAATTAAACTAGTTAACAAGTAACATTTAAGGAATATGCGAAGAAAAAAACAGTTTAATGCTAAGTTTTAATGGCAGCTGAATTCAATTGTAACCCACACTGACAAACGTAATAGTAGCTAGCTCTTAAAAAATTAAGAAAGCTGCCTGATTGTTAACTTACATGCTGCCTACTAGGGGTGTTACTATACACTTAGTAATATTCATTTTTTCAATATGGGGTTTCAATACGATACGAGCTGTGAGTAAAATGCAGGTAGTCCTCGGGTTACGACGGATCTCCCATTTACTGTATAAAGCCTTGTTTCGACTTAAGTGGTTTTGCGTCGTAAACGTCATAACGCGAACTTCGTGTTTGGTGTGCGCGGCGGAAGAATACACGGTTACGCGGCTCGTTTTTTCATAATTACTGTGTTAGGATAGGTGTTAGGATAGGATAAGTGCTTACAGTATGTTATGTACGTACAGTATGTACGTATGTTCCGACTTACACCGAAAATCCGTTTACGACGCGACTTAGGAACGGATCAACGTCGTAAGTCGAGGACCCCTTCTACATTAATATTTTATAAAAAAAAAAAAAAAAATTAACTTCACTGATCCATTTGTCAACAGGCGCTAGTGAGATGCAGTTATCTGTATAATAGAGCCAGCCGCAGTTCTACATCAACATGCATGCTGTAGTTGTACACATGTGACATCTAGTGGCAGGTTCTGTAATAGGTACTGTGCTCCATCTAGATGCTGTAAGTAAGGAAAGAGCATATAATCTCACCACAGAGTTTTTAGCACTGGGTGCCATCAGAAACAGGTAAGCTTGATGCTGTTTTTGTTAATGTGAGGAAATAGAAACTCAAATATAATAAATATGTTTTCATAATTTATCTCTATAGTACAAAGCTAGAGAAAATATGGAGACAATCCTTCAGAAGAGAGTGTGGACCCTGAGGTGCCTGGATCATGCCCTTCAATAAAGAAATCAGCAATGGCAGAGATCTTTGGTGATTTTTTTTTATTTATTTATTTATTTATTTATTTATTTAATTATTAAACCCCAGCAAAGCAAGCCATGTTCCAAGCTTGCAGAGCAGGAAGTTGACCTCCTTGATCTCTACATTAAAAGGGAATTAAAATCAAATTTCTGTCTTCATTTTGTATCGAAAATATATCGTATCGTGGAGCAGAAACAGCAATACGTATCGTATCATGATATTTCTGTATCGTTGCACCCCCACTGCCTACATGCTATCGCTAAAACATTTGTTGCACTGAAATGTTTGCTCATCTCTGGAGGCGACGGAATTGTACCATTCCTCAAGGATTTTAAACCGTTGCTATTTTCTTCATTAGCTGTGTGCTGTAGGTTTTGGAAACTGCTACTTTAATTATTTTTTTACATTGACAACTGGTGTCACTTCCTGTAGTTAAGAAAAGAGATACTTTAGACGGCTAGCATTTGTACAGTTCTCCAGGGGTTGTAAGATATGGCTGTAGTTTTTTTTTTCCCTTTTCCTAGGTTTTTCGAAACACTCCTTTGGCATTGTTTGCCATCTTGTCTTGTTTTTTAAAAAAAAGTAATTTGACTCATATGTCATATTTTCTTTAAAGTATTGAAAATAAGGGCCAATTTTTTAGATCTTATATTACTCTGTGTTCCTGAGACACTTTGTACAGTGCCTTTTGGCTACCCCTTTTAGGTACCTAGCCCTAATTAAGAGTGGGAATTGGGTACCAATTGACCTTATTTTTAAATAAGATGTTTTTTTTCCTTCCATCTGACTGTAGAGCCCAGTTTTATTTGACGGTCCAGTAGCATGTATAAAAACCACGCCCTTAAATTTGTGGTTCTGTTCAAAATGTTGTACAGTGCCAAAGATCTATCATGAGTTAAGTGTCTGCTGATAGCTTAGCAATCTAAATGTCAATTTTGCTCAAGTATTCATAATTAAGCGTCAGGCCACCTTTTGTAAAAGCAGTTTGTTGCAATAGAAATAGTGAGTAGTCCTCCATGGAACAGAGAAGCTCACTCGGTGTATTTAACCTCTGTGTGGATATACAGTGTGGATTTGGAATCTATACTTTATTCCATTATATCATGCCACATGAATAGGGGTGTGACCATACACATAGTAATATTAATTTTTTTTTGTTTATACAGGGGTTTCAATATGATACCAGCTGTGAATTGAATACACTAAGATTCTATTTAAAAATAACTTTTACTGAGCTGTGTGTAAACTGACGCTACAGAAATGCAGTCATCTGCACGATAAAGCCAGCCGCAGTTCTAGAGCAACAGTTCAGGCATGTAGTTGTACACATGCGACATCTAGCGGCAGACTGTTTAATAGGTTCTGTGTTTCATCTAGATACTGAAATTAAACAGCATATCTCACCACAGAGATTTTAATCATTGGGCAGCATCAGAAACAGGTAAGCTTGATGCCATTTTTGTTAATGTGAGGAAATAGATACTGAAATATAATAAATAAGTTAATACATTTATCTCTATAGTGCAAAGAAAATATGAAGACAAATCCTTCAGAAGAGGGTGAGGACCCTCAGGTGCCTGGACCATGCCCTTTGAAAAAAGAAATCAGCAATGACAGAGCTCTTTGATGATTTTTCTGAAACCCCAGCAAAGCAAGCCATTTCTAAGCTTGCAGAGCAGGAAGTTGTATTGGCCTCCTTGATCTCTGCATTAAAAAGGGAATTAAAATGAAATGTCTTTCGTATTGTGGAGCAAAAGCAGCAATACGTATTGTATGGTGAAATTTCTGTCTCGTTGCACCCCTACACGTGAAGCATTACAGAATCGTTTGTTAATGCTTTCCACTTCACCAAACAGGCTCTTTATTTCCATTGCTTAGCAAACATCTTGAGCTGGCTTGTACATCCCTGTGTATTGCTGCAGAGATGGCCACATGGCTGCTTTCCAGTTTTCCCATTGACCAAATTGGTCAAAGTGGACGCACATATCGACCAATGTGAAGCTGGAGTCAACATTGTTTATTTATGTTAAGGCCAATATTTTAATGGGTCTTAATGGAGCCAACATTTTTTTTTTTATTGTAAAAAGCCTGCAGTCAGTTTGTGCTGGAGAGGAAGGTCATGGCTCTACATGAACAGTGATGGTCAGCGTGGTTCGAGAATGGAGAGAAATGCGTAATGGATCACTTGTAATGCATGTTTGCTATAGAGTGAAGAGGAACAGGGGAATCTACATGACCAGATAGTTCCTAATTTTTACATCTGATGAAGCCACTTTTCAAAATACAGAATAAATATGCCATTTTGATCAGCTTCTTCTTAAGAAGAGGTGCTGCGTCATGTGCTCAGCCTTATATGGGCTTTCAGTCCTCTGGGACACTCTGCTTATGTAATTGGTGGTTCCTCAGGAAAAGGATGAGGACTGCATTCAGCATTCTTTTAAGACACGCTTCCTGTGGAATCATGACTGCAGCTCGTTCTGTCTGCTCCTTAGCCTGAAAGTGGCTTTTTCAGAACTCTAGTCAGTTAATGATGAGGGTCCTTGAGGGGGAAGTTCTCTGATCAGAGTAATTTCACATGTCATACTCATGAACGATTCTGTGCGTTTGCTCAGAGGAGGTTCTCTGTTGACTTGGTTGAACTGTACGGTCTCTAAGCACTAGGCATTCACATCATGTGATGTGGAGTGAGTAATCTGTTTAGGTTAAAAGTCATCAATGCATGCATGGTCAACGTGACCATTTAATTTTGGTGCTGGTTTTGGCTTGCTTTAAGAATGATCACATGTGGTTCACATCTGACTCTCTGAATGGCCCAGTTAACATGAACTGCTCATTGTTGGCTTTTGAAAACTTGAGTCACAGGAATGTTAGTGATCAGTTCAGCATCTGTGTTCAGAACATGTGAAGTTCAGGATAATGTTTCCCCATGTTGCTTAGGGGAATCCTCACCTGACTTTGTGTATGGGCTTGAGTGTGTCTGGTTTACTATTATTAGCCTTAGGCTAATATTATCCCAGGCATTCTTAAGGACTAAATGAATACCAAACAGTGTGGACTGAGAATCAGTATGTCAGTGCCATGGATACTCAGTAAACAGACACCATTTACACAATGAATTGTTCTTTTGGTGTCTAGATACTGTATATGGCCAAAAGTATGTACGCACCCCTTCTTTCTAGTTTTGTCCTGTGTTTCTGCCACACTCACTGTTAACAGGTTCATAATATGAAGCATACAGGCATGGAAGCTCCATAGACAAATAGTGGCAGTAGAATGGGATGTACTCAACATCTCAGTGACTTTCTAAAAGAGTCTTTAATCCTAACCCTAACCTCAGTGCTCAACCGCAGTCGTCAAGTCAAGTCAAGTCAGATTTATTTATATAGTGCTTTTTACAATGGAGCATTGTCTCAAAGCAACTTTACAAGTTTAGATTATCTCCTAATAATTACGTCCAATCCCAAATTGAGCAAGCATAGGGCGACAGTGGCAAGGAAAAACTCCCTAGTTTCTAGAAAGAAACCTTGGGAGGACCAAGACTCAAAGAGGGACCCAATCTCCTTGGGCGGCGTAGATGATAAATCTAAGAGCGAAACTAAAGTCATGGAGTCAAAGTTAAAATAAAATGTGAAGTATGCACATCGGCATTAAGTGGCCCGGGTATGGTGGGGCTGGAGCTGATGACGGAAGCAGCTTGGGTGGAGCTGCAGCGGATGAACATCATGTGGGGCTGGAACTGGTACCGGAACACAGCTCAGAGAGAAAACAGAAGATGCAATTAGTTATTGATTAAGAGCACAGTGTCTATTAACAATCACTGATGCCATGTCAATCACTGATGCCAAGTGTAGCATGAGACCCCGGCAGCATTAGCTATAGCAGCATAGCTAGAAAGAGGAGAACTGGTAGAAAACACAGCCAAGAGGGATCACATGAGACATTGGCAACCCCACGGGAGGCAGAAGACACACCCCAACGTCTCTGATCACCATAAGACTCTTTGACTATGAACCCCCAACTCTGCCCTTATTCTAAGGCAAGGATGCATGAGTCAAGATCACGAGGACCGAAGCCCAGTTCAGCCAGACCCCCCACTCGACACTCCCGGCTAGCGGACAAGGCAGGCAGGCCAGACATGACTCCAGACTCTGGCCCCAGTGACCCAAGCCATGCAACCTGGTCTAAATCTAGTCAAAAGCCTGTGTAAATAGGTATGTCTTTAGCCTAGACTTAAAACTTCGTGTTCCAAAATCTAGTGGACAACCTTTGGATGACAACAATTTTTTTATGTCAGTAATAGGGGTGTAATGATGCTTTGTGATATGGTAGATTGCGATGCAAAATTGGAACAATGTGCATTGTCAGGTTGGATTATGCCTTCTTGTTTATTGCGCCACCTTTTTACAGTGGTGGGCCGTGCTCAGACCCATAACCCGTTCTCTGTGAGATTTCTCCTAATTTATTTTACTTGCAGGGGACTAAAGCTTGTTTTTGTTTATTTTCTTTATACAAGAAAATGGCAAATTATTTTGAATCTCTATTCTTCAGAAATAAAAATGTAATGTTTTCACCTGGTTGTGTATGATATAGTGAAGCTGCAGTAGAACATTTAGTTTACAATTTTAAACCTTTTGTTTCTAGTCATTTCTTTTAATTGGAGGGGACTAGTGTTTTTTGTTTAGAAACTTGTACAAGAAAATGTGTGTTTTCTTGTATAGTTTACACTTGAAAAAGGAATGTCTTTTCTGGAATGTAGAATCGTGAATCAAATCATGAGCAGAGTGCATCGTTACACCCCTCATATGTAAACCTTTGCCTTCATAGTGCATTTTGCAGTCGCCTCTATTGGGATCACATGTAGTAGGCACTGCAACTGCTTTGGCTTGTGTTTAGTGTTGATGCTGACACGTTCATTCACTGTTATGCTGTGATATTCTCAGTTGTGCTGCTTTTGAAGTCATTTGCAAAGTGTTGCTTTCTCCATTCTTGGCAGATCAAGACTGTGGAGGGTGGTGGAGCAGCCTGGTTCTGTAGCTCTGACTCACAACAGCGAATAAACTCTGGCCTCAGCACTTTTTCTTGGAACTACACACACCACTTTCCACCCTCGAGCACTGAATTGTGCCTTTTTTGCCAAGATCAAGAGAAACCTCTAATCCCATAAGGGTTTCGAGTTGCATCTGGTGGCTGGTCGGTACAGTTCCTTGTTGACCTAGATGTGCGCACATGACTGTGTGTTCAAATTAAAGCTCCATTTTGGCAAAATGTGCTTTAAAACCGTTTTCGACCTGTTTTTTTGGTCTCCTGAGCTTATGGTAAGGCACAGGGAGAGTGCTTAGAGGTAGGAGTCTAGGAGTCTAAAGCCTCTCACTAGAAGTCCAAGCACCTGACGAATTGCCTTGCACAACTGTTTTGAATTATATTGTTATGAAGCATGTAAAGGTTACAAGTACCAACGTATAAGATTGTGCAAATGTTTTTAATGAGTGGTGGTTGGGTCTGTAGAGTCTACGTGGCTCATGGCTTCAGCGTGTTAATAATACGTGTAAATGTTTGCAGAGTTACAGCGTCATGGAATCTGAGTCAAGCGTGAAAACCTCTGTGCCACCTGCTTGAATGAAGTTCAGTCTTATGAGTTGGTTCTCCATGAGACTTTCACTTTTAAGAGAGGTCATTCTCCAAGTTGGTTGTCAATTCATATTCATGTGGTGCTGTATCACAGAAGCTGTACAGCAGTACTGTGCACAAAATCTGTTTTCAAGTTCAGTTCTCTATATTTAATTAATGACGTGTATGTAGGGGTGAGTGGATATGATGATTTTAGATTGTGAATGATTAACATGTCTCCACGATCTGCTTTAACAGAGAGTTATTTGCGAAATATCCAAGGAAAAGATTGGCAGGTCTGGTTGAAACTACCTGTTCAACCCTCTAAAATGAATGGATGCCAAAGAGTGCACAAAAAGTGTAACAGCTAGCATAAGCACTGAAACAAAGAAATGATAATGGAGGTATTTGAAATACATCAGTGATTTACTAATTTTAACTAAGGATTTGAAACCTAATGTATCAGTCAAATAAACAAGGGTTTTAAGCGACCTCTCTAAATAGTTGACTCTTGTTCCTTTTTACCAACACCACAATTCTTCTTGTGTACATTTTTGATTGCCACTACTAGGGATTTATGGTCTTAAGAACCATACTTGGTTTTTATTAGCATAATATTATTTATGAACAATTAGAACATGGTATTAATAATGATTTTATAACCTTGGATTGATGCAAAAATGTCCATTATTGTAGTAATGATGTAGGTGTAAATGCTTTTGGAGCCGAGAGTCTGCACTTTATTGGATAGGGTTATTGTGCTATTTCAGATACAAGAGACGGGAACTATGCCAAAACCACAGTGTTCAGTATTGTACAGTTATAGTGCAAACCGTGTTGAAAGCTTAAGTCATGTCCACACGTATAGATTGAACACGTCTTCCATTACAGAATCAGAAACATTTCTTTACTTCTTACATTTACATTCACATGTACAGCATTTAGCAGACGCCCTTATCCAGAGCGACTTACAATTGATACAGTCTTACAATCCAAGCAATTGTGGGATAAGAGCCTTGCTTAAGGACCCAACAGTGGCAGCTTGGCAGAGGTGGGATTTGAACCCAGGACCTTCTGGTCCATAGTCCAGTACCTTACCCGCTAGGCTGCCACATTTGACTCCACATTAAATCTAACATAAATGAGGAAAATGGGACAGACGGTGGCTCAGAGGGTAGCACCAAGAAGGTTCTGGGTTCAATCCCAGGGTAGAGCAGCCTGGGTCCTTTCCGTGTGGGGCCTGCATGTCCTCCCCGTGTCTGCGTGAGTATGTGTGTGTATGTATGTATGTATGTATGTATGTGTATGTGTATGTATATATATATATATATCTGAAATGGCCAATAATGCTGACAGTGACTGAGTTTTGCTTATTGTTGTAATCATGCTTATTCAGCCCTTATTCAGGAATAAATCAGTCTTATTTTACTTAGTAAGTTTACAAAAACAGAAAGCAGTGTTTCACCTTGGACGTTGTATATTATGAATTCAAACGTATGCATTTTTAACATTAGGGATGCATTAATAGCATTTTTTTAACCAAGTATGTACATATTAGGGGTGTGCGATGTTGGAAAAATATATATATATATCTCAGTATTTTCTGTGATTTTATCAATAACATTAAATAGATGATACTTCGGCAGTGGATCTCTTGGATCTAAAGTATTCTAAAGTTGTTTGAACCTCATTTCTCTTATCTACCTGAATTATAACCGCGTCTTTTGTGGTGTTAACTGGGGATAGCATTTATCTCCTGTATTTCCATGTGTTGGATTTCTCATCGTAAGGTACTTTTTGCAGAATGATTCCACAGGATGTTTTTGTGCTAATACCTTGGTGGGTTTAAACCTGTCGTGGACTTTCCACTTTCAAAGTTTCTCATAATTTTTCATATTCTGCATGGTGGTTAATTTGCAGATGGTGAAATAAGATAATAGTAGTAGTAGTAGTAGTAGTAGTTTGACATCCAGATTGACATCCTTTTTAGCAACATTTGAATATTCAAAGCCAGACCACCTTCAACGATATAGCCTGCGAGGCTGGTGTTGTGTATAATTTGTCTTCTGGAGCAGTTTGATCAAGTTCATTTAATTAGTAAAGCCAAAAATTCTGATCAACTTTTGGTTCATTATTGTGAGTCTATGAGTTCAAGTGTGGTCCCAAGTCAAGTCTGTAATATCATAGCTTGCCCTTGTCAGTAGTCCATGTAGTCCAAGCTCTCTGCTGTCTGGGTGGGAGGGATGGTGTTGCTTTCGTATTTACCAAATTATCACTAGTGAGTTTAGGGTTTTTGTGAACGGAAGGTGGCCGTTCATGTCCGCTACTAAGTGTGCTGATCTGTCCAATGACATTTCATGAGTTGCAGCTGGAAAAGAGATGATGGTTTGTGTGGTTCTTTCTTGTACCATTCACTTTTGGTAGCTGTCCAAAAGTTATTTGGCAGTCTAACCTATTGGCCAAATATGGTGGATGTCAATTAGATTTGCCTAACTGAATCCTGGATTTCTTTCCTTATTGTGAGTGAGGTGCCATTCCAGTGGTAGAACTGTTAAACTATAATGTTTATTAAATCAGCAGGAACTGATCAGTAGCAGTGTGAGTGAAAGTCAGAAGGACTTCTCTTGCCCAATTGAATTGTGTAATAAGGTGTGGATACATTATGTGGAATTAACAAAAAACTCAAAGCTAGCTGAAGATCTAAACTGGATGATTGTTGGATTGTCTGACAAACGCTCTGAAACACGGACTTAATGGTTTGTCAGGAATCAGTTTTTGGGCACTACAGCAAGTAGTGAGGCACCAAACAGTAACAGATCCACCTTTGTTACAGCATAGGCATCTGTTTATTTTCTCGCCAAGTGTTTGTAAACTTGGTGAAAGCCTTGGCCTGGCAGCATCAGCATTTCTGCAGTGTAGAAAATGATCTCATGCTTGTGTGAAGCTAATGAATGGAACAAGACATGTGTTTCCAATGGAGAGAACAGCCAATGCTTTGCTCGCATGAAGCCTAGCTTCTTGATCTGAACTATTTCCTGCTTTGAAAGAACGATTTTATGTGTCATGAATTATCTGTTTGAAATGTGTGAAAATGACATACAAAATAATGTTGGAATTAGTCAAAATCATGCTGTCAGTTACCTCGAAAGCTTTCTAAAAACGTAGAAAACACTGTCGAAGTCATACATCTGTGTATATAGTTTTTGAAACAGCCACATCTGCATAAAGCAAAGATCAGATATTAAGGTGCAGGTTCTGTTGCATGCAATCATAAGCAGTCAGATCAGAGCTGATTAGTTGGATGAAAGGACACCTGCTAGGCCTCCCTCTCATTTTCCCCTGAGCAACTTCTCATTTCCCGTTCTCCCGCAAGCCACACACCTAGCTGGAGTGAGCCGACAGCGGGATGGGGTTACTGTTTCATGGACTGAGGTTCCTGGTGGTGAGATGCCATAATTGTCAGGCTGCACTGCAGCACACATGTGAATGGTTACTCGTTCCGTCAGACTGTTGGACAGTTCCTAACACTATCACTCAGCAAGTCCTTTCTTAGCTCCTCACCCACTAAGATTGGTTATATAACAAATCAAGATAAAACAGAGAGCACTCAGCTTCCACTTGAGACAGAAAGTACTGCTTAGTAGATACAGCCAGCTACAGTGTTGGTACAGTTGGGTAAAAAGTTTAAAAACACACTTGTGGTTACTCAGCCCCATGCCATACCAGTGACTTCAACTGCGGTGTTGGTGTCGGGAATTTGTTTATGAGAGGGTGGGGCTTAGTAGAAGGTGCGCACTGTTGAAGCCTATTGGTCAACTGGAATGTTGTGTGAAGCTGTGTGACCATTATCCACGTCCACTCTCATATTGATACAGGTACATATTGATGTAACAAACAGGTAGACGGCTGCAGTCTGGTCTTATTTACTTAAGACTGAAGCGTTCCTGTCCTTCACAGTGCATTTAATCAACGAAGCTTGTCATAATCAACATATTCTGCATGCTGCTTAGTTTGTAGATTCTGAGATAAGTTCGTTGTCGAGCTGCCTATAACAGCATCCGATTTCCAACAGTTTGCAGATCGCCGTCTTTTGAGGAACATCACTCTTCAAAGCCAAACCACCTCCAACGACGCAGACTGCGAGGCTGTTAGTGCAAATGCTCAGTAATCTTTTCTACCTGGCTACATGATGTAGTGAATAGGTCGACAATGTCAGATCGCATGTCATTGAACAACAATTAACATATTTTCATAGACGATACATATCGAACAAAAATGGAAGAGATGCTAATTGTAATTGTCAGCACAACCTTTTCTATAACACGTACCAATTTCTCAGGCTGAGAATATGATGAACCTGCAACATTTTTTCTCTTTCACAGCTCTCCTTCTCCAAAGCAGAAGTAAAGCTAGTGGTATTCCTCTCCAATGCTTCCTCATTCTCACCGCAATATCGCTAGCCAAGGCTACCAACTGCATGAAAATGTACCACTATTAGTATCAGTCTTCCAACCCTGCAGACACACACCAACTGCTAATTTGCTTGTGGATACATCCTTATTTTTATTCTTTAGTCACGAAAATTAGTAACAGAATATTTCCATTTATGGAAGTACAGTATCTGTTAGAAGATAATTAAGCTGTGGCCGTACTGAAATAAACATGTTCAGCAGCAATATTTAGAATGACTATGGCCTTCAAATGATGCTTGGATGGTAGCAGTATTTTAATAAGTGCTTTGCTTTGTCAGATCTATGTTTCAGTGCTGTTCTATGCTGGGCATTCATCCTGCCTGGCTTTGTAAAACTGAAAATGCACTTAATTGGACTAGAGTTTGAGTCTCATACCATTTAGTATGATGGACAGTAGCTGTACTCAGTCCCTGTTTCAGTCATGTAGTACACATGCAGGTCTTTGTGAGATCCAGACCGTGATGATATAACATATTTTGGTTCTTGAAAGTTTGTGAACCCTTTAGAATTTTCTATATTTCTGCATAAATATGACCTAAAACATCATCAGATTTTCACACAAGTCCAAAAAGTAGATAAAGAGAACCCAGTTAAACAAATGAGACAAAAATATTATACTTGGTTATTTATTTATTGAGGAAAATGACCCAATATTACATATTAGTGAGTGGCAAAAGTATGTGAACCTCTAGGATTATCAGTTAATTTGAAGGTGAAATTTAAAGTAAGGTGTTTTCAATCAATGGGATGACAATCAGGTGTGAGTGGGCACCCTGTTTTATTTAAAGAACAGGGATCTATCAAAGTCTGCCCCTCACAACACATGTTTGTGGAAGTGTATCATGGCACGAACAAAGGAGATTTCTGAGGACATCAGAAAGAGAGTTGTTGATGTTCATCAGGCTGGAAAAGGTTAGAAAACCATCTCTAAAGAGTTTGGACTCCACCAATCCACAGTCAGACAGACTGTGTACAAATGGAGGAAATTGAAGACCATTGTTACCCTCCCCAGGAGTGGTCGACCAACAAAGATCACTCCAAGAGCAAGGCGTGTAATAGTTGGTGAGGTCACAAAGGACCCCAGGGCAACTTCTAAGCAACTGAAGGCCTCTCTCACATGGCTAATGTTATGCTCATGAGTCCACCATCAGAAGAACACTGAACAACAATGGGGTGTGCATGGCAGGGTTGCCAAGGAGAAAGCCACTGCTCTCCAGTTGCTGTCCAGTTGCAAGTCCACTGTCTGCAGTTTGCTAAAGATCACGTGGACAAAGCCAGAAGGCTATTGGAAGAATATTTTGTGGACGGATTGAGACCAAAATATAACTTTTTGGTTTAAAAAAAAAAAAAAGTTTTATGTTGGAGAAAGGAAAACCCTGCATTCCAGCATAAGAACCTTATCCCATCTGTGAAACATGGTGGTGGTAGTATCATGGTTTGGGCCTGTTTTGCTGCATCTGGGCCAGGACGGCTTGCCATCATTGATGGAACAATGAATTCTGAATCATATCAGAGAATTCTAAAGGAAAATGTCAGGACATCTGTCCATGGACTGAATCTCAAGAGAAGGTGGGTCATGCAGCAAGACAACGACCCTAAGCACACAAGTCATTCTACCAAAGAATGGTTAAAGAAGAATAAAGTTAATGTTTTGGAATGGCCAAGTCAAAGTCCTGAGCTTAATCCAATCAAAATGTTGTGGAAGTGAGCAGTTAATGTGAGGAAACCCACCAACATCCTAGAGTTGAAGCTGTTCTGTACGGAGGAATGGGCTAAAATTCCTCGTTTTAGGTCATATTTATGTAGAAATATAGAAAATTCTAAAGGGTTAACAAACTTTCAAGCACCACTGTAGATTCTAGATTTTCACATTTTGCACCCTGTATAAAAAACATAATTTTTGTTAAATCAAATTAATTGTGAAAGTCCTCCATTTTTACAGCCCAGTATTACTTGAGATGGAGATGAATTAATGTAGTTTATCTTTAAATAATATAGCGATTAAATAAAATTGAATTATCATAGTAAGTAAGGTAGAGCATCCTTAGTGTTACAGGGCTCTTTTTCCTCCACAGGCTCTAGGCATGTCGACGATGCATAAACGGGCACATTTAACGTAAATGTTACAACATTTAAGTAATATTTCTTGGTCTGTAATTTTATGCCTTTATGTCTCTGGCTTTCTATTTCTTACTCATTTGCTCTGTCACACCGTTTTACACAGGAAGTGGTGTATTGAGAATGAAGCTAAACATAGAGCAGGACAAGGCATGGGTGGACCATCTTCTAGGCACATGCTTCAGATGCATTACTGTTGCTGATGAGCTGCTTCCTGCCTTGGCTTTTGTTTTACATTCACCATTGCTACTGCTGCTCCTCATTAGACTTTACATTTCAACCAGTTATCACTGCATGTAAATGTGAATGCATAAAACGGGACAGGAATCCCCAATGACTGCGTATTTGAGATAGATCTGTCAGCACTGTGATGTTACTGATCTGATTTTGCAAAAATATCATGTCACTAAAGTTTCACAACTAAACACAGCTACTAAACTATGTTCTTCTGCTGTTAAAAATATAGCCGAATAATAATATTAAGGAACAGAAATAACAGAGCTTTTAGGTTAGTAGAGTATTGCCTCAATGTTCTAGGGGTCTACAGACTACATCGTAATGGTCTGGGTCTTTGCTATGTGGAGTTTGCATGTTCTCCTCATGTCTGTGTGGGGTTACTCCACATACTCCGGTTTCCTCCCACAGTCAAAAGACATATGTGTTAGGTTAATTGGTTACAAGTGTGTGTGTGTGTGTGTGTGTGTGTGTGTGTGTGTGTGTACGTGCCCTCTACGATGGATTGACACCCTGTCTAGGGTTATTCCTGCCTTGCGCCCTGTGCAGAAGGCTATTGGAAGAATGTTTTGTGGATGGATGAGACCAAAATAGAACTTTCTGGTTTAAAAGAAAAGCGTTATGTTTGGAGAAAGGAAAACACTGCATTCCAGCATAAGAACCTTATCCCATCTGTGAAACATGGTGGTGGTAGTATCATGGTTTGAGCCTGTTTTGCTGCATCTGGGCCAGGACGGCTTGCCACCATTGATGGAACAATGAATTTTGAATGATATCAGAGAATTGTAATGGAAAATGTCAGGCCATCTGTCCATGAACTGAATCTCAAGAATCTCAAGTAGAGTATCGCCTCCATGTGCTAGGGGTCTAGCTTTCTCGCGACCCTGTTCAGGATTAAGCAAATAAGAAAGTGAATTAATACTGTTTTTTATATAAATTATTTATACCTTACTGTGTTTAATGCTGGATTGTAGAAAAATGTGATAAATGATGATGGTGAAATATTTGTTGCATTTTTGCACTTTAGTTGTATTTATATTCTGCACTGCTGCTTTAGTTCTTCTGCATTTACTTTTGTATTTAGAATTTCTCTTGAATGTCTTTGCTTTTGTGCTGCTGCTGTAATGTGTGTATACAGTGGTACTTGAAAGTTTGTGAACCCTTCAGAATTTTCTATATTTCTGCATAAATATGACCTAAAACAGATAAAGAAAAAGTCTTAAAAGTAGACAAAGAGAACCCAGTTAAACAAATGAGGCAAAAATATTATACTTGGTCATTTATTTATTGAGGAAAATGATCCAATATTACATATTAGTGAGTGGCAAAAGTATATGAACCTTTGCTTTCAGTATCTGGTGTGACCCCCCTGTGCAGCAATAACTGCAACTAAATGTTTCCTGTAACTGTTGATCAGTCCTGCACACCGGCTTGGAGGAATTTTAGTCCATTCCTTCGTACAGAACAGCTTCAGCTCTGGGATGTTGGTGGGTTTCCTCACATTAACTGCTCGCTTCAGGTTTTTCCACAACATTTCGATAAGATTAAGGTCAGGACTTTGACTTGGCCATTCCAAAACATTAACTTTATTCTTCTTTAACCATTCTTTGGTAGAACGACTTGATGCTTAGGGTCGTTGTCTTGCTGCATGACCCACCTTCTCTTGAGATTCAGTTCATGGATAGATGTCCTGAATTCTCTGATATCACTCAGAATTCATTGTTCCATCAATGATGGCAAGCCGTCCTGGCCCAGATGCAGCAAAACAGGCCCAAACCATGATACTACCACCATGTTTCACAGATGGGATAAGGTTCTTATGCTGGAATGCAGGGTTTTCCTTTCTCCAAACATAGCGCTTTTCTTTTAAACCAGAAAGTTCTATTTTGGTCTCATCCATCCACAAAACATTCTTCCAATAGCCTTCTGGCTTGTCCACGTAATCTTTAGCAAACTGCAGACGAGCAGCAACGTTTTTTTTGGAGAGCAGTGGCTTTCTCCTTGCAACCCTGCCATGCACACCATTGTTGTTCAGTGTTCTTCTGATGGTGGACTCATGAACATTAACATTAGGCAATGTGAGAGAGGTCTTCAGTTGCTTAGAATTTACCCAGGGGTCCTTTGTGACCTCACCAACTATTATCCTTGCTCTTGGAGTGATCTTTGTTGGTCGACCACTCCTGGGGAGGGTAGCAATGTTTTTGAATTTCCTCCATTTGTACACAATCTGTCTGACTGTGGATTGGTGGAGTCCAAACTCTTTAGAGATGGTTTTCTAACCTTTTCCAGCCTGATGAGCATCAACAACTCTTTCTGAGGTCCTCAGAAATCTCCTTTGTTCGTGCCATGATACGCTTCCACAAACGTGTTGTGAAGAGCAGAGTTTGATAGATCCCTGTTCTTTAAACAAAACAGGGTGCCCACTCACACCTGATTGTCATCCCATTGAATGAAAACACCTGACTCTAACTTCACCTTCAAATTAACTGCTAATCCTAGAGGTTCACATACTTTTGCCACTCACGAATGTGTAATATTGGATCATTTTCTTCAATAAATAAATGACCATGTATAATATTTTTGTCTCATTTGTTTAACTGGGTTCTCTTTATCTACTTTTAGGACTTGTGTGAAAATCTGATGTTGTTTTAGGTCATATTTATGCAGAAATATAGAAAATTCTAAAGGGTTCACAAACCTTCAAGCACCACTGTATTCTGCTGTTATTGATAATGTGATCTACCTATTTGTTTTTCATTCCGAATTAGCTCCGCCAGTTACACTACTATAAAATGTAAGTCATAACTGAGATGCTTGCTAGTAGTAATGTCAGACTCTATGTTGTGAAAATGACATAATATCTTGTAATAATGACATTTTTGTATTTTGCGTGGCAGCGATTTGCTTCTGGTTCTGCCAGTGTTGGCTATGCTTGAGTTTAGGCACCTGTTGTGTGGTTTAATACTGTAATGTATGATACAGTGTAATATGTTCATCTATTTTCTAATGCTGCACTATTTCAGCATGAAGCTTAAGCCATAAGGAGAACCACACAGATTGAACAGGACCTAGTGTGTGGACTTTTAAAGTTCAAAATCTTAGCTCTGGTGTTGCTAAGCAGCTGTGTGACACCATACTAGTGGTATGCCAAGTAATTGGCTTGGATTTACCCGGAAGGTTTGTGAGATTATTTTTTTCTTAAATGCCTGATGTTTCTGTTTCTTATGTAATAATGTATTCTGTAATAAGAGATGTTTTCCCTTCCTGTCAGTCCTCTCAGCATTGGAGATCTAATGGAAATTGTAGGCAGAAGAGAATCCATTGCATTCGAAAACAGTGTTTCCCCTCTGTCATTGTGCCTCTATCTGGGTTAGGTAATGCTGTCCAGGACACGGGTTGCTATGGTTACAGGGAGAGACGGAATCCCCGGTGCTTTTGTTTTTCTGAAGGCACAGTCTTAATGAGTGAATGGTTACATTATGGATTTGGCCATATATTAGACAATGGAAGTGCGTGTGTATGGGTGCGCTTCTCATAAATACCCATTTACATGACTGCATTCTTTTCTTAGGCGTTGGATCAGGACCGTACGGCTCTGCAGAAGGTGAAGAAGTCTGTCAAAGCAATCTACAACTCGGGCCAAGGTAAGAGCTGCATCAGCTTCATGGTCCAATTGATTCTAGGGCTGAACAACACGTCAGTATTGATATGGGTTTTACTGTAATCACGTTTGGTTGGGACCATCAGTAATGTTACAGTTAATCATTATTATTGTTTCATGAGAGACCAAAACTATTTTTGTAAACATGAGTTTAATGTAGGGATGTGCAATATTGAGAAAAATTATATCTCGATATTTTCTGGGATTTTACCGATAACAATAATTAGATGATACTTTGACAGTGTATGTCTTGGGTTTAAAGTATTCAAAAGTTGTTTGACCTCATCTCTCTCAACCGCCCTGAAATATCACTGTGTCTTTTCCCATGTGATTTGTTTCGGCATTTATGTCTTGCCATCTGCTGCTTTACTTGTCTTAAGGCACCTTTTAGCAGATTGATTCTGCTAAAGTCTGCTGGGTGTGTTTTTGTGCTGGTATCTTGGTTGGTATTAACTGTTGTTGACAGCTCCCGAAATTTGTCATAATCTCCTGTGTTGTAGCTGGTTCACTGATGGTGAAATAAGTTAGTTGTTGAACTGTCTTTAATGGCAGCCGGTTTATTATCTAGTTTCCAGATTTACAGTTGCAATCAGAAATATTAAACCCTCTCAACTCCAAAGACGTTATAGAGATGTGGATGAAAGATAATGACAATAAATGACAAAAAACCTCATTAAACAACAAACAGTATTTATTCATACATATGTGAGTTATTTGACAACAGAAGTTGACTTAAACTTTGAAGTTCAAATGAAAAATGTAACTTTTTGAACACATGTAGATGTGCACTATTATTCAGCCCCCTACTTTAATACTTTGTGGAGCATCCTTTAGCTTCTATGACTTCCAACAAACGTTTTCGGCAAGCTTCTTACATCTCTCAATTGGAATCTTGGCCCATTCTTCACGTGCCAAAGTCTCTAGTTCAGTGATGTTTGATGGCTTCTGTGCTGCAACTGCCTACTTTAAATCCCACCAAAGATTTACAATCGGGTTTAGATCTGGTGACTGAGGAGGACACTCCAGGACATTCTAGGATCTTTTTCGCAACCAAGCTTTGGTTGACTTGGTGTGCTTAGGATCATTGTCTTGCTGGAGGGTCCATTGATTGCCAAGGTTTAAGTTGTCAACAGATGGCATCACATTCCTCTTAAAAATGGCCTGGTATTTTTGAGCATCCATGATGCCAGGTACACAATCAAGATTGCCAGTTTCTGCTGCAGAAAAACAGCCCCACATCATCAATGACCCACCTCCATGCTTGTCTGTGGGGATGGTATTCTTCTGGTCATAAGCCTGGCCTTTTGCACGCCAGACATACCGCTGGTCCATATGTCCAAACAGTTCCAGTTTGGTTCCAAAACTCTGGAGCCTTATCAAAATTCCTCCTGGCATATTCTAGTCGACTTTTGATGTTCCTTGTGGTTAAGAGTGGAGTGCGTCTTGGTGCCCGGACATGAAGTCCTCGTTTATTCAGTGCACGTCTTATAGTTGCTGCTGAAGCACTTGTTCCAGCCTTCATCAGGTCACCCTGTAGGTGTCTTGCACTCACATGGGGGTTTTTCTTAGTTGTCCTGACCAAGTTGCTAAGGGCCCTTGATGAAATTTTGGGCTTTCTTCCATGGCCAGGCAGGTTTGCAGCTGTTCCTTAAGTTTTAAACCTCCTTATAATGCTCCCTCTTGGGATGTTATATGGTTTGGAAATTCTTATACCCAAGGCCCTTTAGGTGTGATGAAATAATCTCCACAGCTTTTGTGGAAGCACCTTTGTCTTTCCCATGATTGCAGCTCACCTCAAATTCCTTCATGTGTGGGGCTTATACATGCATTACAGCTGAAGCAAATGAAGCATCATTATAGAGTTCTCAAAGGATAAATTATGTTTCAACTCCACTTTAGTCCATGAAAACTGCCAGAAAGCTTTAAAAACAACAATATTAATAGGGGTTGAATAATTGTGAAATGTCTTAACAACATATAATGTTATACACAAATACTACATCATGCATTTTCTGTTCTGATTTTATGTATCACTCAACTCATAAAGAAGTCATCCAAAGCAGAATCTTGCTATTTGAAAAAACTTAAATTGATAAATCCTTAAAATCTTTGGGGGGCTGAATATTTTTGACTGGAACTGTACATCTTTTGAGCAGCAATTATTTTTTCAAAGCCAAACCACCTCCATGCGAGTGAGGGTGAGCCATGTCTGGCAATTAGATGTAACAATGTAGACTGTGAGGCTGGTGGTGTCTGTATTTTGTCTCCAGGCATAGTTTGTTCATTCAGTTTTTAGCTTCAGTCATGTGCTTTTAGGTTGGTTTGTGGCACTAGCACACTGCATGCACTCAGTGCGCATTCACAGTGGTTTGTTCTACCTGACTATACTAATGCAGTGTGTCTGTGAACTCTTAAGGTGTGTTTTTGACTGTTTTGCAAAGCGTGTGACCTACTCTATAACGTCAGTTCGCATATCGTCAAAACAAAGATATTATCGTAGACTTTACATATAGCACATTCCAAGATTACAGGTGTTGCTTCTCATGAGCTCTAAATCCTCTCCATACTAAACATTTACCGCTGTGGAGTAGGCTTGCCTAGGAATGCCCTTCTGTGCTCGCATTTTGCCCATTCTCTCCCTCTCCATTAATATCCTGTTTAAAGGTTATACACTTGCTTTCAGAGTGTGCCAAGTTCAAGTCTTTGTTCCCTAAACTCTGTCTGTTCTGTTGTTCGTAGACTGCAGTGTTAATTTCGTTGACATATGATTTTCCTTCTTAGTTTTCGACCCTTTTTTTCTAACAAAAACGAGACGATAACTAAATTAAAATGAATGAAAAATGACAAAAACTAGGACGAAATTAATTGACACTTTTGACGACGAATAAGAATGAGACGCATTTGGCAGAGACGACATCCAATCAGATCTGATTTAGTTTTGTTGATGGTAGAGACAAGTTAGGAAAAGATCTAATCATAACTTGAGTATATGTGGAAAGGCGGGATGAGTTTGGTAGTGATCCAATCAGTAATGCGGTAAGACTCAGACGTTTGATCTGACCCCGGGAAGACCATACTGGCTCGACAATGTCAACACCTGAGAGAAAGAGGAGAGTCGATATATGGACACATTTCTCATTTTATATTAAGAAAAACAAGACTCTGTAAACCGTGTGAGGTGACTAACTCCGGTAAAAATACAACAAACTTGAAATGACATCAGCAGGCATGTCGTCATCAGCAGGCATGTCCTGAAACTGTGGTCAAGCTATCAGCACCTAAATGGAGGGAGCTCTTACTTTAGCAGTATTATTGTAGTGCGTTGCAAACACACTCTAAGTTCACCATGTTCAAGCCAATATTTCAGCGAATAAAAGTAGGGATTAAAATATGTTCCCAGTTTGAGATGTGGATATATTTTAACTTTGTCTGAAACTGTTCTTCTGATTTTATGTTTAATAAAGCACATAATATCATTTATTACAACTTGATTCTATTCTACACTATCTCATGAGTGTCCACACCGAGTTTGAAGCAGCTCTTGGGTGGAAATTGAGTTCTAACCACTTTAATGTAGCCTGGTATCTAGACGTTTCATTTTAAATAATTCAAGGAAAATGTTTAAAAAAGCATTTACATATCGCAGCCTTTACATTTCATGTTTTAGTCAACTGAATCTACTGTAGATTTGGCCGACTAGAATCGTATCATAATTAGGCGACTAAAACTAAAAACAATTCAGACGACTAAATTATGAGTAAAACTAAATTACGTTTTAGTCAAACGACTATGACTATTAACACTGGTCGGCTGATTAATGTAATTTTGAGGTAATCAGAATCTGCCGATGCCTGTGGTCATGAGCCAGTATTCAAAAACAGTGAAGAAAAATTACAACTTGCAGCTCATAAACTGGGATTACCTAGTGACTAAAAAGAAAGAGATGCTGAGAGAACATTGTGGGACTGTGGTAGCCTAGTGGTTAAGGGACTGGACTCTGGACCAGAAGGTCCAGGGTTCAAATCCCACCTCTGCCAAGCTGCCACTGTGGGGTCCTTGAGCATTGTGGGCCCTTAACCCACAATTGCTTGGATTGTAAGATTGTATCCATTGTAAGTCGCTCTGGATAAGGGCGTCTGCTAAATGCTGTAAATGTAAGTGTAATTGTAAACATTCAGTGAGGGTGTGGCCATTTATGAAAAGATGAAAACTTTGTTTCCAGTGTAATATCTTGCTGCTCTTAACTGAAACTGGGATTAAAAACAAAAAGATGCTGACGCCATGTGCACTACTCTAACATTGTCTATTTTTTGCAAGTATTTACACATTTTCATCGTCTCCATCACAGAAAGATGATGATACTGTTATCTGGTAATAAATGTGTTGAGTGCAGTAAAACTTTATGTATTTTTTAATTTATAAAAAGGACAAGTACATTTATAGCTTAAATAAATGGTTAAGTTCAGCAATTTTGTGTTATTTATTATGAGTTTTATCAGTTCCAAAAAAAAAATTCATATCGACATTATTTATATATATATATATATATATATATATATATATATATATATATATATATATATATATATATGTGTGTGTGTGGTGTGTGTGTGTGTGTGTGGTGTGTGTGTGTGTGTGTGTGTATATATATATATATATATATATATATATTATATATATGTGTATAATATATATATAATGTGTGTATATATCTAATATATATATATATATATATATATATATATATATCATCAGTCACCCTGCTGTGTTATTATCAGTAACAGCATCGGCTATTAAAAAGCCATATCAGTCAACCACTAATCTCTTCTATAGAGATGAGTACAATTTAGCTTAAATTTGTGTATAAGCTGTTAATATTTTAGGCACTATGGACTAACTAGAGACTTGCACCTGGCTAATCATTATTTAAGTGAAATTACACTTATCTGTTCATAAATGAATGAATTAAGATCTTCAAACTTGTTGTTGTCAGGGAAATATTTCACCCAACTTTCAACTAGGTTAATGAGGTAGACAATTAAAATATAAAACAAAGAGGAAAAAAAAAAGACCGGAAGTGCAGATTTAATGCAAAATAATTTTTATTTATGGTGTTTGTTGTTCACGACTACACATGGCAAACAGTGAGCCAGAGCAGGAGCAGGTTTTGTGGTAACCTTCCTCTTACCCTGCAAGGTTAGGTGGAGTCTAACAGGAAGGCCTAAATACGTTTCATCCGTCTACCTCAGCAAAACTAAATAGATGTGCATCTACCCATTTCCACGTTATAAATATTTCAGATATCAAGACCCTCCAGCTGAACCCAGGGTTTAGATAGACCCACTCAGTTTTGGGTTAAGCTGCGCTCTTAAGTGTTAAACTGGAGAGGTGGAACAAGTCATAAATATTTGAACAGTATAGGCTACAGCAGTGGAATGCTCCAGCAATATAATGCTACCCTGGGAGGATTTGTGAGAATTCACCACACTGTTAAGTTTATCAGCTATTTAAGCATCCAATATATCTTCTGCATTATTAGTACTATAAATATGAACAGAAATGGGGACACAAATCCTAGTGAAAGTAGACGTGTGTCCTGATGTGTGTAAATTAGATAAGGAGAATAAAGAGAATATCTGACTGACTAATATTTTAAGTTGAAACAAATATGCTGTAAAACTTGTAATGCCCAGGTCAAAATGATTATTAAATCATTATTTAATAGTTTAGTAAAATTATTGATCAAATGAATTAAAAAAAATTGTGGCTTTAAAACTTCAGACTGTAAGAAAAACTGAAACCTAAAGATTTGCTTGCTTTTGCATGTTTGGTTTTTTTTTCAGTGACATGCAATAAAAATGTTTGCAGTATTGATACACCACAGGAACAGTGATTACCGAGCTCGTTTCAAGTATTTGGAAATTGTGAGCTGATTCCACACAGCCAACAATTTTGCTGGAACAGGAGAGTGATGGATATTAACAGCGTTTTAAAAAATGTACTTTATTTTCACTACCATTAAAATTTTTTTAGATATTAGATCTTCTAGATTCTGTTAAACTACTCTACTGCATCTCTGGTGATGTTATTCACGGGAGTATTGAGTCACCTTATCTGTCTTACATCGATATCCTCTGCTCTTTAAACCCCTTGTCTATAGCAAACAGATGAAGCCATGCACTTTCAGCATTTTTGTGTTCCAAGTTCAAGCCTTTGTTCTCTTAGCTCTATTTGTTCACAATATGTGCTTGTCTTCACTCCCAGACCCAGTTTTAAAAATTTGTTTGTATTTATCTAGAAATGATCTAGAAACTGGCCTAATTTTTCATATATGGGATTGTGGTAGGTTAGCGGTTAAGGTACTGGACTATAGACCAAAAGGTCCAGGGTTCAAATCCCACCTCTGCCAAGCTGCCACTGCTGGGTCCTTGAGCAAGACCCTTAACCCACAATTGCTTGGATTGTAAGACTGTATCAATTGTAAGTTGCTCTGGATAAGGGCGTCTGCTAAATGCTGTAAATATGTGACACGGATTTGTGACAGTGTAACCTGCAAAAAACACATTCTGTCGCACTATTTTAATTCAAATCTGGGCCACTTTCATATATCATATTTAAACCTTACATCTATCGACACGTGGCTGTTTCATTTCTGTCTGAACAGTCAGATTAGAATTCATGTGATCTTTGCATCAACAGCACACAATCCAGCTCACAATCCCCACCTCTTCTGAAAGCCCTGTCAGATGTTCCAGAGCTCATCTGCTTGAAGTTGCATGATGTAATCAGGCATGAGAACATAACAAACAACTTCAGAAAAGTCATGGATAATCAAATAAACTGAGACCTTTGTGATGCTAAATAGGTTAGTCAGCATGCCTGGCAAATTTGGAAGAAGGTCGCTCAAATAGATAGTTAAACATTGCCGTTGACATTTTAAAGTTTTCCAGTTCTGTGTTTAAGCTGTTAATGTCACAGTCCCAGCAGTCCTCGCTTTGCACTTGCATCCGGACAGATCTCACCTTAGGAAGCCGTCTAAAGAATGACTCTCTCTAACCTCCTTGTCCTTGTTGTGATGTGTCTGTGAATTTGAATAAGCAGTTTACTAGACAATGGTGAACAACAACGTTACGTTTTCAATAACTGCAGTATGCTCCATTTTGTTTGTTCACTTTTGAGGGGGCGTGTGGGGTAGCAACCTGTTCAGATTAATGTTGGATACAGACCACATGAAAAAAATTTAAACGTGAACAACCTATCAAAACAATAGGATTTGAGCAGTAAATCAGATTTGGACCATATTTGCCTTATATTAATTGAAGGCTTTGTACATTCCTACACATTCCTAGTTGGAGTGAAATGGACATGACTAATTTGGGATGGAAGATGCTATTCTGGCCAAAGGTGAATCCGAATGTGATAGGTAAGGCCCATTCTCGTGGAAAAAAGGGGCACAAGCTAATATCTCATAATAACCCCAGTACATGGGTTCATAGGAATTTATAAGTAATCTGGAATGAAGTGTTTGTAATGTTCTGACATACAGTACTGTGCAAAAGACCACCATTAGATTAGATGTAGAATTGTTTTAGCATTGGTATAAGGACCATATATAATTATTTCTCAGTCTCTTTATTAGAAAACAACAAAAATATAGGATATGTGTTTGCAGTATTAAAAAACTGAAAACAAAACCAGAAAAAGCATTCTCTTTAGGCCACAGTGGCAAGTACTTCCCCTTACACATGAGCAGCATCTGGAAGCTTCATCAAGATGGCGTGTTGACCCTTCTGCAGTCTGAAGAAGCTTGGTCAGAAATGGTCTTTTTGGAAGGGTAGCAGCCAAGAAAGCACTTTTTCGTAAGGGGAACCGAATGAAAAGGCACTGAAAACATTGGATTGAAGATCAGTGGAAAAGATTATTATGGAGTGACGAATCCAAGTTTGAAAATTTTGGGTCCAGTCATCAACAGTATGTTATATATGATTATACAATTGCTAAAACAATAAATCTAATGGTGGTCTAAGACCTTTGCAAAGTGCTGTGTGTTAGGATAAAACGAGCTGTTTTGTTAACATGTAATCATCTGCGAAGTTAGTGTGATTGGCTTGAACCACCTAAACTGAGCTGTTATTGTCTCATATTAAACATTTAACTCCATTAACTTTATTAACAAGCATTACTTCCAGTAGAGATCTTCAGCATTTGGTCTCTGGCCTTTGTAAGTTGGACAGATAACAAGAGAAATAGAAACGGATAACTTGTACTAGTTACTCACATCGGCTGTTAAGTAAACAAATAACTGAGCTATTTGAAGAGACACATGTGGGTATCACTGCTGTATACAGTAACTGCAAAATATTGAAACATATGAAAGCTGTTGTTGCAGGGAAACTCAGTTGTTCAGAGTGCATTATGGCATCAGTAGTAATTTCCTTTTACAATGCACTTTGCACTCTTTTTGTTGTATTTCAGAATTCAGTTTCGTACTTCATGCAACCACTTAACTTGCTTTGCACTTTATCCTTTTATGCAAAGATAGTCTGATGTGCAGTACTGTGCCAAAGTCTTAGGCCACAATTACATTTGTTGTTTTAGTGTATACATAATGACCACAGATAACATATTGGTCCCAAAAAATTTCAAACTTGGATTCGTCATTCCATAATACTTTTTTCCACTGATCTTCCTTCCAATCTTTGTGAGCTTTTGCACATCTTAACATTTTCACTCTGTTCCTCTTGTGAAAAAGTGGTTTCTTGGCTGCTTTCCTTCCAAACAGTCCATTCCTGTTCAAGTTTCTTTGGACTGTAAGGTCAACTTGGCATCCCGATGAAGCTGCCAGATGCTGCTATTGCTCAAGTGCAAGGGGATCACACTAAAAGTCCTAAAAATAGATAAAGAGAACCCAGTTACATAAATGAGAAAAAATATTATACTTGGTCATTTATTTATTGAGGAAAATGATCCAATATTACATATTAGTGAGTGGCAAAAGTATGTGAACCTTTGCTTTCAGTATCTGGTGTGACCCCCCTGTGCAGCAATAACTGCAGCTAAACGTTTCCTGTAACTGTTGATCAGTCCTGCACACCGGTTGGAGGAATTTTAGCCCATTCCTTCGTACAGAACAGCTTCAGCTCTGAGATGTTGGTGGGTTTCCTCACATTAGCTGCTTGCTTCAGGTTCTTCCACAACATTTCGATAAGATTAAGGTCAGGACTTTGACTTGGCCATTCCAAAACATTACCTTTATTCTTCTGTAACCATTCTTTGGTAGAACGGCTTGTGTGCTTAGGGTCGTTGTCTTGCTGCATGACCCACCTTCTCTTGAGATTCAGTTCATGGACAGATGTCCATGGACATTTTCCTTTAGAATTCGCTGATAGAATCAGAAAATTCATTGTTCCCTCATGATGGTAAGTCGTCTTAAGCCCATAATGCAGCAAACATGCCCAAATCTGATACTAACCACCACCATGGTTTCACGATGGGGATAAGGTCTTATGCTGGAATGCAGTTGTTTTTCCTTTCTCAAACATAACGCTTTTCTCTTAACCCAAAAAGTTTTGATTTTGGTCTCATCCGTCACAAAACATTCTTCCAATCGCCTCTGGATTGTCCACGTGATCTTTAGCAAACTGCGATGAGCCAGCAATGTTCTTTTTGAGAGTCAGTGGCTTTCTTCTCACGTTCAACCCTGCCATGCACACCATTGTTGTTCAGTGTTTTCTGCTGGTGGACTCATGAATATTACATTAGCCAATGTGAGAGAGGCCTGCAGTTGCTTAGAAGTTACCACCCTGGGTCCCTTTGTGACCTCACCAACTATTACACGACTTGCTCTTGGAGTATCTTTGTTGGTCGACCACTACCTGGGGAGGGAACATGGTCTCTAATTTCCTCCATGTGTACACAACTGTCCGACGTGGATTGGTGGAATTCCAACTCTTTAGAGATGTTTTTGTAACCTTTTCGAGCCAACAACTCTTTTTTCTGAGGTCCTCAGAAATCTCCTTTGTTCGTACCATGATACACTTCCACAAACGTGTTGTGAAGAGCAGACTTTGATAGATCCCTGTTCTTTAAATAAAACAGGGTGTCCACTCACACCTGATTGTCATCCCATTGATTGGAAACACCTGACTCTAACTTCACCTTCAAATGAACTGCTAATCCTAGAGGTTCACATACTTTTGCCACTCACTAATATGTAATATTGGATCATTTTCCCCAAGAAATAAATGACCAAATATAATATTTTTGTCTCATTTGTTTAACTGGGTTCTCTTTATCTACTTTTAGGACTTGTGTGAAAATATGTTGATGTTTTAGGTCATACTTATGCAGAAATATAGAAACTTCTAAAGGGTTCACAAACTTTCAAGCACCTCTGTAAAACAGTGGTATGTCTAATGGTGGTTTAAAACTTTTGCACAGTACTGTATGTATGGTGAACACCAAAGGAAATATCACTTCTGGAACCAAAGAGCCTGTAATAAGGGTGGGGTGGTCAGCTCTGAGTAATGACATAATCCATTTGGGCTGTATAAAGCTTCTGACAACTGCTAATCCAGTTGGATCATTTCTCCATGTTGTCTTTGTTTTGCGGTTGTTTTTGTCTGTTTCAGGCTTTGGAAGAAAGAACACAAGGAGATGGTCTAGTGCTATATAAACATGTCCACCTTGTTTATATGCATTGCGGTATGCTGATGCCACTGATTTATGGATTATTAATGGATTGAGATTCGAGAGCTCACCCTACATTGACCTCAGTGTTACTTACACAGCCATTAGCTTTTGACCCCACTAAGAGTCAGCACGTAACCCTCAGACACTATTCACTGCAGACAGTAACTTTATTTATGTTTTCATTGTCTTGGCCAATGAAGTTGTAGCAGTGTGCGTGCAGAGGTCATTTTATTCCTTACTGCAGTCAGCAGGTTTTTTTCTCTAAAGGAATGACTAATGGGAAAGTTGCTAGAATGGTGGTGCTTCTGGTGCTATAAGCATGAGGTCTGCTTTTGTAGGATTGCTCTAACAATCCATAAACCTGGCTTGAGATTACCAAAACGGTCCAGTTTAATGATTCTACATAGATTCTCTCAGTGGTGACCAGACTTTGGGTTGCTGCATGCGAAAGCTGGTAAGAGCAGAGCTTAACAGAATGAAGCATTTGAAGGATTGCTGGTCTTAATGCTGTTGAACTAGTACTTGATCTGCTGAGGGACGTCTGAGGAACAGCCCTCTGCTGGTTATTCCTGGGAAATGATGGGCTTCAGTTGCTGAGGCTTGGCCGTCCTTCCTCTGCACATGACAAATGACCTAATCATGTGGTTTTGCCGAGGGCCAGGCTCACACCAAGCAGTGAGGATTGCTCCCAGATGAGCCTGGTGTTCCACAGAGAGTCTGTTCTGTAACCGATGTGCCCTAGTGGAAATGTAGGGCTTTATTTAGACGAGTCCGTGTTTTTTATAGTGATCCAGCTTTTCTTTTGTTTACATTTGTCTGGTGTCTTGTACAAGTTTTTGAAATCTACTTGAGGATTTCTCATTCTTTTAAGCTATGTCTTCCTTTATCTATCTCTTTTTTTCTCGAGCCTGGAGCTGTTGTAATGAGGAAGACCTCCTGGGGAAAAATTGCCATTGCCATGGCAATTCAGGGTTTAGGCAGAATTTCCTCCATTCCGAAGATGGATTCACATAGAGCTCTGTTCCTTGCAGGGTCATAATGTGCCCTTTCTGTGGTTGGCTTTGTGGAAAAGGTCAAAACAATAAATGCTCAGTGTCTGTACAAACAATACAGAGCCTGTGCCAAAGTATTTCTGTGCTGCACTTTGATAGAATCTCTAGCTATTTTTATGTAATTGCCCTAAAATATCCGGAGTTTGTGTTTTGGTGTTACTAAATTACCTTTTTCAGCCAGACCAAACAGATGGTGGTGTTATTTGAAACGTGATGAGAAGCCATAAAAAGCAGATGCTATGAGACCTGTGCAGTCAGTGGGTGTTTTCACATATCGGTTGTATTACTGTTATTATTGTTCTGATTTTTTAATTCACTGAACTCAGTTCTTTGAACCTGAAAGCAAACCAACTGCAACTGACCTCAGTCCTTGTTGTGTTCATATTGTAAGCAAACTTTTAATGAGACTTGTTTCTCTTTCTAGTCCTCTTTAGTACTGATGACATCCCAGACCAGCTGTTGTTCACAGCACAACTCATTTAGAGCTCAAAACCCAGCTGTTGTACACAGAATTATGGATAGTGTCTTTTCATGTTGCCATTGTTTCTCTTGTTTGTCTTTTTTTGGTTTTTCAATTCAGTGGAGAGAATAAAATTGATGGGAAATACCAAAACTAAAGAGGAGACGAGCAACACGGAGGAATGATATTCGTCATAATCAGTTACATATCTAACATGTTACATGAAGAAGGAAGATTTTATGAAGACAGTACATAAAGAAATCTATAACAGAACAGAGTTTTATCACAATAGAAAAATTGATTTGAGTTTATTTATTTTATTAACAAAACAATTTCTATCAAGGACTCGGACCGAAAAGCAGTGGTAGTAAGTAGCTGCGAATAGACGTGGAGGCAACAGTTTGGGAAAGAATATATTGCTTTTATTATTTCAAAACAGAGGTAAGATGTTTGAAATGAAGACAGAAGTGCACTTGTAGGGTAAGCGATGGTGATCAGCGTTTGACTCGTTTATGCTTTAGACACACAAGTTGTGAGTTTACATGAACTTACATTAAAAGATAGGATGTTAAGAACATGAAGCGAAATGGGATTTTTTTTGTTTTCACAGTGTGGATATTAAACACACCACAAAAGAACCATACTCAGACCACCTTGGGAGATGGTGTGTCGGGATTGTTTGTACAGTTGTGGTTAACATTATTGCCACAATTGATTGTATAGTATAAAAAGCCAGTATCTTCATCAAAAAGTGGATATGTACCAACTTTGCATCATTTGAAACTATTTTAATGCATTTGTCCAAATATATTGACCGGTCAAAATGCACGCAGTCATTAAGAAAATAAATATAGAAGAAACATATTATTTGACATGGACATAGTGCCGGGCAGTGTACAGGTTCAACTGGTACACCAGTGTTAAGTTCCCGTATGCTATGCATTGTTCATATACCTCCATAACGGTGCAAAGCAGAACCACAGCTCTACCAAATAGGCAGCAAATTATAGAATATATTTTGTCGCTACAAGCGCTGCTGAGCTCCGAGTAGAACTACATCACCGAACAGCATGGTGGGTAAAGCTCGCTAGCTAGGTAGCATAACATACAGGGGTTGGACAATGAAATTGAAACACCTGTCATTTTAGTGTGATAGGTTTCATGGCTAAATTGGACCAGTCTGGTGGCCAATCTTCATTCATTGCACATTGCACCAGTAAGAGCAGAGTGTGAAAGTTCAATTAGCAGGGTAAGAGCACAGTTTTGCTCAAAATATTGCAATTCACACAACATTATGGGTTCAAAAGAGGACAAATTGTTGGTGCACGTCTTGCTGGCGCATCTGTGACCAAGACAGCAAGTCTTTGTGATGTATCAAGAGCCACGGTATCCAGGGTAATGTCAGCATACCACCAAGAAGGACAAACCATATCCAACAGGATTAAACCTTTGGTCACTCGTGCCAATGCCAAAGCCGGTTTCAATGTTGCAAGGAGCGCAAATCTTGGGCTGTGGACAATGTGAAACATGTATTGTTCTCTGATGAGTCCACCTTTACTGTTTTCCCCACATCCGGGAGAGTTACGGTGTGGAGAAGGCCCAAAGAAGCGTACCACCCAGACTGTTGCATGCCCAGAGTGAAGCTTGGGGGTGGATCAGTGATGGTTTGGGCTGCCATATCATGGCATTCCCTTGGCCCAATACTTGTGCTAGATGGGCGCGTCACTGCCAAGGACTACCGAACCATTCTGGAGGACCATGTACATCCAATATGTGTGTGTGTGTGTATGTATGTATATATATATATATATATATATATGTATGTATGTATGTATGTATGTATGTATGTATGTATGTATGTATGTATGTATGTATGTATGTATGTATGTATGTATGTATGTATGTATGTATGTATGTATGTATGTATGTATGTATGTATGTAATGTATGTATGTCATGTCGTTATGTATATATATATATATCTATATATATATATATATCTATATATATATATATATATATATATATGTGTGTGTGTGTGTATGTACGTACACACACACACACACACACATACACACACACACAATCCTGACAGTAGAGTAAGCTACACACCTATATAAAAGCCCCCCAACCCAGAGGGTTGCAGGGTTTCTTTTCCCAATAGCAGATTTCAGCCCTTTCCAAATATTTTCAGTTGGCTTGAGATCAGGACTCATTGCTGGCCCGTTAAAATTATTTTCAACCATTCTTGTGTACTTTTGGATGTGTGCTTGCTTTGACTCATTATCCTGTTGTAGGACCACGTTCAAGGCCTCTAGTTTCAGAGGCAGCAAAGCAGCCCCATAATATTATGTATCCTCCACCATAATTCACTTTTGGTAGAGTGTTCTTTTCCTTATAGGCTTCATTTCATCATCTATAAACATTACGCTGGTGTGCATTGCCAGAGAGACCTAGTTTCCCAGATAGATTGTGATTTGTCTATGTTAGTATTGGCAAAGTTCAGTCGCTCTTTTTTTGTCCCTTTCTTTAAGCAGCACAGTTCTCCTTAGGCTTCATCCACAGAGCGCTGTTTTGTTCAGTGTATGGTGTATGGTACGGGTTAAAACTGTTACTAAGGATGTCTCCAGCTTAGCCTGAAGTTATCTGGATATTGTACATGGTTTCTTTGCCACATTCTGAACCAAGTTTCATAGAGTTCTCTTATCAGTTTTCCTCTTTCCACCACATCCTGGAAGGTTCTTGATGCTCTATGAGTAGCGAACTTCCTGATAAGCCGGGATGCCGAGGTCTTTTTTAGATAGTGTTGTACCCTTTAGACTGCTTGCGCTTGGTGATAATGAAATCCCTGGCCTGCTCAGATAGCTCCGTCGTGTTTGTTATTGTGAACAAGGAACAGGGAATAAAACTGGCCTTTTTAAGCATCAAAGCCACAATTCATAGGCTATGAATTAAAATCATGTGAGCACTGACCAGATGGGGGAAAGGTGAGTGTAATTTGAAATTAATCACAGGTTAGACTGATTATTGTCATTTGTTTCAAATTGAACATAGGATGCCATTAGGTGTTCTGGTATTATTTTCAATTTTGTATCCTTTGTTGTTTTTGTTTTTTTTTTGTTATTTTTGTGTCTTGTGTTTTTCTGTACCAAAGATATCAAACAAACCAAAACTCTGCGGTCTAGCCCATTTGTAAATTGCTAAAGCTCTGTGTGTGAAAACACCTTAAAGGTCTGTGCTATTGATAGTAGAACTAAAAGAAATAGGAGAACTAAAGGCATAACTGAGCTGTTGGTGCAATCTATCTATTATCTTCCTGTATAGACACCTGTCTAGAATGAGCTGTGCATTCTTGCTGATATTAACACCTGTGCAGAATCATTTGTTGTTTGGATAGTGGATGTAAAAAACTGTAAAACCTTTGGCTTTGATTTCCCCAGTGTGGTCTTCAGGGAAGACATTTTTGTATCGTCAGGCAATTTATTCTGTCATACTGCCCAGCATTACTACAGCAAGTGAGCCGAACCTGATGACGTCTGGAGCAGCTTTGTTCAAGCTTTCCACGCAAACATGATGACATTTCCCGTACAAGAATGAGGAATATAGGTCATGTGATTTCCCATTTATTATAAGAATACAGAGGTGCTTGAAGGTTTGTGGACTCTTTAGCATTTTCTATATTTCTGCATAAATATGACCTAAAACATCATCAGATTTTCACACAAGTCGTAAAAGTAGATAAAGAGAAGCCAGTTAAACAAATGAGACAAAAATATTATACTTGGTAATTTATTTATTGAGGAAAATGATCCAATATTACATATTAGTGAGTGGCAAAAGTATGTGAACCTCTAGGATTAGCATTTCATTTGAAGGTGAAATTCAGGTGTTTTCAACCAATGGGATGACAATCAGGTGTGAGTGGGCACCCTGTTTTATTTAAAGAACAGGAATCTATCAAAGTCTGCTCTTCACAACACACGATTGTGGAAGTGTATAATGGCACGAACAAATGACATTTCTGAGGACCTCAGAAAAAGTTGTTGATGCTCATCAGGCTGGAAAAGGTTACAAAACCGTCTTCTAAAGAGTTTGGCTCCACCAATCCACAGTCCGACAGAATTGGGTACAAATGGAGGAAAAATTCAAGACCATTGTTTACCTCCCCAGGAGTGGTCGGGTCACAAAATCACTCCAAAGTGCAAGGCGTTTGTAATAGTGGGTGAGGTCACAAAGGACCCCACGGGTAAATTTCTAAGCAAACTGAAGTCTCCTCTCACATTGCCTTATGTTAATGTTTCAAGAGTCCACATCAGAAGAACACTGAACAACAATGGTGTGACATGGAGGGTTGCAAGGAGAAAGCACTGGTCTCCAAAAAAGTACATTGTGCCTCGTTCTGCAGTCTTACTAAAGATCACATGGACAAGAGAGGCTATTGGAAGAAAATGGTTTTGTGGGAGACAAAATAGAAACTTTTTGGTTTAAAAGAAAAGCGTTTTATGTTTGGAGAAAGGAAAACACTGCATTTGCATGTATGAAACATGGTGGTGGTGGTGGTAGTTATCATGGTTTGGTGTTTGAGGCATCGGGGCAGGACGGCTTTCCATCATTGATGGAACAATGATTGAAGTAGATCAGAGTATTCTAAAGAAAATGTCAGGACATCTGTCCATAATAATGAAGGTGGGTATGCAGCAAGACAACGGACCCTAAGCACACAAGTTGTTATACAGAGACATGGTTAGAAGAATTTAAAGGTTAAGACTGTTTTGGAATGGCCAAGTCAAAGTCATGACATTATCAAGGGAAATGTTGTGGAAGGATGAAGCAAGAGCTAATGTGAGGAACCACAACATAATGAAGCTGTTCGTACGGAGAGGGAAAGGCTAAAAGTCCTCCAAGCCTGGTGTGCAGGGACTGATCAACAGTTAAGGAAACGTTTAGCTGCAGTTATTGCTGCCACAGGGGGGTCACAGCAGATAACTGAAGCAAGGTCACATACTTTTGACAATCAAACTAAATGTAATGTGGATCAGTTTCCTCAATCAATTTTAAATGACCAAGGATAATATTTTTGTCTCATTTGTTTAACTGGGTTCTCTTTATCTACTTTTAGGACTTGTGTGAAAATCTGATGATGTTTTAGGTCATATTTATGCAGAAATATAGAAAATTCTAAAGGGTTCACAAACCTTCAAGCACCACTGTATATTTTCACATTTATAATTAGAAATGATAAATATAAGAATATATTTCAACAAAACTAACTAGAATAGGCATGACGTATACATTTCTTTTTGTATTATCATACTGTGTGATATCCACCCTTCCTCTGAAAGACAGAGTTCACTGTAACTTTGCTTTTTAGTGGCCTGGGCTGTTTCAGCTACATGTTCAGTCGATTAGTATTTTTGAAGCTAAACCACAAAGACTGGTGAGCACACTGCAAACATTTATACCGTCACTGAATATTTATCACATCATCTCTATTTCGGTATTACGTGACTACTATAGGGCTTGGACTAGATGTAATGGTGGAGCATTCTCAACACAATCACTGACGCCAACATGGTCATTACATGGTAGTGTTGAGCTGTGCTGGTATGAGTGCATCATGTTTAGCAGTGTTACTGTTGATGGAACAGTATGTAGGTGTATACAGGTCAGGTATTCAACGTCCATTCACTTTAATGACCAAGGTTTTAACAGTTATAATACATTATAAAAATCAGGAAATAAAAATCTGTCTTTCAACTCTGGACAATGTGACCTTAAAAAGCCAGTCAACCCTGTGCATCCACGAGCAGAGGCGGGAGTTTACACTTTTTTGTGTGTATGATTTTTCACCTGCTTATTTGTAACAAGCTGTAAATGCCATTCGTAAGTGTATGTGCCTGTCCTATTGTAAGTAGTACTGCTTTGTTTGTCCCACTGCTACCTATATATCTCACCTATAAGTGTATAAACTGGTTCACATTCACTCGTGAAGTTTTTTGTTTCATCTGACTGATCTTCCATGTTGTTCGTAATATTGTCCATAAACTAAACTGTAGAATTGTCCGGTCAATGTCCATTTTGGTCAACAGCCTGTGCAGCAGTGTTGATATTTATCTATCACAGGTTCTTGTTTAAATTTTCATCACTGGCATGATTTGCAATGACATCATACAGTGAGTCAGTAAGACTGCTGGGTCTTTTAATTTTGCTGGATCTGATGGGGCTGCTGTTTTTCAAACAAGGGCTTCATAATGTGGAAAATTCACAATTTAACGCTCAGTGGGTGACTAATAGAGCGGTCAGCTCAGACACTTTCTTTTAAAATAACAATAAAAAATAATCACTTGTTAATTTCTCCAAAGTTGTATTCAGTTTTAATGGATTCTGTCTCTCTCTGCCCAACAGAGCATGTGCAGAATGAAGAGAACTATGGACAGGCACTGGACAAGTTTGGCAGTAACTTTATGACACGGGACAGCTCGGACCTGGGAGCTGCCTTCGTCAAGTTCTCCAGCCTGGTCAAGGAACTCGCAGCTCTTCTCAAAAACCTGGTCAGCCAACTCTTACCCATCTCTCTCTATATGCTGCCATAGTTTGTGCAACTGGTAGAACAATATGAGGGTTATTGGGTACCAAGGGATTGAGGATATTGTTTCGTTATGAAGGTACTTATTTGTTTGATTTTGTTACACGATATCCTGCCATCCAGTTATATTATACAGTGGGAGCCAAATGTCTGAGACCACTGGTGAAAGTGCTTCTGTTTTGCATTGTGCGTTGTTTTTTGCATTACAAATTATGTAGGCGACATAACATTGAGTGAAATGTTACATTTCAGAATTGATTAGTATTTGGTATGTTCCCCTTTTGTGCAAAGTCTGATAATCTCTGTTATCCCAGCGTGATTTCACAATGTTGAGATTTTATTGAGTCCTCGACTTTCTCTGATAAGTCTCCAGTTTGGAAACATTTTTTTTTCTAACTTTCAAGCACCACTGTTTATTTATGAGTGTATGTGTGTATACTTTATTAGGTACATCGTTGCAACTGCTTATTAATGCAGATATCTAATCAGCCAATCATATGGCACAAACACAGTGCATTTAGGCATGTAGACATTTACATCTATGTCATTTAGCACACTTTATCCAGAGCGATTTACAATTGATACGGTCTTATAGATTTTGTCAGTAGATACTCAGTAGATACAGTCCAAGCAATTGTGGGTTAAGTACCTTGCTCAGGGGCCCAGCAGTGGCAGCTTGGCAGAGGTGGGATCCCAAGGTGGATCTTCTTGTTCATAGTCCAGTACCTTAACCACTTGGCTACCACAGTCTAGACATGGTCAAGACGACCTACTGAAGTTCAAACCGAGCGTTAGAATGGGGGAAGAAATGTGATTTAAGTGACTTTGGTTTTGGCATTTGTGTTGGTACTAGATGGGCTGGTCTGAGTATTTTTAGAAACTGCTAATCTACTGGGATTTTCATGCACAGCCTTCTCTAGGGTGTACACAGAATGTAAATGTGTGTGCGTGTGTGTTATTGCAATGCCTTTAGATGATTTGTAGTGGAAAAACATTGTATTCAATTAAAGAAACATGCAAAATAAAAGCATTTTCACCAGTGCTCTCAGACATTTAACCCTCATTGTATATGTTTGTGCAAGCACTTTTTGCAGTGCAATGTATATTCACTATTAACTGTGAACAGTTTTGCCTTAAATGCACGTTTACATGATGTACCTACATCTCTCTGCAGTGTCACACACTAACCATTAAATTGCAAAGGTGATGTAAAAATTTGATACACATAACACTTCATGCCTCCTTTTCTCCATCCTCAGCTCCAGAGCCTCAGCCACAATGTGATCTTCACCCTGGACTCTTTGCTGAAAGGCGACCTCAAGGGAGTAAAAGGGGTAAGAGTTCTTCCTTCTGCCTGCTTTAATTGGAAAGGAATTTCTATAAAGAAGGCTCTGATTTACCATGCTGTCCCGGCTTCAAACGAGTGCCTTTAGAGGAGCAAAGCTTCACTGTAAATCTGGCTGAGGCTAAATTAGAGGGCACGTCACACCATGCTGCGCAAAACAAACGGCTAGCAGTGTTGCATTGCTGCATTTGTGTGTTGTGCTCTTTTATTTGAGATTAAAAAAGGACTGCATTGGGAGGTCCGCTTATACATGTAGTACACATGACCTTGGTGAAGAAATGTGCAGTACTTACCTTGTGCTAGATTGCCATGAATAATGATGAGTAGGGTGGTGCCTGAACTCAATGAGTGTGTTTACATGAACTTCATAATAACTGCAGCAAGTCAGAGTTAGTCAGTAATCCGATCAACGAGTATACATGCACTTAGTCAGATAATGGGAAAATCAGAAATTGGTTTACATGACTATAATCAACTGATTTCTACTTTGCATCCAGCCAATAATTTCACAGAAATATGTGATGTAAACTTCAAACTTTAATATCGAATAATCAAATTCTTTATTTTCTCGAGTGTGTGCTGCATTTGCGATCTCCACCTGCTTTTAATTCCATGGTGGCCAGATCCTGCGAGAAAAAATAAAACGCTACAGTCAGTGGAGGAAGAGCCCAAATAAAGTATTTAGAATAAGCAGACCTGGCAAACGTGTTGGTTAAACCGTGTGCATGCACAGACTGAGAAAACCGGTATACATGCTATGAGAAATCCAATTACTGGGCTCTTTATCGGATTTCTTAACCTGATTTCTGTGCTGTATACATGACAAATTGTATAATCAGATAACTGCACAGATCTAACTCTGATTGGATTACTAACTGCATGTAAAGGCGCTCATTGCCATGCTTATGGTACCAGTCTAGAGATGACCTGTGCTCTGTGACAAGACGCATTTTCATACTAGAAGTAGCTATCAGAATGTGATAAATTGCTGCATTGTAAAGGGATGCACATGGTCAGCAACAATACTCAGATAAGCTGTGACTATTGGTACAATTCCCCAAATAACTACCAAAGGACTGCAATTACAGCACCAGCAGGTTGATCTGTTGATACAGGCAGGTTAGGTCTTTGAAGTCATTGCTGGTTCCACTATATTCTGACACTACTGTACACATGTCACAGCAAAATTCGAGATTCACCAAACCAGGCAATGTTTTCTCATCTTCAGCTGTTTAAGTTTGGTGAGCGTGTCCCCACTCTAGGCTAAGATTCCTGTTATTATCTGACAGTAGCTGTCTTTTTCTTTTGTAGCCAAAAAGAGATGCTTTTCTGATCTGTGTGAAGAGCTCTTATTTGAGCACAGGCTAAAACAGGTCTGGCCATTCTCTCTGACCTCTGAACAAGGCGCTTCTTCCTGCCATTCTATGTAAACTCAGAATAATGTCAATAGATCAGCAGTTGATGAACTGGAGGTACATCGGAGAGCCCAAGAGTAGTAATAGTAAAGATGTTCAGCTATTGTGCCTATATGTACAGTACACTACCCAGTAATGTACTTCTGTTGCACTTATGCTCATAAACATGTAGCTCTTATGTAATTGTGGCCTCTAAGTGCCTTTGAAGGGGCCACTGGCTTTCCTGTTTTGCTTAGTGGCCCAAAGCTTTGTGCAGCTTCAGCTGAATTTCTGAAGTGCAAACGACGATACTCCTCTCTTGTTTTGCCCAGTAGACAAAATGTATAATACCTCATAGACCCCACCTCCAGCTCTTTCAGTCTCTACCTCCTCCAACCTCTCTGTTATGTGTTGATCTCGCTGACTCAGCAGAAAAGCACAAGAAAATTCATAAAGGGAAGAAGGTCCATCTCTGTGGGATGCTATTTGCTCAGAACGGCTGCTGCTGCTTATCTCCCTCATAAACTCTATTCAGCTCCTGTTTACATGCACTTAATAATCTGATAACTGCAGAAAATTGGATTTGGTCACTAATCCGAGCAACGAGTTTTCATGCATCTGGGTAATTAGATAATGGGAAAGCTCTGGGTTGACAGGACTCGCAGGAAGATATGACGTAAACTCAGCTGGAAACTTCAGTAAATGAAATTATGCAATTCCTCAAGGTTTCCTCAAGCATATATTGAATTTCAGAGCCTCCCCAGAAGTGTTTAGTAGCCATTTTGCAGGTGCTGCATTTGATTCCAGGGTTTTCAGATCTTTCAAGAGAAACAAGACAACCAGGTCTATGTTTGAGTGTTGCAGTTGCACTATAGAAATTGTATGTGTTATATTTTAAAGCAGATAATAGGAAAATAGTCAGTAATAGCATCTATTATTAAAATACACTTGTGCGTTGTTTAACGTCTGTGTTACGTTCTGTGAAACAGGGAGTTGACCGAAATGAGATTACCATATAATCACTCAGTAGTTTAGATACTTTGCACATAGTGTTTTATTTTAAACAGTGATATTAATTATGTTTAGTACCATATTGTACTGTGCAGTACAGTAATTCTTATCTTTGTATCTTTTATCAAATTTGAAACACCCATAATGAAAACGAAAGGAACGTTGTTGCTTTCTGCCTTCGAGACTCTGATTCTCTTTTCTGTCAGCGGGAGTTTTCTGTCATTCAGACATGAATAGCATGCATATAAGGCATAATGTATTTCCTATTATAATTCCTAAGACCCCGGACGCTGACGTGAACGAACGTTGATTGGATGGTCGTTAAACACTGCATTCCTGTCATAATAATAATTGACTCCATCTATGTCAATTAATTACCTGCCACTTGATGGCTGTAATTTTCTCCAGCCCTCAGTTCTGGCAGAGTCAAGAAGAAACCAACAATTAAACATATATTGTAGTTAAAAGTTAAAACCTTTTTACAAACGGCTATCAAACCAAACAAGTAAATAATTCAGCTGGTACATATCAGTAAACCCACTACAGGAAGTCCCCTATTTAAGGTGGGGATATGTTTAGACAAATTCATTGTAAGTTGAATTTATCGTAGATCAAGGAGTATAATATATACTGTTTATTATAAACATGCTTAAAACACTTGCATTAAACTACAGTTGGGCTTATTTTATAATAAAGTAATGGATTTTTCATGTGATTTATTGAGTCATGTATTGAAAGTGAAAAATTATTATTGTTGTGACCAGGGCTTTTCCTTACTCCTTACTTCCCCACGCTTGTCACTCCTGCCACTTCGTCATCCTGCACGCTCTCTTGAGTTCCTCATTTAGCACGGGAGAGTGTTGGAGAGTATCGTACTGTGAATCGCTTGCCTGGGGAAGAATCGATATTCAAAAGTCAGAGTATGGTTTCTAAATGTGTAGTTGTGTGTATTTTTGGAATTCCTTCATAAATTTGAAATATAAATCGGACATGTAAAAGGAGGAGTAGCTGTATATGAAAGACAGTGGACTCAGCCTTATGGCAGAGTGACTATGGACTATGGCTTTTGTTACTGTTGAAAATTCATCTCCACTATGCAGACACAGTAATTTGGAGATACAAGTCTGCATAATTATTAAATCACATAATTTGTGTTAATTACAGGACCTCAAAAAACCCTTTGACAAGGCGTGGAAGGACTATGAGGCAAAGTTGTAAGTAATTGTTCCAGTACTGTTCCAGTAGACCCATGTTTTGTATTTGAGATGTATGTAGTTTGCATACTGTACTGTGCAAAAGTATTAGGCCACCATTTAATTTGTTGTTTTACCAACGGTATAATGATGGGATATAACACATTGTCGACTTCATATACTCTTATACATTCGTCACTCCATAATACTCTTTTCCACTGATCTTCCTTCCAGCCTTTGTGGGCTTAGCCTTCTTAGCCTTTTCACCCTGTTCCCCTTCCAAAAAAAGTGGTTTCTTGCCTGCTACCCTTCCAAAAAAAAAAAGACCACTCTTGTTCAAGCTTCTTCGGATTGTAGTAGGGTCAACTTGGCATCTCGATGAAGCTACCAGATGCTGCTATTGCTCGAGTGTAAAGGGGAGGTCACACTAAATACTGCCACTGTAGACTATAGAAGCCTTTTTTCTGTTTTTTTTTCCCAGTTTTTAATACAGAAGTCAAATCTACTATATGTTCTGGTTGTATTCTAACAAAGACTCTTTGAAATAATTATACATGGTTATCATAGCATTGCTAAAACAATGGTGTATCTAATCTAATGGTGGCGACTTTTGTACATTACTGTATATTCATACTTTTAACTTTCCCTCTGATGTGCATTGCTTTAGTACAAAGATTGAGAAGGAGAAACGTGAGCATGCTAAGCAGCATGGGATGATCCGGACTGAGATCACTGGAGCTGAGATCGCAGAGGAAATGGAGAAAGAGCGCAGGATCTTTCAGCTGCAGATGTGTGAAGTAAGTGCTTGGGTGTTTTGTCTAAGTGTGTCTAAACTATCTGCAGCCTCATGGGGGTGCAGTAATTTCACTGTCCAGGTGCCAAGATTACTGTTGTTTAGTTTAATGACTGAAAACTGTCTAGGTTGCTGTAGAATTTCAAGCCAGAAGAGCTGTAACTATAAAAAGTCAAATTAAAAAGTGTTTGATTCCTGGTTGTTTGGTAAAATAATGTCAGTCTGCCAACTAACAGGTTAAAATGAGTCTAGGGTTATCACATCTAATTCAGTGTAAGGAATTACTGTCCTTTGACGTTGTACCCAAGGTGCTGTTTAGCTGTAACCTATCCAAACAGTATCCAGAGAAAGGTCAGCTTACCCATGTGTGTTGAGTCTTCCTACGTCATTCGCATATTTTCTCCTGCTCTTGTTTCTTTTCCATCACTGACGCTGACGATGCTGTTATAGTGGAAGGTTGGCTATTCTTCCACCTTCTTGACAAGTTGTCTTAAAATACAGTTATAAATACTTGTACTTATAAATACTTGACTCGGCGCACACATTGTACACACTGACCACATTTTCCTGTTTGTTTATTTCGGTTGTGCCATCTTCTCTCTTTTTGATGAATATACAGAACTGTGCAAAAGTCTTAGGCCACCATTACATTAGATATACCATTGTTTTAGCAATGCTGTAATGACCATATGTAATCCTTTTTCAGTCCCTGTATTAGAATACAATTAGAACATACAGGAAATTTGTATTTAAAAAAAAATCCAAAAAAGTAGCTTCTATTGGCTGCAGTGGTAAGTATGACCTAGTGGTTAGTGTGACCTCCCCTTACACTTGAGCAATAGCAGCATCTGGCAGCTTCATTGGGATGCCAAGTTGAGCCAGGACTTGATTGGGAATGGGCTTTTTGGAAAGGTAGCAGCCAAGAAACCACTTTTTGGAAGGGGAACTGGGTGAAAAGGCTAAGATGTGCTAAACCTCTCAAAGACTGGAATGAAGATCAATGGAAAAGAGTATTATGGAGTAAGAAATCCAAGTTTGAAATTTTTGGGTCCAGTGATTAACGATATGTTACGATACAATATATGGTCATTATACCTTTACTAAAATAACAAACCTAATATTTACATTTACAGCATTTATCTTACAATCCAAGCAATTGTGGGTTAAGGGTCTTGCTCAAGGACCCAACAGTGGCAGCTTGGCAGAGGTGGGATTTGAACCCTGGACCTTCTGGTTCATAGTCCAGTACCTTAACCACTAGGCTACCACAGTCCCACACCCCTAATGGTGGTCTTTGCAAAGTACTGTAGAAATCTGTATCATGTCCAAAATAAGCCCTTACAGAAAGTGAGTTTCTCCTGTGCCTGATTTAGTAAGCAAGTGAATCTTCTAGTAAGTGAATCTTTTTATATATAGCACTAGTCAGAAAGTGGTGTACGAGTACTATACCCTACAAGGCAAACAAAAAATACAATAACATCCTATATTCAATAGGGGATGCACACAGAATAATACAATAAATAAAATACACAGACATAACATGCACACAGATTAGCAGCTGTTAAAAGCAAGAGAATAAAAATACATCTTTTTAACCATTTTTTTCAAACATTAATAGAGTCTGAGCTTCTGATATCAGTAGGGAGATCATTCCACAGTTTCAGGGTGGAATTTTCAGTAAGACCTTAGATTTCTCACATTATAAAGAGGACATACGAGCTCATTAATGTGTGGTGAAGCCTCATTATCGAAAGTGAGCAGTACAATTTAAAAATCAATTCTGTAGCATTAAGCGGATAAGGAAGAGAATGAATAAATGAACAAGTAACCAGTGGAGAGAGAAGACAAAACTGGTGTAATGTGCTCCCTGTACTTTGTACTAGTTCGTTTTAGTGAGAAGACTGTGGGACTGTGGTAGCCTACTGGTTAAGGTACTGGACTCTGGACCAGAAGGTCCAGGGTTCAAATCCCATCTCTGCCAAGCTGCCACTGTTGGGTCCTTGAGCAACAGATGCTTGGATTGTAAGACTGTACCAATAGTAAGTCGCTCTGGATAAGAGCGTCTGCTAAATGCTGTAAATGTAAATGTTAGACGGGCTGTTGCGTTTTGAACAAGCTACAGACGAGGCATTTCTCTCTGACTCAAGTAAATAAGGCATTACAGTAGTCCAGACGGGTGGAGACAAAAGCCTGAATCATTTTTTCTGTAAAGGGCAGAAAAGTTTTATGTTTCTAAGTTGGAAAAAAAACAGAATTTAAGGATTTAGTATAATTATTCTGTGACTGAATCCAAGTAAATAATTGCCATCTTTTGAGTGATAAAACTTGCTCTTTTGGGTAAGGAATCATTTTGGGGTTGTTTTCCCATTTGGGAATTCCTGCATCGTTTTTAATCACATCCCATGTGGTTATGATTTTCTATTACAAAACTATGCCTCAGGAGAGTTGATTCTCCGTCAGGTGGTTTTGGGTACTGGGCTTTATTGTCGTCATCTGTTCTCTGATAGCTCATGTTAGGGAAGTGCCTGGTAATGAGGAATTTGTTTGCACATGTGGTTGTGACTGCATTCTTTGTTCTATCTGTATTTTCTTGTTTTGAACAGTACTTAATCAAGGTGAATGAGATAAAGACCAAGAAGGGAGTGGACCTCCTGCAGAACCTCATTAAGTATTATCATGCACAATGCAAGTAAGTAAACACTTAAGCAGCGGTTACTCTGGACACGAATAAATCTGTCTGGTCGATTAAAATCCTCTTCACTTGAATGGAACAGGATGCAAAAAAATGGGAACACACCTAATCCAACTACTCAGCTCATTAACAAGCCCAGTATTGAGTTAAAGTGGGTGTATTTAAACAGGAAAAGCACTAAATTGTGCAGAGCGGGGAGAGTCAGGACCAGGATTGAGAAACCCTGGTACAGTGGTACTTGAAAGTTTGTGAACCCTTTAGAATTTTCTATCTTTCTGCATAAATATGACCTAAAACATCATCAGATTTTCACACAAGTCCTAAAAGTAGATAAAGAGAACCCAGTTAAACAAATGAGACAAATATATTATACTTGGTCATTTATTTATTGAGGAAAATGATCCAATATTACATATTAGTGAGTGGCAAAAGTATGTGAATCTCTAGGATTAGCAGATAATTTGAAGGTGAAATTATAGTCAGGTGTTTTCAATCAATGGGACGACAATCAGGTGTGAGTGGGCACCCTGTTTTATTTAAAGAACAGGGATCTATCAAAGTCTGCTCTTCACAACATGTTTGTGGAAGTGTATCATGGCACGAACAAAGGAGATTTCTGAGGACATCAGAAAAAGAGCTGTTGATGCTCATCAGGCTGGAAAAGGTTTCAAAAACCATCGCTAAAGATTTGGACCCCACCAATCCACAGTCAGACAGATTGTGTACAAAGAGGAATCCAAGAACATTGTTACCCTCCCAGAGTGCGACAACAAAGATCACTCAAGAGCAAGGTGTGTAATAGGTGGGAGGTCACAAAGGACGCCAGGGTAACTCTACGCAATGAAGGGGCCTCTCTCACATTGGCTAATGTTAATGTTAATGAGCCACAATCAGAAGAACCCTGCAAACATGGTGTGCATGGCAGGGTTGCAAGGAGGAGAGAAAGCCACTGCAATTCAAAAAAGAACATTGTGCTCGTCTGCAGGTTTGCTAAGACACGTGACAAGCCAGAAGGCTACTGGAAGAATGTTTTGTGACGCGACGAATGGAACCAAAATAGAACTTCTGGTTTAAAAGTAAAGCGTGATGTTAAAATAAAAATGTTGTTATGTTAAAAGAAAGCGTTATGGAGAAGGAAAAGAAAAACACTGTGTTCCAGCATAAGAACCTATCCATCTGTGAAAAACATGGTGGGTGATAGTATCATGGTTTGGCCTGTTTTGCTGCTTTATTATTGGCCAGGACCGATTGCCATCATTGATGGAACAATGATTCTGAATTAATCAGAGAATTCTAAAGGAAATGTCAGGACATCTGTCCATGAAATGAATCTCAAGAGGAAGGTGAGGTGGTCATTTGCAGCAAGACAACGGACCCCTACGCACACACGTATTCTACCAAAGAATGGTTTCTTTTAAAGCAAGAATAATTTAATGTTTTGGAATGGCCAAAGGCCAAAGTATGACCTTAAATCCAATGGAAATGTTGTGGAGGACTGAGTAGTGAGCAGGTGAATGTGAGGAAACCCACCAACATCCCAGAGCTGAAGCTGTTCTGTATGGAGGAATGGGCTAAAATTCCTCCAAGCCGGTGTGCAGGACTGATCAACAGTTACAGGAAACGTTTAGTTACAGTTATTGCTGCACAGGGGGGTCACACCAGATACTGAAAGCAAAGGTTCACATACTTTTGCCACTCACTAATATGTAACATTGGCTCATTTTTCTCAATAAATTAATAACCAAGTATAATATTTTTGTCTCATTTGTTTAACTGGTTTCTCTTTATCTACTTTTAGGACTTGTGTGAAAATCTGCTGATGTTTTAGGTCATATTTATGCAGAAATACAGCAAATTCTAAAGGGTTCACAAACTTTCAAGTATCACTGTATAAACAGTGGAGACCAAACTAGTGAAAGTGCTTCAGTTTTGCTTTTGGTTTTTCAAATTTAAATACAATGTTTTTCATTTCAAATCTGATACTAAGCATAATGATTTGAGTAAAGACATGAATATTTGGGGAAAAAATTACATTTCAGATTTGATTAGTATTTGGTATGTTCCCCCTTTTTCTGTAATGACACTGTGCACTTGAACTGGCATGGACTCCACAAGTTTATCCAAAACCTGATGGTCCATGATCATCATCATCATGATCAGCATGATTTCACAGTTTTCCAAAACGCAGCTTGTGATGTTGCTGAACGGTTGGTTTTACTTTCATCAAATGCTCCCATAAATGCTAGGTGGAGTTTAGTTTGGGTAACTGTGGAAGAAAATTCATGCCAGTCAACCATGATTTTCTTTGGTGGTTTGTGCAAATCTTTGACATGTTTTGAGTCATTTTCCTGCTGCAATATGCAAAAGTCTTTCTCCAAAAATATCCAAACAAGCATTCTCACTAGTGCTGTCAGACCATTGGCCCCCACTGTAAATGTCAGACATAAACTCACGAACGCTTTCTTAGGAACACTATGCTATTACTGGGTTGAGCGTCCCGTTGCCATGGATTCGTGATTGAGATCTTTGAGATTCTGCTCCATATTATAATTTATTGCATCACACAAATCTTGCAGTTCTATCACATCCCAAAGGCTGCACCAGTGACAAATTGGGCTGGTGTACGTTACTTCAGTTGGTTTTTCTATGTTGTATTTAAAATAAAACACAGGAAACTGAAATAAAACGAAAAAGAAAAACTGCAGTATCCCATTTGGTTGTTCCTAAAATGTTTTTTGTGTAGGGGAAATACCTTTGTTGTTTAAGCCCTCTTAATCTTTTACAAAACAAAAGGAACATGCTTGAAAATTCAAGAGGATGCATAGCTTTCACAAAACTCTGTGAAACATTCAGTTCATATTGCATATTGCGATCATTTTTATTTAAATAAAAAAATTACTAGTAATATTGTCATGTTCATGAAACCAGATTTGGTATTCTGCTGTTGTGGCCCATCTGCCTAAAGGTTTGACATGGTGCACATTTTGAGGTACTTTGCTCACCACAATCTGAACATTTTAACATTATTTTATTCAATATATTTTTCACCTATTTTCACTGTTGTTGTTATTAATTATTATATATTTTAAGTAGGTTCTCTATGTTAAAATTTATTGAGCATATTAATTAGATAATTTGGTTTAATTATTAACAATATCATCTAAGCCACCCAAGGAGGATGGGTCCCTTTTTGAGGTCTGGTCCCCCCCAAGGTTTCTTCCTCATAACGTTTAGGGAGGTTTTCCTTGCTGCCATCGTCCTTGCTGGCTTGCTCAATTTGGGATTGGCCCTAGATGAAAGAAGATAATCTAAAAATGTAAAGCTGCTTTGAGACAATGCTCCATTGTTAAAAGCACTATGGAAATAAATCTGCCTTTATTTTGTGAGAGGTTATCTGAGCTACCATATCCAATCTGTCTGCTTGAACCAGCCTGACCCACTCTCATCAGCAAGGCATTTGGATGGATGTTTTTTCTTATTGCACCATTCTGAGTAAACTCTAGAGACTTATGTATGAAAATCCCAGGAGATCAGCAGTTATAGAAATACTCTAGCCCATCTGGCACTAATGATAATGCCAGGGACAAAATAATCTCATTTTTGACCGTTATGATGGATGATTTGAACATTACTTGAAGCTGCTGGCCTGTATCTGCACGATTTTATACATTGTAGTGCTACCACACAACTGGCTGATTAGATAATTGCTTGAATGAGTGGGTGTAGAGGGGTTCCTCATCAAATATTCAGTGAATGTATAACTATAAATGTCAGTTCTACTGTGCTAACAAATATGAGATGGTTCTCTAAGTTTTTTTCAGGATGGCTTGAAAACTGCTGACAAGATGAAGCAATACATTGAGAAGTTAGCAGCTGATCTCTATAATGTAAGTATTACTCAGGCTCAAGGTTGAAGACCTTTTCTGGTTTCTTCTTGGACCGATGATGTGGCGAAGAGAGGATTGTCTGAGTTTGATAATTGCAAGTTGCCTGCCAGTTTTGCAATTTAAATTGTGTTAAATAACTGGGTGAGTATCCTCAATGACTCGGATTCAAATTGTTGCTGTAATTTTAGATCAAGCAAACACAGGATGAGGAGAAGAAACAGCTGACTGCTCTTAGAGATCTCATCAAGTCCTCCTTACAGCTGGACCAGAAAGAGGTAGGTATACCAGTGTTTGGATTCCCTAAGTACCTGTCCTGGGCTCTTTTGGAAATGAAAACCGTCAGCTGACCAAAACATAATCATGCGCCCACCTCTTTAGAGATTTAGTGGTCTTAAAATAATGTGGTTCTCTGTGCATTGGGAGTTTGTTGTGTGATGTGAGGTTTAACACATTAAAAATTAATTAGAAACCAGAACGGAAATTGCTTGCTAGCAGGAGGAGTAATTTTTCCTCAAAAATGACATTTATAGCCTGTTTGCCACTACTGAAGAAATACAGCTCTGCATTGTTTGCAGATTCATGTTCTCGTGGGGTAAAGGAACAGCAGATGTCACGACCTGCCAGCAGGACACTTTTGTAGAGCCAAGTGTTTGATGTTTTAATATCTTTGCTATTACTCTCCCTTTCCACCCAGGTGGCTCTAGTTTTGCTGGTATAAACTTGTGCTCCATTACCTTAGCCACAGATGTCACACTGAATCCAGGCTGTGGTTTTTCTTTCTGTTCTGCATTTTCGAGATTGTAATTATACGCTTGTCCTCCTGATTTTCCTCCTCTCTCTCCCTTTACTGCCTTCTGACTGAAGTCTAGAAGAGTAAGTGGATATCAGTAATGTTGTTATGTTTGTCTGCGTCCTTGTGGTTTCAAAGCGTGGAGTGGTTTTCTCTACCTAAGATAACAGCGTTTGGTATTTATACGTTCTTATTGAATTTTAATTGTTAACACATACTGAGGCTATGTTATGTGTGTTGTGTGTAGGACTCACAGAGCAAGCAGAGTGGATACAGTATGCATCAGCTTCAGGGCAATAAAGAGTTTGGCAGTGAGAAGAAGGGCTATCTGATGAAGAAGAGTGATGGGTGTGTCTCATGCTACTTTTGAAAACAAATACACACAACATAACTGAACTTGGATGGATTTCTGGAAAGCGTTGTAAGAACTTTCAAACTCCACCCCAAGCTCATTATTTAATCTACAAGGGTTTTCCAAAACTCTGTGTTATTAAGCTGCACAGTAACTCCATCATTCATAGCGTGCTTAGACTCGTTAATCCTGACATGCTTCTTAAATTGTGCTCGTGTTCCATTCGACAGCATATATTAACAAACTGCACTGTCATATGTAAAATGATTACATTTTTCTAACGACTGAGGCATTCTAATAGGAAACAAAAATCTGTCTTATATACATCTTATTGACGTCTGAATGACAGAAACCTAGTACAAGTGAACCCGTGCTGAGTGACACCTTCTGACAGAAAAGAGAATTGCAGGCAGAAAACAAGATAGTAACGTTCCTTTGGTGTTCAGTAAGTGTTCGCTCACTGTCCACTCTATTAGACACACCTACCTTATTGGTCCACCTTGTATGTGTAAGGTCAGAGACTGATGAAGGTCATCCTGTTGCTGCACAGTTTGTGTTAGACATCCTCTAATCCTTCGTCAATGCTCACAGGATGATCTACACAGGATGCTGTGTATTGATGGTTGGTGGACTTTTCTCAGTCCAACAATGACACTGTGATGTTTAAAAGCTCTAGCAGCACGGCGGCCCACTCAGTCCGCTCATGATCCACTCATACAAACTTAACACACAGGCACCACATCAGTGTCACTGCAGTGCCGAGAATGATCCACCACCCAAACAGTACTTGATCTGTGGGGATCCTGACCCTTAGAGAACAGAGTAAACGGAACTCACAAGGTGATTTTGATGTTATACATGTACATAAATACAGACACATGGCATATAAGTGTGTTAGACACAGAACTGTTTTACACAATTCAGTATTAGCGTTCACAGTGGGGAAACAACAAATTTTAGATATACAAAGAGTTCTTTAGCATAAAATGTAATCTTCCAGTGTGATATTTCTATGTTGTTAAAGAAAGTAACATAGTAATTAACAGAACTTTCCAGATACATAAACTTCAGGACTTTGGGGGCATATAGTTCAGTGAATGGTTAAGCAAATCTAACAACCAGGTGCTACTGACAAGTGACATTATGTGTAGATTAATCTAAACTGATTGACTGAAACAGAAGCAGATGTGTAGAGGTGATGTAGTTGGCTCAAGGACTCCTCTCATCCCGTGGGGTGAAAGTGATCATGAGAACGGTGAGCAAAAATCCCAGAACTACATGGAGTTACCTGATGAATGACCTGCAGAGAGCTGGGACCAAAGTAACAAAGGCTACCATCAGTAACACACTACGCCGAGAGGGACTCAGATCCTGCAGTGCCAGGTGTGTCCCGCTGCTTAAGGCAGTACATGTCCAGGCCCGTCTGAAAATTTGCCAGAGAGCATATGGATGATCCAGAAGAGGATTGGGAAAATATCATGTGGTATAATATCAGAACTTTGACAGATGTTTCCACATGTGTCCAAGCTCTATTTCACCCACACAAACTAGCAGGAAAATTGAGGACAAGACCTGTATTGGTCGACCATGGAAACTGAGTACAAATGACTTGAAATCAGCAGATGTCCAACACTGTTCTAAGCTCAGGACTAGCAAAAACCATTGGGACTCTGCTACAGTCAGCTATCGTCTGGAGAAGTCAGACAGGGCCCTGATCTCGACATCATTGAGTCATTCGGGGATTACAGCCAAAAACATCTTCAGAAGAGCTTTGGCAGGATCTTCAAGAGGCTTGGGAAAACATACCAGAACTGATGCTTTTTTTTCCTAATTGAAGAGTGGTCACACTAAATATTGATTTGATTCTTCAAGTTATTAGTATAGTTATAGTATTTGTATGTAAATATGTTGTTTCTTATTGCTAAATTATTTCAAAGGAAGGTTTCTAACATGTTTTGAAAGCTAAGGGAGACCCTACCTGGTATTAGTATAGTGCTAATACTATTAAGCTGCTCAATGAGTTCATCTGGCATCAAACACTGATTGCATGGTATGTGCCTTAACATACATGCTGTTATGTGACTGAGTGGCTATTTTTTATTTTTTTTAATCATGCAGACTCCGGAAAGTTTGGCAGAGGAGGAAGTGCTCAGTCAAGGGTGGCATCCTGACAATCTCTCATGCCACGGTAAGTGCTCTGTTCCAGAGCTATGCATGCTTATAAAGGTTCAGTGGGAGATAAGGAACCCATTTTCCATAGGTACCACAGATTTATAACCCCAAAACAGAAATAATTGGGACAGTATGGAGAATGCTAACAAAAGTTTGCCACAGAAGATACCAAGCGATTAAATGTTTCAGATGTTATTTTGTCCCATTCTTCTTGCAAACACGTCTTAAGGTGTGCAGCAGTACGGGGTTGTCGCGGTCTCATTTTTTCTTTTCAAAATTCTCCACACGTTCTCTATTGGGGACAGGTCAAGACTGCATGGAGGCCAGTCTAGTACCTGTACCCTCTTCTTCCATAGCTACGCCTTTGTAATGTGTGCAGCATGTGGTTTATGCTGCCATCACATTTGCTAAGGGCACTGACACAACCCCATACCTTGACAGAGCCTGGCTTTTAGACTTATTACTGATAAAAGTCTTTATGGTTTTCTTCGTCATTGGTCTGGAGCACACAGCGTCCATTTCTTCCAAAGAAAGATCTGGAATACTGATTTGGAACACTGAAGTGTCCACTGTGTGATGGTCCATCCCAGATGCCTCAGAGCCCAGGGCTGCTTCTGGACATGGTTAACAAAATTTCACAAGTAAAGTGGCATTTGTGAATGTACTTTGTATGCAAATTCCTTCCCATGTTTTTAAACATTTCAATAGATGTATCCTGTATTTGTTGACAAGCTGAAGATCCTTTGCCAATCTTTACTCCTCAAAGATGCCTTATATATGAAACCATGATTACAATCACCTACTGACATCACCTCTTTGAAATCAAATCATTACTATCATTATTATTACTAGCCCTAAATTGCCCCCATCTCAACTTCTTTTGGATTGTATTGCAGGCTGGCATGACGATGACCAGAAAACAACATGAAATATCTTGGTTTCATACTGTCTGCAATGAAATAAAGTCAAAGCACATGTCAGACATGCTGCATTTAATTTTTAATAGCATTTTCCATACTGTCCAAACTGAATTGGGGCTGTAATAATGCATCAGTAGTGAATAGGAATCCATGTCTAGGGTTAGCTGTTGTATTCATTTACTGTGATTACTGCTGCACAGATATTAGCACAGGTACGTGTGTTAACCTGAGCTCCTGCTGTGAGGTGACTCGTGTAGGAACGATTCGGCGTGCGCTCGCAACAGGTGGCCACTATCACACTCTGAAATCAGCAGTAATGAAGGCTTGTTGTGCCTGCTGTGATCTTGCTCCTGATGGCTCTTCATCTGCTCAGTGACAAAACAATGCAGCTTTTCTTATCTGAGATTATGCCAACTCATCAAAATATGCAAATCAGTCGTTCTTTTAACAAGGCTATAGATTCCAATGAATGAAAATACAGTCTGAACTTATCTCGCCCACGTCTGTTTCATGGCTATTTTTGGAGAGAAGTGAATTCGGGTACTTAACAAGGTTACAAAAAATGGACAAAGTGACATCATACCTGATGCTGACATAATGTGTTTTACTGAGCAGCCCGTGTGATCGTACAATCACATTTCCAATGTACGTAAACATGTACAGTTTTTATTCCTTTACACAAATATGAGAAGCAGTCAGTGATTGACGATTGTTTCTGTGATGCATTGTGTGTGTCGTCCAGTCTGTAATGAATATCAGCTAAGTCATTATAGGATAAGTCTGTTCACTCCGCCACCATTTTGGTAACACCGTCGGGCAGTTTTTTCCAGCTATACAAGACCAGACTCCTGTCTCTTTGAATGGGGAGAGACCTATATATCCAAAACTGAAAGAGAAATCAACATTTAAAATGTGCATTTAGAATCTGGTATAATCTGACAAAATTGATACAACTTACTTGTGTTGTTGGCTTGTGTTGTTTTTTTAAAGGTTATTCTGGCAACTGCTCATACGCATCCCGCCACAACAAAGGGGCCAAGACATTTCGCCCCCCTCTTCGACACATTTACTAATATGGCGATTGGTTTTTTCTAATGACAGGGTGGGGCTTCTGTACTCCAGTCCCATTCATATTTCAATCAGTGATCAGTCTCCTCCTTATATAAGTCTCTGATAACAGACAGGGGCTGTACATCATCCGGTGTCGCAAGTTTAACGTAAGATTAAAGTGGCACCTACTGACGGTCTGAAACATGGCGGCTTAGCGAGGTAGAATTTCATTACTGGGAAGATGTTTGTCACATTTTAATCTTGGTGAGGGCGAGAGGCGAGGTTGTCGGCTTTTCGAGGTAAAGTGCATGGAGGGAAATCCGTCCTGCCGTCACAGGTGGTGAGAGATGAGTTGGGCGAGATAACAAGGTTAGGCTGTACGTGACTTTATATCGAGGAGCAGTTATATTTAGTACTGCCAGAACAAGAAATGCCAGGATGGATTTAGGCAACAGTGAATCACCACACACACAAATTCATGAGGTTACATGTGACACACAGCCTTTGAGATTCTTGTTTTCTGTCATTGCTTTAATCATATTAAAAGAATATGGGAATAATGCTCTAGTGTAGTGCTGCACCTGGAGATATTTAAAGAAAATGTTTAGCTGGAAGGAGATATTTCGTGCACAGCTGTTCAGTCTCTACAGACATGGAGACTGATTGTACCAAGTTTGCTTTATATGATCTTTTGTTGCAAATAAAATCATACATCTGTGCAGCGTTATATTTTAATTGATGTCCTACAGCTTTTTACAATTGTGTTTAACCACGTGTGCAATACTGTGTTTTTGGAACATTTGTAATGTTATGGATCAGTGAAATTACAGATGCCTTTGGGTCCAACTTTAGCATGTTTTTTGTGTCTTTAAATCATTATCAGTAAAAAGCTGTCTGTTATATCCAGATTGCTCTCATCATTTATAGATAGCTCATGCATGTGTGCTGGTTTGTTGTGTTTGAAAAAAGCTGGTTCTTGACTCCGTGTGTGCGTGTGTGTTTTTACTCTGCAGTCAAACAGGCAGCCAGTTAGACTTAACTTGCTTACCTGTCAGGTTAAACCAGGCGAGGATAAGAAGTGCTTCGACCTGATCTCCCGTGAGTAAACACACACACACTCACATGCACTTTCTCATTAGAAAGTCCATTACAAATGAGCTGAGTGCAGTGTAAAGGACTCTAAGTGCTGTTAATGTGATGCACTTCCCTCTCTCCTTCTGTCTTTGCAGATAATCGCACATATCATTTCCAGGCAGATGATGAACAGGAGTTTGTGATGTAAGTGCGAGTGTGTAAGACTGACTGTGTGTATAGAGGAATGCTTTGTGTGTGGAAATCTAGTTTTTGGAACTTACAAGTCCAAACAATGGATAATTAGTAGTTGTATGTATGGTTCTATATATTTAAATGACAATTTTTAATCACATCCCCACAGACACAAAATGAAAATAGATCCTTGTATGTCAGCTTACCTTAATTACTTTATAATACCACACTAGTACAAGGACATTATGTGACTATTTCTCATTCTAGTAAATGGCTTGGATAACGAATACAGTGGTACCTAGGTTTCGTCGTTTGCCGGTACTCGACACATTTGCTTACGTATACGTATGATGAGTCGAGCCGTGCAACTCATTTCAGCCAGAACTCGATTCATGATTCACATTTGATGATTCTGTACACAGTGATTCAGATTCACAACTGCGGTTGCTCAGAGATCTCGGCTATTTCTGTAGTGGTTTTCTTTGTTTTTACATCTATAGTACTGTATTCTTAGTGCAAATACGTCTCAGTGGGTCCTAAAAGGTTAGTTTATAAGAGCCAACCAAAAGCAAAACAAACATTGAATGCTCCAGAACACAGGCTTGGCATCTATGCTAGCGCCCAGAGTTCATCAGTAGAGTAAGTGTTTTGCTTTCACTTTTCACTTTCAATCCATTACTCACTAAATTACATGAGATTTTTCAACCCTTCATTATAAAATAAGCTTCGTGTTAATGATTTTGGCTAACTGTAGGTGAATGTAAGCGTTTTAAATGTTGACTTACTTACATTACTTAGCATAGACCACTCTACCAAACACTCATTAAACTCCTCAGTTCATGATATATTTAAATTGGATCATGTTGCCATTGTAAATCAGGGAGCAGCTGTACAATACAGCTCCATTAATGCATATAATGCCTTATACAGTGTGGATTTTCTGGGTGTCTGAAACGGATTCATTTAATCTACATGATATGGGAAAAGGGCAGCACCGTGGCTCGGTGGGTAGCACTACTGCCTCGCAGCAAGAAAGTTCTGGGTCCTTTCTGTGTGGAATCTGCATGTCCTAACAGTGTCCTCGTGGGTTAACTCTGGGTGCTCCGGTTTCCTCCCACAGACCAAAGACGTGCGTTAAGTTAGCTGAATACACTAAGTTGGCATTGGCTTGAGTGTGTGTATGACTAGTCTTGATGTAACCTTGCGTGTGTGTGTGTGTGTGTGTGTGTGTGTGGTGCTGAAATGGCCACTGATACTGATAGCGACATTAAATAAACCAAATAAAGAAAACAATCAAACAAATTTTTTTGAAAATTTTGCTCGGTACTCGTCATTTTCGGTTATTGACGTGACTTCTGGAATGAATTAACAACGAGAACCAAGATACCACTGTATCCACATAACGGGAGCTCAATATCTATTATGTCCTATGCTGAAATCTTGGCATGGTTCTTGTATATTTAAATTTCTGTCTACTTTCAATGAGATATGTAGTAGTATAGTACAGTGGTTTGTACTGACACTCACAATAACTGTCAGTACCAAGTTCAGTGTTAAATCACTAGTACAGTTGCTGTCAGTTCACAGAAAGTCAGTTTATTTGGTATGAAAACATAAAAACCAAATCATCCTGTTTTACAACAATTTGCACCCTAACCCAGAATTCACAGGTACATCCTGGACAGGGTGCCAGTACACTGCTGAGTTCTGTAAATTCACCACTTGACCTACACATTGCATATCCCATACAGGTTTTGAACCCAGAGGCTGAGGATCTGCTAGCTTGCCACTGAGCCATCATAGCGTGTATTGCATAGGCCTTAATCTAAGCCTTTTACATCATTCCAAACCATTTGTGGGTTCCTGCTGTTGTGGATTCATGGCAGTTTGTTTAGGGAATACGTCACATTCATGTTCTTGAATCTCATTTTTAAACCAGCATTAATGAGGAGTCTGTCCCACTTTGCTGCAATATGAGCTTCCACTCTTCTGGGATGACATTTTACTAGATCAGTGTTTCTCAGTCCTGGAGAAGGATTGAGAGTAGGGCTGCAACAACGAATCGATAAAATCGTCAATAATCGATTATTAAAAGTGTCGACAACGAATTTCATTATCGATTCGTTGTGTCGCATGATTTATGTGTCCCTCGCCTTATCATATCCGCTTACTTTACTTGCGGCACTTTGTCAGCGCTGGAAAAAAAACACAAGCGATTGAACGAAGCGAGGCAGAGCCGGCGGGGACGCGGAATTTTCAAAATAAGTTAGCGTTAAGAATTAAATCAATTTTACAAATGAAACATGACAAGCAGAGAAGAAGGTTCGGCTTAAGTCCTCAAAAGTGTAGGAGCGCTCACATAACTGAAAAAGGTGTAACATGCAAGCTTTGCAAAAGTGATCTGACCGGTGCTGATACAGCCCTCGAAACAAAGCGAAAACATGTTGGAGTCACCGATGAGGATGAAGGGAGCTCAGCAACAGCGTAAGTCACCACAATATCCCGAGTTTGTTCCGTTTTGATGTGATTAAACATAACGGCGCACTCTGCGAACCGGAATAGCACGGTTGATACTTGTTAGCTGGATAACGACAGTGATGGAGTTAAGAGACAGATATCCTATATTGGCCAAGTTAGCCAAGTCCTATTACTGCATTCCTGCTACTTCAACACTGTCTGAGCGTGTATCTTCTGCGGCAGGAAATTTAGTCTCTAAAAAGATAGCCAGCTTTAGCCAGGAGCATGTTGACATGCTAACATTTTTGGATTGCAATGCAAAGTTCCTAAAGAAAGAGCGTGAATGAGTTTGTATGTAGTGTTTGCATCAGAGATGCACTTATTTTTCTTTATTATTTAATTTGTTATTTTAATTTATTATTAAATTAAATTTATTATTATTCATTTATTGTAAGCACTTATTTCCTCTATTATATTTCTGAATAAAGACATGGAAAGGTTTTTCTTTAAAAACCCGATTCATCGATTAATCGAAAATATAATCGACCGATTAATCGATTATTAAAATAATCGTTAGTTGCAGCCCTAATTGAGAGCCACACCACTCTGCTTGTTTTAGTGTTTTCTCTGGTCCCAACCCACCTGATCCACTATTCAGCTCATTTATTCAAGTCCATTACCGATTTAAAGTGGGAGTGTTTAAACAGGAAAAGCAATAAAATGTGCAGAGCAGGGGGGCTCTAGGACCAGGATTGAGAAACTGTACTAGATGAAGGATCATGATTCTTTGGATGGGTGCACACAAACTTTAGAGGTGCTTTTACCTCTCTGCTTGCTAATCAGTCAGTCGTAGTGGCACGACTGTGCATAAAATAAGCTTGTTATATACTGAATAGTTGAAGTGATGTATCACTAAAGTGGGCTTTACTCTGCCCTGGATGAGAAATGAAGAGTGAATTAACACTAAAGATTTTTTATTAATTGCATTAAGTAAACATATAGCTATGAGCTATCATGACCTTGTCTGCAGCGTAGCTGACTTTCTTTTGAATAGTTCTTTTAAAACTGGATCTCAATGACAGTATTAGCTGCTCAAGCTTTTGGAAAAATGCTGGGACATTATAGGAAATGTAGTTCCTGTTGTGAGTTTGCATGCCTGTACTTCTCTGAATTTGACTATTTTCTGCCATGATTTTAGTGGGGCACACCGACATTTCATGGGGCACATGCCCCAGAAAAATGGAGTGGATTGGAGTGGTGTAGATTCTCTTCCATTCAGCCAAAATTCTTTTAGTGAAGTCTGGCACTGATTAAGTTTTTCCACATCAAACTCGACAAGCCATTTCTTATAGGAACTTACTTTGTGCATGGGGCATTGCCATGGTAAAACAGGAAAGACTCTGCCCCAGATAGTTGTTACAAAGTTATATATAGGACTCTGTAACTATTCTTGCACTACAATTAATGCTATAACTATGCTTAACACTCCAGAACTTTTTGTATGTGGCTGTCTGGTCGTGGAAACCCAATCCTTGATGTTCCTAATGACACAAGTTTAGTGCTGACCTTGTTTCCAGAGGCAGCTTGGAACTCAGTATTGAGTACAGAAAGACTATTTTTACACGCTGTGCGCTTCACCATTTGTTGGTCCTGGTTTGGTGTGGCCTTCAACTTGGCAGCTGAGCTGTTGTTGCTCCTAGACATTCCCACCACAGAGTAGGACATGGAGAGAGACCAGCCCTGCACTTTAGTAGTGTTTTTAACATGCTCGCACCCACTTTGCCTCACCATTTACTCTCAGGGGAATTCCTAATGCCATCTTATGTCCATTAGTGTGTTAACTGAAGTGTGTTAGATGAGTCCTCGGAGTGGTGCGGGAACGAGTAAAAACAAATGTCCTCTTCAACATCAGAACTTGCCCACAAAGCATTGCAACGTCAAGCAGGAAACGGGGAACACAGAAACAGGGCAAATGGACTTAAATCAAAAAAGCTTATCAGTGCTTAAAAATATATCGTACAGATATTTTACATTATATATGTACAGTTGAATTGGACTGGACCTGATCAGTGCAGGCTTATAACGCTTATTAGGAGCACAACACACCAGCCAAATGGCGAACAGCAATGCGTAATTGCTGCTATTTCTGCCTTCTCACCTACTTATGTGGCTGCACGCTGGTTCATCCTGCTGAATGCTGACAGTGTGTTCATTTCTCCCTGGAAAAGATGTCATAATGAAATAAAGTCAAAGCACATGTCAGACATGCTGCATTTAATTTTTAATTGCATTTTCCATACTGTCCAAACTGAATTGGGGTTGTAGTAATGCATCAGTAGTGAATAGGAATCCATGTCTAGGGTTTGCTGTTGTATTCATTTACTGTGATTACTGCTGCACAGATATTAGCACAGGTATGTGTGTTAACCTGAGCTCCTGCTGTGAGGTGACTCGTGTAGGAATGATTCGGCGTGCGCTCGCAACAGGTGGCCACTATCACACTCTGAAATCAGCAGTAATGAAGGCTTGTTGTGCCTGCTGTGATCTTGCTCCTGATGGCTCTTCATCTGCTCAGTGACAAAACAATGCAGCTTTTCTTATCTGAGATTATACCAGCTCATCAAAATATGCAAATCAGTCGGTCTTTTAACAAGGCTATAGATTCCAATGAATGAAAATACAGTCTGAACTCGTTATCTCGCCCACGTCTGTGTCAAGGCTATTTTTGGAGAGAAGTGAATTCGGGTACTTAACAAGGTTCCAAAAAATGGACAAAGTGACATCATACCTGTTGCTGACATAATGTGTTTTACTGAACAGCCCGTGTGATCGTACAATCACATTTCCAATGTACGTAAACATGTACGGTTTCTATTCATTTACACAGATATGAGAAACAGATGCGATGTGCGTGTCGTCCAGTCTGCAATGAATATCAGCTAAGTCATTATAAGATAAGTCTGTTCACTCCGCCACCATCTTGGTAACGCTGTTGGGCAGTTATTTCCAGCTATACAAGACCAGACTCCTGTCTCTTTGAATGGGGAGAGACCTATATATCCGAAACTGAAAGAGAAATCAACATTTAAAATGTGTATTTAGAATCTGGTATAATCTGACAAAATTGATACAACTTACTTGTGTTGTTGGCTTCAAATAACACAGAAAACTAAGTTTTTTTTTAAGGTTATTCCTGCAACTGCTCATACGCATCCCGCCACAACAAAGGGGCCAAGACTTTCCACCCCCTCTTCGACACATTTACTAACATGTTGATTGGTTCTTTCTAATGACAGGTTGTCTAATGACAGGCTTCTATACTCCAGTCCCATTCATATTTCAACCAGTGACCAGTCTCCTCCTTATATAAGTCTCTGATAACAGACAGGGGCTGTACATCATCCGGCGTCGCAAGTTTAACGTAAGATTACAGTGCCACCTACCGACGGTCTGAAACATGGCGGCTTAGCGAGGTAGAATTTCATTACTGGGAAGACGTTTTTCACATTTTAATCTTGGTGAGGGCGAGAGGTGAGGTTGTCGGCTTTTTGAGGTAAAGTGCATGGAGGGAAATCCGTCCTGCCGTCACAGGTGGTGAGAGATGAGTTGGGCGAGATATGTTTAGGCTGTATGTGACTTTATAGCTATGAGCTATCATGACCTTGTCTGCAGCGTAGCTGATTTTCTTTTGAATAGTTCTTTTAAAACTGGATCTCTGTGGGACTGTGGTAGCCTAGCAGTTAAGGTACTGGACTCTGGACCACAAGGTCAAGGGTTCAAATCCCACCTCTGCCAAGCTGCCACTGTTGGGTCCTTGAGCAAGACCCTTAACCCACAATTGCTTGGATTGTAAGACTGTATCAATTGTAAGTCGCTCTGGATAAGGGTGTCTGCTAAATGCTGTAAATGTAAATCTCAATGACAGTGTTAGCTGCCGATGTCGTCTTGAAGGCAGCTTATGTTGCCCTGAATCTGAATGTACTTTTCTACATTAATGCTGCCAGCACGGAAGTGTAAATGACCTTTGCCAAGGCCACTGACACAGACCCATAACATGACGGAGCCTGGCTTTTGGGCTTGTTGCTGATAAGTCTGGATGGTCCTTTTCATGTTTGGTCCGGAGCACACAGAGTCAAAAATTGCTCTTGTCCCAACTTTTTTTTGGAATGTGTTGCAGGCCTGAAATGCAGGAATGGATGTTTATTAACAAATGAAATGAAGTTGACCAAACAAAACGTGAAATATCTTGGACTCGTACCGTCTGTAATGAAATAAATGTCAATATAAGACAAACTGTGTTTTAATTTCCCTTCTTTTCTGGTCTGGTTTCTGGTTGTCTAATTTGTTAATGGAGGTTCATTCTAAATGTTGTACATATCTGTGTAAGTGTTTTCATTTTATGCTTCTATGTGTGTAGAATGATTTAATGAATTCCAAGTGCATTCCGGTATGATGTACTGAAGTGTGTTTCTGTATTATAGTTTAATGTCAGTCATGTGTCTGTGTGTGAAAGATGGATCTCGGTGCTGACTAACAGTAAGGAGGAGGCTCTGAACATGGCATTCCGTGGTGAGCAGAGTGCGGGCGATGACAGTTTGGAAGATCTGACGAAAGCTATCATTGAGGACGTGCTGCGCATGCCTGGCAATGAGGTCTGCTGCGACTGCGGCGCTCCAGGTTAGCCGGCTGTATGTGTGTATTTATACAAGCACGTACATGTGTGGGAGTTGTGGTATGGCTCCTGCTCAGTGATGAGATTCAGTATGTGAGTGTTTATCATGCAGAGAATATAAATACAGGACCTCACACAGATCCTGTGCTGAGGAAGGATGCACTGTTTGTCAGGGTTTTGCATATTTTGCCACTATTTTTCTAACTTGCTTTCATTTATCTGGTAAATAACTTTGTTACATTTATTCAAACTACATGCTAGCCAATTAGGATAGCGCAGTGGATAGATGGCACTGTGGTGCAAGCGGTTAGCGCGGTTGCGTCAAGCTCCCTGATTCGACCCCGACCTTGGACTCTGCCTGTATGGCGTTTGCCTGTGAAAGAATTTGATCAAATGAGTTGATCAGGGAAGACAATTCGGTAATGGGATAAAATATTCTGGTTGTGATTTACAGCTAATTATTATATTACAATTGCAATCAGAATTCCAGACTCAGCTCCTAGAAGGTTTCTAGTTGGTCTGGTGACTGTATCAAAAGAAATATCTACTCCAAATTTAGATATCTGGCAACACAAATTTCTGTAGTTGAAAGTGACATGGCCCTGAAATCTAGATTTCCAAACAAAATGAATCATAGTTTCTAAACTATGTTTTTCTGTGTGTGCGTTTTGCAGAGCCTAAATGGTTATCCACTAACCTGGGCATCCTGACCTGTATCGAGTGTTCAGGGATCCACAGAGAGATGGGCGTCCACATCTCACGCATACAGTCCATGGAGCTGGACAAACTAGGCACCTCAGAACTCTTGGTGAGTCCAGTATGAGTTACATAATTAAAGTTATATCTGCCAAAGAACTGCAGCTTTTAAATGTCTTCATTTTCATTAAGGTTGTCATTAATTAAAATATTTTTGCCTGAACCATGTTTTTCTGTGACACATTTGGAAGAGTAGAAATGCCACCTACGTACTATCACCAGCCAGGAAAGCTGCATTCTATCTCCAAAGCAAACTTAGAAGCCACAAATCCGTTGCAGAAGTTAAATGTTCTTACACAAAGTATCTGTGAAGGAGGTTTTATTGAAGAGAGAATATTGAGTTTAAAGCAAGATTTACTGCTGGGATATGCGTGTAGCCGCCTTTAGTGACCTCATCTGAAATAAGATGTCATGAGAAAAAACATTAAAGATATTCTTACCAAAAAGCTGGAGTATTTGTATTCACTGCCATGACTGTGTACAAGAACCCTAGTAGTGTCTACAAGAACTGTTTTACCCTGTAATTAACAGGCTAATGAACTTGGCGTATTATATTGTTTTGACAGCTGGCCAAGAATATAGGGAACAGTAGTTTTAATGAAATTCTGGAAGGGAATCTGCCGATCCCCTCGCCAAAGCCTGCATCATCCAGTGACATGTGAGTGCATTGCCTCCTACCTTTATTCAGGCTGATGTGCAGTCAGTGCTAATAGCAGCATTAACTGCTTGTTCTCTCGCAGGACTGAGAGGAAGGAGTACATTAACGCTAAATACGTGGAACACCGCTTTGCACGGCACACAGCAAGCACTGCCACGGCAAGGCAGGGCGACCTGTATGAGGCAGTGAGGACTCGAGACTTGCTGGGTCTCGTGCAGCTCTATGCTGACGGAGTGGAGCTGCTGGAGCCGTTCCCCGAGGCAGGACAGGTACACTAATGTCAGGTTGCATTACAAGTGTGTGCACGGCATGTGCCCATCTTGAATTCCTAAATAATTGCATAACAACCCAATCATAAATAGCCTAGTGTTATGGGGTTCCCACAGTCACAGAATTAAAATACTAATGATGTCAAATACTGAAAATACACTGATTGACAAAAATAATAAAGAAACCCGATAGAAAAGTTGGATTGCTGCAAAACGTCGCAGGCAGATGTGTAAAAGATTACAGGTGTGATCTGATTAGACACTGGATCTTGCCACAAAAGTGCTCTAAGAAAAGGCTCTGAGGCTGCTTTTGGGTAGTGTACCTCTTGGTGAGAGAGAATTGACGGACAGACATGCCTCTATGACACACTTGCTCGCAGCTGGGCCTGTAGATCCTCCATACTCATAGTTTGCTGAAGCTGGTGTCCCAGCTGCTCCCATAAATGCTCGATTGGTGATTAATCTGGTGGCCGGGCAGGCCAAGGAAGTGTTGCAATCTGACAGAGACATTCTTAGGAAACCCTTGCTGTGCTTGATTGAGCATTATCCTGCTGAAAAATGCCAGTTAGAAGCCCTGCCAGGCTGCAGGATGTCCTGCACATATTGCTGAGTTGTTAGTGTCCCTAGTATCACTGCTAGGGGTGACGGACTGTTGTATGCAATGGCTCCCTAGATCATCAGACCAGCAGTTGGGGAAGTGTGTCGCTCCACAACAAAGGCAGGATTGAAGAGCCCACCTCGAGGTCTTCATACTCGAACCTGATCATCGTTCGATTCCGAACAGAACTTGGATTAATTGCTAAAGACGATACAGTCCCAGTTCATAGCAGTCCTGGTTTCTTGTTCATGAAACAAACAAAGGCAGTGGTGGCTGGCTGTAAGTGGCAGGACACATAATGGGCAACGAATTTCTTTCTGGTAAGCACCTGGAAATGGTCGGACAGAGACAGGCTTGTGTAGTGAAGGTGTCACCTGTGTCTGGATGTCGGATAATGACATTGTGGGAGCTGCTCATGCTTGTCAGAGGATCAAACGATCCTCTCTACTGGTGGTCTGTCTGGGCTGTCCAGAACCTGTTTGCCATGTCTGTGTGCCCTTACGGAACCACTGCTCCCAACACCTCCTAAAACCTAGGTCAGTTCTGCATAAATATGACCTAACATATCATCAGAATTTCACACAAGTTCTAAAAGTAGATAAAGAGAACCCAGTTAAACAAATGCAGCAATAACTGCAACTAAACGTTTCCTGTAACTGTTGATCAGTCCTGCACACCGGCTTGAAGTAATTTTAGCCCATTCCTCCGTACAGAACAGCTTCAGCTCTGGGTGTTGGTGGGTTTCCTCACATTAACTGCTCGCTTCAGGTCCTTCCACAACATTTCGATTGGATTAAGGTCAGGACTTTGACTTGGCCATTCCAAAACATGAACTTTATTCTTCTTTAACCATTCTTTGGTAGAACGACTTGTGTGCTTAGGGTCGTTGTCTTGCTGCATGACCCACCTTCTCTTGAGATTCAGTTCATGAAATCTCAAAATTCTATGTTAGAATTATCTGATATAATTCAGAATTCATCGTTCCATCAATGATGGCAAGTCGTCCTGGCCCAGATGCAGCAAAACAGGCCCAAACCATGATACTACCACCACCATGTTTCACAGATGGGATAAGGTTCTTATGCTGGAATGCAGTGTTTTGTAACCTTTTCCAGCCTGATGAGCATCAACAACTCTTTTTCTGAGATCCTCAAAAATCTCCTTTGTTTGTTCCATGATACACTTTCACAAACGTGTTGTGAAGAGCAGACGTTGATAGATCCCTGTTCTTTAAATAAAACAGGGTGCCCACTCACAGCTGATTATCATCACATTGATTGAAAACACCTGACTCTAATTTCACCTTCAAATTAACTACTAATCCTAGAGGTTCACATACTTTACCCACTCACTAATATGTAATATTGGATCATTTAACTACTTTTAGTGTGCAAGTCTGATGATGTTTTAGGTCATATTTATGCAGAAATGTAGAAAATTCTAAAGGGTTCACAGACTTTCAAGCACCACTGTATAACTACAGGTGCCTTACAATGATTGTGATGAATGCCATTGAAAGAAAATAAAACTTGTTAGTGTTTCCAGCCCTAGGTTCTATATATTTAATTTAGTTAATATCGATGAATTGGAGATATTGCAACACTGACTATCCACAGTAACATAGGACATGCGGTCATCATAACATGACTACAGACTTGGCTTTGTTACTGTGAAGAAATCACTCCTGGATGTCAGTATATGTACATTTAGCAGACATCCTTATCCAGAGTGACCTTACACAATCTTATGAACATGGTACAATCCTGATAATTGAGGGTTAAAGCTGTGGGTTTTGCTTAATGGCCCAACAGTGGCAGTCTGGCAGTGCTGGGATCTTGGAATTGTTGGAATTAGGAGAGTGCTTGGGAGTATGTAATTACATATACCAGTTGTTGCAGGGCAATTTTATTTAATGTACAAAATGATCTCAGTCCGCATCAGTCTCTTGAACTCTGTAATTGTTGTGGTTTTTAAGGTCGTTATGATATATAATTATCCCTGCTCATGCTGTTGTTTATCATGTTTAATGTAAAAAGAGCAGCCTTTGGTGCTGTGATGCAGTAGAATGAGTTACTCACAGTTGCCTGCTGGAGTGCCAGGTTAGATATAAGCACTATTCATTTAAATGTCAAGAACTTGTATCAAAGAGCAAGCTGACTAATATCGGTACAGTAGATAACTACTACAACAGCAGTTCAATGTAACTCCAGAAGTGACTATGGGGAAATAGACAGTTTATCAGTATTGTGACGTTAAGTATTTTTATCAGCTCATGTCTAGTGTTCTTCACACTATCACACACTAGAAGCAACTGCAACAGTAAGGTCTAAATGGTTGTTTGACACACTTAAGGTTCTCCAACAGTAAACTAAAAACAACAGTTTTCCTGTGGCAGTCACAGTCCTTGATTCACTTTTGCTTTCCTTTCTTCCTTTACTTCTACCTGAAGGGAATTTGCTGCATTTGATACCTGGCCTTTAGGGTGTAGGGTCTGTATTTTCCAGGCAATGTGGGGAAATGTTGGTCATCCGTGCCCCTTCCTCTAAAGCAAACCACATATAGAGCTTGTGTAGTGTAGCAACCTTTCAATACCTCAAAGTAAACAGGATCTGAGACTGTCTTCCACAGCTTGGTTTTCAGACGTAGTGTGGTTTTGGATTATGTCGTGCGAGTAGGACAGTTTTGACATTTGGAATCAGTTGTGTGTTTGACCAGCATTTATCTCTGGTGGTTTCACTGGATTGAGGGTTATTTTATTCTAAACCAGCGTACAAGTGAAGTAGAACATGGTACCAGTCATTTTATTATTTGGACATCCACTAAACAGGTCCCAAATAGTGATCAGTTCTCATGTACTGTTTCATACAGTGGTATGTTATTGGGTTTGTTTAAAGCTAAATATATAAGAACATTTTCCAAACACTGCAGTTTCTTAGTCCACAGAACCTTCAACAGAACTTAATTAAATAAAAGTCTAAACAATTATAAGACGAAGAAATTCTGATTATTTTATTTAAAAAGTTTGAACCATTCCCATAGTAAAAGATCAACCAGTATTTTGCTCACTTTGGATTTATTTGGATTCATGTGTTAGTGATGTAAGAATGAGTGAGTTGAAGTTAGTAAGTTAGGATCAATGGAGATTATACACTCACAGTCATTAACTTGCTAGTACCAGGTTCAACCCCCCCTTTGCCTTCAGAACTGCCTTAATTGTTCATGGCGTAGATGGTATCAGCATGGCGCTGTATACATTTCTATTTTTGGTCCATGTTGACCTGATAGCATCACTCGGCTGCTACAGGTTTGTCTACTGCACATCCATGTTGGAAATTGTTCCACCACATCCCAAAGGTGCTCTGCTGGAATTAGGTCTGGTGACTGTGGAGACCTTTTGAGTACAGTGAACACATTGTCATGTTCCAGAAACCAGTTCAAGAAGATTTGAGCTTTGGCGTGTAAAAGATGGGTGTCTTATGGTCATAAAGGGATGAACATGGTCAGCAACAATAATTAGGAAGGCTGTGGCTTTTAAACGATACTCAGTTTGGTATTAAGGGACCCAAAGTGTGCCAAGAACATATTCCCCACACCACTACACCACCACCGTCATCCTGAAGGCAGGATGGATCCATGCCTTCATGGATCTGACTCTACCATCCAAATTTCACAGCAGAAATCAAGACTCATCAGACCAGGCAACATTTTTCAAGTCTTCTGTTGTCCAATTTTGTTGAGCTAATGTGCATTGTAGCCTCAGTTACCTGGTCTTAGCTGACAGGAGTGGCACCCGGTGTGGTCCTCTGCTGCTGTAGCCCATCTGCTTCAAGGATTGACATGTTCTGCTTACCTCAGTTGTAACGGGTGGTTGAGTTACTGTTGCCTTTCTACAAGCATAGTCCTATGTCTGTGTGCATTTTTGCTCCACTTGCTATACTTTACTGTATCTGCAATATTTGGAATTATACTTTTCGGTTATGTGAAGCTCCATGAATTTCTATGCAAGACTTTACTAAAGAAGAAACATTCAGCTGCATGTAATTTTTTCCTTCTTCTTCTTTTTATTCTTGTGTGATGAACAGAAATCTTAATTTGGTTTCGGTCTTGGCCACTCCCAGTCTTGGTCAAACAGTGTTTAAAGCAGTCAGCACCCAACCACCCCTCACAAAGTGTACCATATAACAGTTTCTGTGAACTGTAGTAAAAATGCTGCCTACATACCAAAACTGGCAACTAGCTACAATGCTTATGGGATTTGTGAGAAGAAGAAAATGGAGATTAAGCTAAAGGATAAACCTGAAAGGGTAAAATTGCTACAGACAGACAATGGGGACGGTGAATTTCCATGTCGCCAGTTTGACACATGGCACCTAAAACCATAATGTGGACCACGTAGTCATAATGCTTTGGATCATCAGGGTGTAGGAGTAATAGAAAAAATGTATATTAAAAATGAGCAACATTTGGAATATTGGTGAAAAAGAGATGGTGTCATTGTTTATATTTACACTAATACTTGTGCTTTCACTTGACAGGATCCTGGAGAGACGGCTTTGCACTTTGCTGTGCGGATTTCAGACCAGGCCTCCCTGCCCCTGGTTGACTTTCTCGTTCAAAACAGGTGGGCATCTTCTCTGTATTCCTGTGCTGCTTAGTAAGACTGAGAGTTTGTGAATGTAATTGAAACACTTTGTGCGTTTGTGTGTGTGTGCGCGTGTGTGCTTGTGTAGTGGTTCTCTGGAGAGGCAGACGGAGAGTGGGAACACGGCGCTCCATTACTGCTGTACCTACGAGAAGCCAGAGTGTCTCAAACTCTTGCTCAGGGGCAAGCCATTAACTGATATAGGTCAGAATGAGTATAATCATATCAAATAGTTTTAATGATATACTGAAGTCTAGAGATGGAGATTGTCATAGATAAAGCTGCTCTTGCTTACTTTTGTCTTCTTGCCATTTTGACATTGCAGTTAATCAGAATGGGGAGACGGCCTTAGATATCGCAAGAAGGTTAAGAAATGGCCAGTGTGAGGAACCCGTAAGTGTCCTGATTGCACACATTGCATCTTCAAGTTCACTAGGATAGCATAGGTTTTTTGATGAGGGTATTTGGCCAATATGGAGTTTGGAACAGTGTAACAAGTAGGGATTCACTGATCCGACTTCTTCAGTTCAGACACCAAGAGTGATAGATAAACTTTGGGTTTAGGTCCATAAATGATATCGATTCGATACCATTGCTGAATTAATAAACGATATACAGTGGGGCAAGAAAGTATTTAGTCAGCCACTGATTGTGCAAGTTCTCCTACTTAGAAAGATGAGAGAGGTCTGTAATTTTCATCATAGGTACACTTCAACTATGAGAGACAAAATGAGAAAAACAAATCCAGGAAATCACATTGTAGGATTTTTAAAGAATTTAATTGTAAATTATGGTGGAAAATAAGTATTTGGTCAATAACAAAAGTTCAACTCAATACTTTGTAACATAACCTTTGTTGGCAATGACAGAGGACAAACACTTCCTGTAAGTCTTCACCAGGTTTGCACAAACTGTAGCTGGTGTTTTGGCCCATTCCTCCATGCAGATCTCCTCTAGAGCAGTGATGTTTTGAGGTGACATGGACTTTCAACTTCCTCCACAAATGTCTATGGGGTTGAGGTCTGGAGACTGGCTAGGCCACTCCAGGACCTTGAAATGCTTTTTACGGAGCCACTCCTTCATTGGCCGAGTGGTGTGTTTGGGATCATTGCTGGAAGACTCAGCCACGTTCCATCTTCAATGCTCTCACTGATGGAAGGAGGTTTGTCTTAAAATATCACGATCGAGGGAGATTATCAATGGTCTTGTATGTCTTCCATTTTCTTACAGTTGCTCCCACAGTTGATTTATTCACACCAACCTGCTTGCCTATTGTAGATTCACTCTTCCCAGCCTGGTGCAGGTCTACAATTTTCTTCCAGTTGTCGTTCGACAGCTCTTTGGTCTTGGCCATGGTTGAGTTTGGAGTCTGACTGTTTGAGGATGGGAACAGGTGTCTTTTATACAGATAATGAGGTCAAACAGGTGGCATTAATACAGGTAACGAGTGGAGGACAGAAGAGCTTCTTAAAGAAGAAGTTACAAGTCTGTGAGAGCCAGAAATCTTGCTTGTTTGTGGGTGACCAAATAGTTATTTTTCACCATGATATACAATTAAATTCTTTAAAAATCCTACAATGTGATGTCTATCATAGTTGAAGTGTGCCTATGATTAAAATTACAGATCTGTCTCATCTTTCTAAGTAGGAGAACTTGCACAATCAGTGGCTGACTAAATACTTTTTTGCTCCACTGTACCTCACCATGTAAGAGAGATTTCAGGCATCAGAATTGGCTTAAACATTACTAACTTTGTGAAACAAAATATAACACATTAAGACAGATACAAATGTACTCAGTGTGCTATTTATTTGTCACAATAATAAAAAATTGTGCAGGGCCTTGGCACGGCATTCAAATTTAAAATAAGTAAAAGGATTCAAACATGTTAAACCCTCATTTATATATCATTAATTTATGATTCATTAGTATTGTTGTATGTTGTATCCTGCAGTTCCATCACCACCCCTTACAGCATTTGTTTTGCAGTTGTTGCATGTTGCCATCGAACTTGGTGGTGTAACTGCTATATGGCGTTGCACGTGTCACAAAATTAAAGTGAATGAATCGGTCCATGGATCGGCTTAATTTAATATCGGATCGGTGCATCCCTAGTAACAAGTAAAGAAGCTGTTCAGACTGTAATCCAAACATGAAGTGAGGAAATGTGGTGTGTGTGTGTGTGTGTGTGTGTGTGTGTGTGTGTGTGTGTGTGTAGCTTGTGGAGGCTGCGGCTGGAAAGTTCAACCCTCACGTACATGTGGAGTATGACTGGAACTTGAGGCTGGAGGAAATTGACGAGAGTGATGATGACCTGGACGACAAGGTTAGACCTGCATGCTTTTGGCAAAATTAACCAGATTCAGGATTATTTGCCACATACAAAATAATACAAGGTAGAACTTGTAGTAAAACATATTTAACAACTGTCCTAGTTGAGTTTCTATAAGTTATATATACACACGTATATTTATAAATCTGTTTTTTGAGATAATGAGGAAATGTAAGAAGTACAGAAATCCAAAAATATGAATGTGGTATTGCTACTTGTATGCAAGTTGTGCGTGAAAAGAATGTGCAAATGTGCAGTAGTAGCAACTGGCTGTGATGAAGGCTAAAAAAAGGCCAAAGAATAGTGTTAGGCTCAGGAGCAGAGACACGTGGGGAAAAGTAGCTGTGAATCTTCATCAGTCTAATTTTGGGGAAGATATGCTTGGAGTTGGGGTGAGAGTAGAGGATGTGGAGGACAGGGTGAGGTGGAAACGCTGTGGCGACCCCTGATAAAGGGAGAAGCCGAAAGAAGAAGAAGAACAAGCTGTCAGTGATCAGCATCTTGACTGGCTAAGTGCTGGGCACTAGAAAAAGCTGAGCTGATTCAGTTCACTACCAGATGATTTAATGGTGTCACTAAAAAGAGATTACTCCTGTTTGTATGCAGTTAGTTGTAAAGATATAAACGAATGAGAAAGAGTAACTGTATAAATGACTTGCAAAGTAGGTGGAGAATAGTATTTAAATAGGTTTAAATAAAAGTATCTAGGGTAAAACAATAAAAAAAACACTAGGAGAGAGAAATTGGTAGGACATAAGGTGAATGAAATGGTATTGATATTTGAATGAGATTTCTCTGTCATCTAATTTAACCTCTAACGTGAGTTAGAAAAGTCAGTTTATCATGCATGCCTGCAATTCTTTTGTATTCATATCCATACATGGTCTCCTGTTTTTTGATTTACCTTTTTTGAAAAATACTGACTAAAATAAACAGTTCCTGATTGTGGACTAAGATTTTGGACCTTGCCGTCTGAGTTCTGTCTGCACGCCGATTTTGTTTCTTGTAAACAGCAGCCGAGTCCGGTGAAGAAGGAGCGCTCTCCTCGTCCGCAGAGCTTCTGCCACTCGTCCAGCATGTCTCCTCAGGAGAAACTCTCTCTGCCTGGTTACTTGAGTCATAGGGACAAGCAGCGGCTCTCTTATGGTGCCTTCGCCAACCCTGTCTATAGCACGTCCACTGAAACTCCTGCCTCGCCTGGAGCAGAGACACCCACACCAGCAAACAAGAGTAGCACCAAAGGTACAGGGCACAGCCCTACGATTGTAAAAGGGGCATAGAGATGAAAATCATATTCATTCATAATAGCAGTACCTGTTACTTTTATAACATCTAATAAGAAGTGCCTGAAGTCCAGTCTGCAATGAATAACATTCATTCAGTCATTATAAGATGAGTTACTCCATTGTTCACTCTGCTGCCATCTTGGTAGCATCACCGGGCAGTTATTTCCAGCCATACATGACCAGACTCCTGTCTCTTTGAATGGGGAGAGACCTATATCTCCGAAACTGAAAGAGAAATTAACGTTTAAAATGCATACTTAGAATCGCTGGTATAATCTGACAAAAATGATACAACTTACTTGCATTGTTGGGTTCCAATAACATATGATTTTTAAGTTATTCTGGTTCCTGGGCATCCCGCCACTACAAAGGGGCCAAGATTTGCTGCCCCTCCTCTTCAACACAGTTACAATATGTTGATTGGTTCTTTCTAATGACAGGGTGGGGCTTCTGTACTCCAGTCCCATTCATATTTCAACCAGTGATCAGTCTCCTCCTTATATAACGTCTCTGATAACAGACAGGGGCTGTACATCATCCGGCGTCGCAAGTTTAAAGTAGGGTTAAAGTGCCACCTACTGACGGTCTGAAACATGGTGACTTAGCGGGGTAGAATTTTGTTCCTGTTATGGCATTTGTCACACTTTAATCTTGGTGAGGGCGAGAGGCGAGGTTGTCGGCTTTTCGAGGTAAAGTATAGCCATAGAGAACTGGTTTGCCAGTTTTGGCTGAGAACATTGTTGGCTTGCACAGAATCTTGATCTCAAAGAGCAAAGGCTTCATTCTGTACTCGTAGTTTGTCTGGGACAGCTTTCTAACACAAATTCTAGACACAATACCTGCATTATACAACCTTCTAGTTGTTGTTGCTCTTTGAGGGGTCCTGTTTTCTGACGTTTTGAGCTCTTCTGTCTTTGAGAACAGTAAAGTTTAGCCAGTAGTCATCTCTGCTTGAAGAAGCTTTGGGACTGCCACATCCTTTCTTTCTGGCAATATCACCTGTTGTTTCAGAGTGATCTCCTGTTGTCAATAGCTGATAGTGAAATGAAGAGTAGCTATGTAGTTTCTGACAGCAGCCACTGCGTGATATTTTATTGTTGGAGCAGATTTTCTCGCTCACTTAGCTTGGGACTCACAATACTCTATATTGTAGATCTCTACCTGTAGATATGTCAGTCATGGTTCCATTTAAGCGCAGTCAACGTTTTAAAGAGAAAATAAACTTCGGCTTCTTTATCAGACATCTGTTTTGTATTTATAACTGGTTATAGCCTAACGGAGGAAGTGTCACAGTTACAACATGCTATCACAAAACGGAAGCTACATTTGCATGGATTGACTTGTTACAGATGTTGTACATCATCATCTCTTTGGGATTTGCTTGTTGCTGAGGGAAGAATGTATTGTTGAGAGTGAAAGGTAGCCCTGAGCAAGTCCGTATGACCTTCATGTTTATACAGTGCACATGCTGGTGAGAACGCAAGCTTCAAACATGCCTTCTTTCTGCTCCGGGCCATTGGCAGCTAGGCAGCTGCTGTTTGTTCAGCACCCAAACAGGAATGTTCAGCTCTAGGCCACAATTTATACTCTGAGCTTTTCATAGCGGTCACACCCATTGTAGGTGCTGCCTGTTACACGGTCCTGTTGACATAAAGAAATCAGCATATTGTAAGCCTGCTTTATAGGGATGTTCCTGAGAATTATATAGTGTCACCCTGAATACCTACTACACCAGCATACAGGGATGGCTGAGATATAATGCAGGTCTTCTGTTAGCCTCCCTTAATGGTAATATCCTAAATTAGACATGCTTAAACATTACCATCTTGTACAGTCGTATGAAAAAGTTTGGGCACCCCTGATAATTTTCATGATTTTAGTTTATAAATCATTGGTTGTTCAGATCAGCAACTTGAGTTAAATATATAATATAGCAGATGAACACAGTGATATTTGAGAAGTGAAATGAAGTTTATAGGATTTACAGCAAGTGTGCAGTAATTATTCAAACAAAATTAGGCAGGTGCATAAATTTGGGCACCCCAACAGAAAAATTACATCAATATTTAGTAGATCCTCCTTTTGTAGAAATAACCAGCCGCTAAACGCTTCCTACAACTTCCAGTCTGGATTCTGGTTGAAGGTGCTTTGGACCATTCTTCTTTAGAAACATCTCCAGTTCAGTCAGGTTTGAATGGTTTCCGAGCATGGACAGCCCACATTTTCAGTAATATTCATGTCTGGGGACTGAAATGGCCATTCCAGAACGTTGTACTGGTTCCTCTGCATGAATGCCTTAATAGATTTTGAGCAGGGTTTGGGGTCGCTGGCCTCGGTGCAACTTTGTCACTGATTCTTGAACATTGTTCTCAAGAATCTGGAGATATTAACTGGAATCCCATGCGACCCTCAACTTTAACAAGATTCCTAGTACCTGCACTGGCCACACAGTCCCACAGCATGATGGAACCGCCACTAAATTTTACTGTGAGTAGCAAGTGTTTGTCTTGGGATGCTGTGTTCTTTTTCCGCTCCTTGTTATGTCCAAATAACTCAATTTTAGTTTCATCAGTACACAGCACTTTATTCCAAAATGAAGCTGGATTGTCCAAATGTGCTGTAGCACACCTCAAGTGACTCTGTTTGTGGCGTGTCTGCAGAAAAGGCTTCTTCTGCATTACTCTCCCATACAGCCTCTCCTTGTGCAAAGTGCGCTGTATAGTTGAACGATGAACAGTGACACCATCTGCAGCAAGATGAGGTTGTAGGTCTTTTGGAGGTGGTCTGTGGCTTGACTATGACTGTTCTCACCATCCTTCGCCTCTGCCTATCTGAGATTTTTTCTTGGTCTGGCCACTTCGGGAGTTCCTTAACTAGAACTGTGCCTGTGGTCTTCCATTGCCTCACTATGTTCCTCACAGTGGAAACTGACAGCTGAAATCTCTGAGAGAGCTTTTCCACTTTCCCTGAACCATGATGTTGAACAACCTTTGTTTTCAGGCCATTTGAGAGTTGTTTTGAGGCTCCCATTTTGCCACTCTTCAGAGAAGATGCAAGAGAGGAGAAAAACTTCCAATTGGCCACCTTAACACTTTCTCATAGTTTGGATTCACTTGTGTATGTAGATCAAGGGTCAATGAGCTTACAAAACAAATGTTGTGTTCCAATAATTAGTGCTAAAGGTATTCAAATGACAAGGGTGCCCAAATTTATGCACCTGCCTAATTTAGTTTTTGATAATTACTGCACCTTTCTGTAAAACCTATAAACTTAATTTCACTTCTCAAATATCAAGGTGTTCATCTGCTGTATGATATATTTACCTGAAATTGCTGAGCTGGACAACCAATGATTTATAAAGAAAAATCATGAAAATTATCAGGGGTGCCCAAACTTTTTCATACGACTGTACATAGAATTAGAAAATTAGTTTAAAAAATGTGTTTGAGAAAACCTTATTGTAGTTCTGTTTGCCCATGTGCCGCCTCTCATACACACAGTAAGAGATCCATGAAGGCTTCATCAAATAATTTCATGCAAGACCTGGAAGTGGTATGTGAGTGGTAATCCCTCTTATGTATAGAATAATCCTAAATGTGGCTTTATGATTACTTACCAGAAGTTTCTTTGAACCTGCGATTAATATTCTTAAAACGTTCTAATGTTGGGCTTTAGTGATAATTTAAAAACTGTGTGTGTCTGAAGCAAGCCTATCGATTCCACCTTCGAGAACACCCTCATATATCCTTATCGCTACAACAAAATCTAACAGCTGGTAAAGTAATAAACCCTGGTTCCATTTTAATGGGTAAAAGGAGACTAATAATTTTTCTAAATTAATTTTAGAGCTTATGCTGTGTGCGTCTGTCAGTTAATACAGGAATAGCTCTTTACTGTTCCCTACAGACCAGTGAGGTCACATTGTAGCTGCTGATAACGCATTTTAAAAGTTCTGACCTGGGTTGAGTCCTGACATTGTCTTCCAACTATTCAGATATTGGTTAACATCCTGGTTGACATGATATTGGATATGTACTATGCAACCAGCCAATAATCTCACAGACGGATGTGACAAACTTCATTCATTCAAACTTTATTCATTAACCAATGAACTTCTTTACTTCCTTGAGCATATACGGTGTTTCAGAGTCTCCACAAAAGTGTTTGGTAGCAATTTCACTGCAATTTTAATTCCCTGCTGCGTTTTGGTTTCGGGGTTGCCAGATCCCCTGTGACAAATATGCTACAGGTCAATGGAAACAAGCCCCAAATAAGCCAACTCTCTTCATAGGATTTCATACTCTGATTTCCAAACCTTAATCAGAAATCGGGGAGCATGAAGTTTACATGACCACTTGAGTAATCGGATAACTGCAGAAATCCAGTTATGAATGGATTATTAAATGCATGTGTATGCACTCCTTGCTAGACCTAATCTTGTTAGCTCACCTGTATAGACATTTTCTTTCTTATCATTAACATTTATGTTGCATTAGATGCCGTAAGGAGGGGTGTGACGATTCACTGCTAACGATTTGATTTTCTCGGACTATAAATTTTACATTCGATAAAAGACATTGCTTTTTTATTTTTGAAATGGTAAACAAGGCAAAACAGTGCACATTTTTTAAAGAAAAAAACTTGTCTTCTGCAATTAAGAGGTTCAAAATTGTAAACAAAATGAAGTGTACCGGTCTTGTATAAAAATGAAAACAAAAATAGTCCCCTGCAAGTAAAAGAAATTAGGAGTCCCACTGAGACTGCCATTTGCATCTGTGAACGTGACATGTGATTGCGCCTGCCCTCTAGTGTTCAAAAATTCAATTGCATTACATGGCGTAAAAAAACAGAATGTATATTCCAACTCGACAATGCACGTCTTCAGTGCATCCATTTCTGCACCAGATGCATCGTGTCACACCCTTGACCATAAGTAATCTAGAGATGAATACATTAAATATTTGGCAGCTCATTGGTAAAGAGCCAGCTGTTGGGAGCAGCAGGTCCTCAGTGGCTGGGTTAAAAATCCCCTGTGGGGGCTGCATTTCGTTTGGCAAACATCACCTGTTGTTTCAAAGTGATGTCCTATTTTCAATTGCTGATAGTGAAATAGGGTTTTGCCTTGAATTTGCCCTGATGAAGAGTAGCTATGTAGTTTCTGACAGCAGCCCCTGCATGATTTTGTTGTTTTTGGAGCTAGGGCTGCAACTAACGATTATTTTAATAATCGATTAATCGGTTGATTATTTTTTCGAATAACACTATGTAACACAAGTTTTGTTCCCAGCTTTTTAATGTTATATTCCAATGCTTAATGTCTAAAACAAATTAAAATTGCTTACATTCATCATAAACTTCGCTTTTGTGACCACGGCAACGAAAATTATGAATTTTTTATTATAGAAACAGGTCACCAACAGGCATGCCGAAGTATGCTTTGTAGGCCTCACACATCTTAGCAGATGCTTCCACAGAGTACTTTTTCGCTCTTGTCTTTATAAAATGGCCACATACATAGCAAAATGCGTCTGCTGGATGTATGCAACCTCTTGATGCCATCTAAATGGACTAAGTTTGCTGCGTACTGTAAGGAAAGAGAGTCTCTCTCTCCAAACTCGATAAAAATGGTCAATCTTTATTCCATGCAGTTTCCATCAAAGTACAAGAGTGTACTGCAGGATTCAGCAGAGCAAGACTGATCACCCGGTAGCAGAGTAAGTTAACACCACAATATATACATTTGAAAGTAGTGGTCCTTCCTAAGCTTCCTCCTGTAATGGGTGTGGGGTGAAGTGTGAATACTGTCGTTATCAGAATCTGAATAGAGAATGAATTCACACCTGTCTGTCTAGGTCAGTTCCCCTTTGTCCTGTGATGGCTGTTGCCCACTTACTATGCAATCCCAATCAATTAGATCATGTCTCTCCGTCTCTCAGGAAGGGCTATAGTGGCCCTATATAACTGTAGTTATACAGCTACCTACAATTCTGTACAGTCCCAGAAAGTTTCTAGATAATTCTGGACAGTTTTTCTAGAACTTCTTGATAGTTCTCTCACAATTCCAGAAGCTTCTTAAGTATCTTGAAATATGGCGAATATCCTTAAAAATAGATCAATTTCAAAATATCATTGTGCTGACCACAAAAGCAAAGTTTACAGGGAATAATAACTTTTTTCTATTCATTTAGGGTACAAACAATCAGGAAAACACACTTAACAACTGGGAACAAAAAATTTTTTGAAAATTGTTACATGGTGTAATCGATGAATCGGGTTAAAAAACAAAAAAAAACCTTTCCATGTAACATTCAATAACAGAGCAAATAAGTGCTTACAATAAATGAATAATAATCAATTAAATTGATTAATAAATTAAAATAACAAATGAAATAATAAAGAAAAATAAGTGCATCTCTGATGCAAACACTACATACAAACTCATTCACTCCCTTTCTTTAGGAACTTTGCATTGCAATCCAACAATGTTATCATGTCAACATGCTCCTGGCTAAAGCTGGCTCTCTCTTTTAGAGACTTAATGCTAACTTATTTTGAAGATTCCGCATCCGCGCCGGCTCCACCTTGCTCCTTTCAAACGCTCGTAGTTTTTTTCCAGCGCTGACCGCAAGTGCCGCAAGTAACGTAAGCGGATATGATACATAAATCATGCGACACAACGAATTGATAATGAAATTCGTTGTCGACACTTTTAATAATCGATTATTATCGATTTTATCGATTCGTTGTTGCAGCCCTAGTTGGAGCAGATTTTCTCGCTCGTTAACTTGGGACTCACAATACTTCATTTTTTTTTTTTTTCAAGATTTTGGACCCTGAGACTGTGTTAGTTTGAGTTTAATATCAAACATTGAAATGAAATTATAATTTTCATGTTTTTAACTTTCGCAAGGCTTTACCATTTTTTACGCACAGTATGTAACACTAGCACTTTGGCTAAACTTTGGCTTCTTTATCAGACATATCTGTTTTGTATTTATAACTGTTAATAGCCTATCGGAGGAAGTGTCACAGATACAACATGGTGTCACAAAAAGGAAACTACATTTGCATGGATTGACTGGTGTCTATGGGTTTTGCTTGTTGCTGAGGGAAGAATCTATTCATTGTATTCAATGTATTCAAATTCAGGTGCATTAGATGGCGTAATAAACAAGAATGTATAATCCAACTCGACAATGCACATCTTCAGCACACCCATTTCTGCACCTTGATGCATTGTGTCACACCCTTGACTATATGTAATCTAGAGATGAATATATGAAATATTTGGCGGCTCAGTGGTAAAGAGCCAGCTGTTGGGAGCAGCAGTTCCTCAGTGCCTGGGTTAAAATCCCCTCTGGCGGCTTGCATTGTGAGAGTTCCACTTATGGAAACCTGCTACAGACTGGCGCCCTGTCCTGGGTATACCTTTGGCTGTGTCCACTGATTCCAGACGCTCCCCCATGACCCTGGCCAGGATAAATAGGAGGATGAACGGGATGCTTTGATTTGCTTGCTTTTTTTGCCTCAACCAGTTTACTCTATCCTAAATAAATTGTATAAATTAAAATAATTGATTTCATTTAGTCATCTAAATGTCGTAACTGTTGTTTTTTTTGCAGTACCATCCACTGTCCCTCCCACTTCTCTTCCACTGGGCTCTCAGCCATGTCCAAGCGGCAGCTCCACTCTTTCGAAGAAAAGAGCTCCTCCACCTCCACCAGGAGGCCATAAACGCACACTATCGGACCCTCCTAGTCCTGTCCTGCAGGGGCCTCAAAGCAAAGGTGAGCCAGAATGACTTGTTTGAGGGATTCTGAGTGCTAACCCTAACCCTGGAAACATTCCCTTATGAAAACATTACATGTTTTCCTAACCTATTGCACATGCTTATATTATGTTTTCCAGTATGTTCTTTTTATCAAATAAACAGTAATGGTGCATTAAAACTACAGAAATATATAATATGTCAGTTTGGTCTATGCACAGTCTTCTTCTTTTAATACCAACACGACATGTCATTTGATAAGGGATGCCCAAACCTTTGCATAAAGCTGTACATATGGATAATTACTGAAGGATCTGTGTATTGTGTATGAGATTACAGATTAATCTGACATTTCAACTGTACCATTAGCTTAACTGTACCACTGTTAAGCTTCTTGATAGAAGCCAGTTTTCCTTTACATACTGCATATATGTGACCTCTCAGAGCTTGACAGGAAGAACATTATTGGTGCAATCTATTTTTGACTGTCCAGCAAAGACATGACATCAACCAATAGCGTTTGCACTCTGGTTGCATTTCCTCTTTTCTTAAACAAAGCCAGACTGAAAGGTTATCCACCTTTCCATTTATGTTTAGTCAGTTGAATTGGCCATGATGCAGGTACTCAGCGATATGTAAGTATTTATTAACAGCCAGACTAGAAACTAATGCCACTCAGAAACTACCAAATAAGTTTTTAGTTTAATGGTAAAGTCACAGATGATAACAAAGATCTAGGAGTTTGAAGATAAATTGACACAAATACGTACAAAGAGCAGGTACAACAAAGTCTTCATACTTCTATGGAAGGAAGAGGGGGACTACCATTCTAACAGATGTGGGAAGCTCATTCACCAATGAGAAGCCAGGACACTTTGAAAAATTGAGGTCTGGCCTTGCAGGCATGGCTTATTCTCAGAGAAAGATGTACCAGGTACTTTGATGCTGAACACCGGACTTGGTGTGTAGTTGTGAACCATGTAAATAGCATGGAGCAGAATGATTTGTAGCCAGGAGGCTGATCATTTCAGTCTTGTCCAGATTGAGCTTGAGATGGTGTTTTGCCATGCAGGAAGAGATATCAAAAAGGTAGTCTCTTCTATCACTGAAAACCTCCTTCACTGCTGTCATTTTCCCTTCTCCTCGGTGCGCATTTATTAAAATAGTTTAGCTTCAATGACGTAAAAGTCTCAGAAAATCAAATCTGGCGTTTCCACGTGTCATATGTGCATCACATTTCAATAGCATATATGAAAGTGGCCCAAATCATAACTGAAAATGTCTCATTCAGTGCTTTTTAGGACTGTTCACAAAGCCTCAAAAATAACACATCTGTGTCACACATGACGTAAAAGATCAGATTAGGGCCACTTTTGCAGAGGGTTTTGCAGAGAGTATCAGTGGCAGTGTCAGCAGGAGGTCCTTAGAAGGAGTCTGATTGTCACTGTAGGAGAAGGAGTGGATGTGGTGTTAAGTAGCAGCGGAAGGGGAAGGACAAAAATATGCATCTGAAGGGGAAGAAAAGTTACTTTATGGCTGGATGTGACAGAGTTCTTAGCGAAGATGGCATCACAAGGCAGAACCAGACCAGGGGGGCGATGGATCGTGATATGATACCATACAAAGTTTGCAAGACTTGAGCACAGTAAAAGCCTGATATTCATTAGAAGGAATATGAGCTTCAGGCACTGAGGAAGGTTGAGTTTTTTTGTCTCATGCCTCAGCCAGGTTGTGGAGACCTGTTTCCCCACCATGACTATAAGTTCAGCTGTATGGGAGAATGAGAAATCTGAAGCAGGTGTTGCTGTGTTTTCTGATGTAATCCAAGTCTCGGTTCCAGAGAGCTCAAGCTACAGGCTGTTTCACGACAGCAGACCGAGGTTGACAGACAAGCTGGGTGATCTCATGTTTACCCAAGTAGTGACATCTGTAAAATGAAGTAGTAAGGATGGGGGGTCCTGCAGAAACATTTTGAAATGTCAGAAATAGTATCAGACAAGTATGAGTCGAGTGCTGGGCTATCTGTCCATGCTGCACTTTCTGGACTTAACAGACCCATGAATGAAACTCCGATCAGCCATGGATGGTGTTTAATGAAAGACAGAGTTTACTCCAGCAAACATCGTCTTTGGGGGTGAGGTGAAGAAAATAAGAAAGAACAGAGGTTATAGAACCATCAAAGCTATGTAACTCTCAGCTTACTTTTCTGAGTGAATACAATAAGAGCCCAGGATGTTTGATTTACAGTACTGACTTTGTTTCTCTGCCTTTCCAACGCATCCAAATCCTTGTTTGAAAGGGTGACGAACCTCAGCTCACTGGAGGTATCAGGCTGGTCATTAATGGCTTCATCTTCCAAATATAAAATGAAACAAATCTTTCAGTAGATTTAAAAAACTCAATGTAGTTCATTCCGGAAATCTTTTAGTTGCATAATAATGTTGTTGCTGTGTTATGCCTGGCGTCGTTGCTAGGATAGGGGTGTTATGTCGTGGACAATGGTCGAAGAGCTTCGGTCAGACTGCCATTATCGAACGACCTTCTGTATTGCGCGGTTGGAACGAACTCTGGTATAATGCGACATAAACAGATGCTAGAAATACTCTACCTATTGTGATTGCCCAGTTAAGAAGTGAAGCCTAATTTTTGTGAAACCACCTTTCTCTGATCTACAGGGAGTGATGTGACAACTCCGTCTGCAAACCGAACGTCCCCTGCCAACAAGTTTGAAGGAATTCAGCAGCAGCAAAGGTGCATAACTTGTTGGTGTGGTAATAAAACACTAATACTACACAAAACATAAGTCCACCACTGTAAACCTTTATTCACTTTACAGCACTACTTCTTGCAGTACAAAATCTACACTTGGGCCAAGAGTACTACCTAAACTACCTCAAAAAGGTGAGCTTTATTTGCTTTTTTAATACTAAAACATACTTCAGATAGGTCATCAGCCAGTATTAACTCTAGTGTGCTTGAACTAATTCTGTACTGATTAATTTTCATGCACTCAGACAGGCATGTCAGGTTGATGCAAAACTCAGAATGTAGTTATTTCGCAGGCAGATATGTAAGTGATTACAGGTGTGGTCTGATTAGACACTAGGTCTTGCCACAGGACGGCCCTATAAAAAGGCTCTCAGAGGCTACTTTTGGGTAGTGTACCTCTTGATGAGAGATTGTTGACTGCTAGACATGCCTCTATAACACATTGGCTGAAGCTGGTGTCCCAGCTGTTCCTATAAATGCTTGATTGGTGATCGGGCAAGCCAAGGAAGTGTTGCAATCTGGCAGAGACATTCCTGTGAAACCCTTGCTGTGCTTGGGCGAGCATTATCCTGCTGAAAAATGCCAGTTGGAAGCCCTGCCATGAGGCAACACATGGGGTCGCAGGATGTCTTGCACATATCACTGAGTTGTTAGTGTCCCTAATATCACTGCTAGTGGTGATCGACTGCCATATGCAATGGCTCCCCAGATCATCACAACAGCAATTGGGGCAGCTCCACAGCAAAGGCAGGATTGATCACCACAAGGCCTCCATGCTCTAACCCGACTGTCATCGGATGCCAAACAGTACCTGGATTAATTGCTAAAGACAATCCAGTTCCAGGCTGAAGCAGTTCAAGTTTCCCTTTCAAGACACCACTGTGGCAGGAAACGTAATGTGTGCTGTGACAACAAATTTCCTTCAGTTAAGGTGCTACCTGTGTTTGGATGGTGAACAAAATTGTGGTAGCTACTCGTGCTTGTTGGTGATCCATTCTACTGGTGATTTGTCTGGACTGTCTGAGCTTGTTCGCCGTCTGTGCTTCCCCTTACAGAACCACTGCTCCCAACACCTCCTAACAGGTGGGTCATAATGGCCTAGATGACAGGCAGTTCGTCAAAATGTCCTTCTCCTGCTTCTCTCAGTTCAATGATGCGCCCCCATCAAAGCTGGCGAAATGTCTTCAAGTGCGTCATAGTCATATCTAGTAGTCAGTGATCTGTCACCAAGAAGTACACTACCCAAAAGTAGCCTCTGAGAGCCTTTTTATAGGGCAGCAAGGGAAGCATTTTTACACCCTCTTATGGCAAGACCCAGTGTCTAATCTGACCACACCTGTAGTCACTTACATATCTGCCTGAGATGTAACTGCAATCCAGCAATTCTATCTGAGTGTCTTATTTTTTTTTGTCAATGAGTATACATATCAATATACCTGAGAGTCTCTGTCTCTCTCTCTTTTTTTAGTGGCATTACGAAAGACTCCAGGCGGCGTCCCCTCAGTAGACAAACCATGTCAGGGTCCTGAGGTTCTGCAAAAACCCACACAGGTGGTGGACACTCCCTCCAGAGCTGCAGATACCATCACCAGGCCCACTGAGCCTCCACCCAAAATCCCTCAGACAGCAGAACGACCCCAGCCAGGCGAGATTCCACCCAAGCCACACGTCTTAGAGTTACCCCCTAAACCCCAACTCTCAGATCTTCCCCCAAAACCACAGCTGTCAGAATTACCCCCTAAACCCCAACTGTCTGATCTGCCACCCAAACCCCAATTGAAAGATCTTCCACCTAAGCCACAGCTCTCAGACATTGCCCCCAAACTCCCGGCACCTTTGTCTACAGAGGCACCGCAGAAGCAGTCAACACTAGATGAAGCAGTTCCCAAAGCGCAGCTAGCTGATTCTCAATCTTCCAACCAGCAGGCAGAGCTCTCACCAAGGCAGGCCAGCGAGGATACGAATGGGGCACCGGTGGGTCCCGTGGAGATGCCTGTCCCTTTGCCTCGCAAGATAAACACGGTGAGTAGCACCATGATTTTATTTGAAACAGGCTTTTAACAGAATTGTCCACATATCATAAATTGTACAGTGGGGGCCAGCTGTCTAAGACTACTCGTGAAAATGTTTTCCATTACATTCAGTATATACAGTGGGGCAAAAAATATTTAGTCAGCCACTGATTGTGCAAGTTCTCCTACTCAGAGGTCTGTAATTTTCATCATAGGTACACTTCAACTATGAGAGACAAAATGACAAAAACAAATCCAGGAAATCACATTGTAGGATTTTTAAAGAATTTAATTGTAAATTAAAAGTAAGTATTTGGTCAATAACAAAAGTTCAACTCCATACTTTGTAACCTTTGTTGGCAATGACAGAGGTCAAACGTTTCCTGTAAGTCTTCACCAGGTTTGCACACACTGTAGCTGGTATTTTGGCCCATTCCTCCATGCAGATCTCCTCTAGAGCAGTGATGTTTTGAGGCAACACGGACTTTTAACTCCCTCCACAAATTTTCTATGGGGTTGAGATCTGGAGACTGGCTAGGCCACTCCAGGACCTTGAAATGCTTCTTCCGGAGCCACTCCTTTGTTGCCTGAGTGTTTTTTTTTTGCTATCATTGTCATGCTGGAAGACCCAGCCATGTTCCATCTTCAGTGCTCTCACTGATGAAGGAGGTTTTGGCTTAAAATCTCACGATACATGGCCCCGTTCATTCTTCCCTTAACACGGATCAGTCGTCCTGTCCCCTCTGCAGAAAAACAGCCCAAAGCGTGATGTTTCCACCCCCATGCTTCACAGTAGGTATGGTGTTCTTGTGATGTAGCTCAGCATTCATCTTTCAAACACGATGAGTTGAGTTTTTACCTAAATGTTTTATTTTGGTTTTATCTGACCACATAATATTCTCCCAATCCTCTTCTGGATCATCCATATGCTCTCTGGCAATCTTCAGACGGGCCTGGACATGTACCGGCTTAAGCAGGGGGGCACGCCTGGCACTGCAGGATCTGAGTTCCTCTCGGCGTAGTGTGTTACTGATGGTAGCCTTTGTTACTTTGGTCCCAGCTCTCTGCAGGTCATTCATCAGGTCCCTCCGTGTAGTTCTGGGATTTTTGCTCACCGTTCTCATGATCATTTTGACCCCATGGGATGAGATCTTGCTTGGGGCCCCAGATCAAGGGAGATTATCAGTGGTCTTGTATGTCTTCCATTTTCTTATAATTGCTCCCACAGTTGATTTATTCACACCAACCTGCTTGCCTATAGTAGATTCACTCTTTCCAGTCTGGTACAGGTCTACGAGTTTCTTCCTGGTGTCCTTTGACAGCTCTTTGGTCTTGGCCATGACTGAGTTTGGAGTCTGACTGTTTGAGGCTGTGGACAGGTGTGTTTTATACAGATAACGAGGTCAAACAGGTTCCATTAATACAGGTAACGAGTGGAGGACAGAAGAGCTTCTTAAAGAAGAAGTTACAGGTCTGTGAGAGCCAGAAAATCTTGCTTGTTTGTGGGTGACCAAATACTTATTTTTCCACCATGATTTACAATTAAATTATTTAAAAGTCCTACAGTGTGATTTCCTGGATTTTTTCCTCATTTTGTCTCTCATAGTTGAAGTGTACCTATGATGAAAATTACAGACCTCTCTCATCTTTCTAAGTAGCAGAACTTGCAGAATCAGTGGCTGGCTAAATACTTTTTTGCCCCACTGTACATTCTGTCAGGCAAGCAACTGGCAAGTTCACTGTCCCGTACCAAATTTCTACCGTCTCAAACAAATTCTGAACTGTTATTCACATATAAATAAGCACACATAAGCTAATATATTTAGTTATTATTATATTTAGTATTTATTCTTAAACTACGTGTACATTCTCACAGATTACTTTCACTTATTTTCTTTTTGCTTTAAATAAGCAAAGGCTTCATAACATCATAAACATCAAAGATGACCAAGTTAAACCTAATGATAAAACAGCATTTTTACATAAAACGACTTCCTATCACTCAGTTGTATTTCTATTGTATTATAAATACATTCACATTAAAGCTATAAATTATCTTAACCGTATCATTTGCATGCATAAGTTAGCAGATGTTCCCAACTTAGCAGAACTTCCAAGTTCTAGTTTCTGATCCATTTTTAATTTGAAGGTCTTACCTCATGTGGACAGTCTGCAAAAGTTTTATTTCTCTTTTTTTAACCAAATCAAAATGAATTGACATTGAGTGAATTAAGCTGCGGACTTGCTTTGCTTCGTAGATGCGCATCGCAACTTCATTTATTTTCCTGCACACTTCATTTTGATATCGTTTGTCAGCAGATAATATCGTTGTTTTTTTTTGTTGTTTTTTTTACCGTTATGCTTTTGGCATTCTGTGGTTAATGGTGACAGTTTTGGGACCTTTGCTTCAAGAATTAAATTTTTTGTGGGTTGTGTAGTGTTTAGGTCTTGGTGGATTGTCTGAGTGTGTTACTAGTGGTGTGTGCATGTCTGCTTTGGCTTGTAACCCACTTAGTTTTCTGCTATATTTACATCAGTCTTTGCTTACTATTGCACAGTTTGGCTACTTTGGTTATTCTGATTCTTTGGTCACGAATTTGTGTATCATCCTCGCCTTGTTCACTGTCGTTGGTTGGTGTATTCATTTTGGGAGTGTTGTGTGTGGTTTGGGTATTGTTTGACATTTCCTTTTCATTTTACTCCCTTCATCACTTAGCCATACTGTCATTCTAGCCATAGACTGGCAGTAACAGATGTGAGCCGGTGTTTGCGACTTAACTTGAAGTCTGCTAAAAGCAAGGTGTTAAAAGGTTTTATCAAGCTTTATCAATCATCAACCACTGAAAATAAACATTTTCATAGAAGTGGGTGTGTATTTAACGTGGCTTTGCCCATACTGATTTATAGTAACTAAAAAGAAAAATGGCAGGTGGCGCAGCACTTTAATATGCTGGCCCAATGCCATATTGATCCAGTTTTGTCACAGTGATGCCTTCTAGGGTTGGGCATCATATCCAGACAGGAGTGATTGCGTCAGAGGAAGGCAGCTGGCTGGGGATCATCCCCTGGTGCTGCGACAGCGATTTCTACTCATATTTCTACTCGTCCTGTTCAGGGCGCGCTTACGCCTGCTCCTGCTTTGTTCTCTGGGACATGGTACTCCAGACCTCACAACCCTGACCAGGAAAAAAGTGGGGTTACAATGTGAAGACAAAAATGTCTTTACCCCCTTCTCCTGACAGATCTTCCACCACTAGGAAATTTTCATGATCATGGGTCTATGAATGTGGGTGTGTGTACGCAAATACATAAAGATTTGTTTTGATAACCTTCTTCTTTGTGCTGAATGGCTTGTACATGCATTGTATGCAGATTTGTGGACACCTTTGATGACTGGATTTATTTGCCTTGTTTCACATGTGTTAACAGCTCAAATAGTCATACTGCCAAACTATACATGCATACAGTACTGTGCAGAAGTCTTAGGCCACCATTAGAGTAGGTACATAGTGGGGCAAAAAAGTATTTAGTCAGCCACTGATTGTGCAAGTTCTCCTACTTAGAAAGATGAGAGAGGTCTGTCATTTTCATCATAGGTACACTTCAACTATGAGAGACAAAATGAGGAAAAAAATCCAGGAAATCACATTGTAGGATTTTTAAAGAAATTAATTGTAAATTATGGTGGAAAATAAGTATTTGGTCAATAACAAAAGTTCAACTCAATACACTGTAACCTTTGTCGGCAATGACAGAGGTCAAACATTTCCTGTAAGTCTTCACCAGGTCTGCACACACTTTAGCTGGTATTTTGGCCCATTCCTCCATGCAGATCTCCTCTAGAGCAGTGATGTTTTGGGGCTGTCACTGGGCAACACGGACTTTCACCTCCTTCCACAAATTTTCCATGGGGTTGAGGTCTGGAGACTGGCTAGGCCACTCCAGGACTTTGAAATGCTTTTTACGAAGCCGCTCCTTTGTAGAACGAGCGCTGTGTTTGGGATCATTGTCATGCTGGAAGACCCAGCCACGTTCCATCTTCAATGGTCTCACTGATGGAAGGAGGTTTTGGCTTAAAATCTCACGATACATTCCTTAACACGAATCAGTTGCTCTGTCTCCTTTGCAGAAAAACAGCCCCAAAGCATGATGTTTCCACCCCCATGCTACACAGTAGGTATGGTGTTCTTGAGATGCAACTCAACATTCTTCTTCCTCCAAACACAGCAAGTTGAGTTTTTACCAAAAAGTTCTATTTTGGTGTCATCTGTCCACATGATATTCTCCCAATCCTCTTCTGGATCATCCATATGCTCTCTGGGAAACTTCAGATGGGCCTGGACATGTACTGGCTTAAGCAAGGGGACACGCCTGGCACTGCAGGATCTGAGTCCCTCTTGGTGTAGCGTGTTACTGATAGTAGCCTTTGTTACTTTGGTCCCAGCTCTCTGCAGGTCATTCATCAGGTTCCTCCGTGTAGTTTTGGGATTTTTGCTCACCGTTGTCATGATTATCTTGACCCCATGGGATGAGATCTTGCGTAGAGCCCCAGATCGAATGAGATTATAATGGTTTTGTATGTCTTCCATTTTTTTACAATTGCTCCCACAGTTGATTTATTCACACCAACCTGCTTGCCTATTGTAGATTCACTCTTCTCAGCCTGGTGCAGGCCTAGGATTCTCTTCCTGGTGTCCTTCGACAGCTCTTTGGTCTTGGCCATGATTGAGTTTGGAGTCTGACTGTTTGAGGCTGTGGACAGGTGTCTTTTATACAGATAACGAGGTCAAACAGGTGGCATTAATACAGGTAACGAGTGGAGGACAGAAGAGCTTCTTAAAGAAGTTACAGGTCTGTGAGAGTCAGAAATACTGCTTGTTTGTGGGTGACCAAATACTTATTTTCCACCATGATTGACAATGTGATTTCCTGAATTTTTTTTTCTCATTTTGTCTCTCATAGTTGAAGTGTACCCATGATGAAAATTACAGACCTCTCACATATTTCTAAGTAGGAGAACTTGCACAATCAGTGGTTGACTAAATACTTTTTTGCCCCACTGTACCATTTGTATTAGCAATGGTATAATGACCACATATAATTATTTCCCAGTCTCTTTATTAGAACTCAACCAGACAATGCAGGAAATGTGTATGCAGCATTTAAAAAATGAAGGAAAAAATCAGCTTTCACAGGCTACAGTGGCAAGTATTTAGTGTGACCTCCACTTACACTTGAGCAATAGCAGCCATCAGTTTTATTGGGATGCCAAGTTGTCCCTTCATCAGTCTGAAGAAACTTGATCAGGAATGGTCTTTTTGGAAGGGTAGCAACCAAGAAACCACTTTTTTTTCAGAAAGGCCACAGGGTGAAAAGGCTAAGATATGCTAAAGTTCACAAAGATTGGAATGAAGATCAGTGGAAAAGAGTAGTATGGAGTGACAAATCCAAGTTTGCAATTTTTGGGTCCAGTCATCTACAATATGTCATGTATGGTCTTTATGCCATTGCTAAAAGAATAAACTTAATGGTGACCTATGACTTTTGCACAGTACTGTACTGTCAAAGTCAGGTTTATTGTCATTTCAACCATATACACAGTGAAACGAAACAACGTTCCTCCAGGACTTACAGGAGGAACATTGTCATGTACTGTATACTGTAATGTATTCATATCATGTTGGAGTAATTCCTTCTTGATAGTCAAAATAACCATGTCGCATAATGTCTGCAATACGCTCTGTCAAAATGGACGCAAATAGGATGTGATTCCAGCATTGTGTGTTATATGTAACACTTTTATTTCTAAGCAGAGAAACTTCACATTTAAAATAATTGTAGAAAATACAGTACATAAATAAGTAACACAGGTGTTTATTATGACTATCAACACGTATTACATTTGTGTGTTAGATACGTACAGTGCCATTATACACCTGGCAGTGCAGCTGCTCTGTATACAAGAGACATGAAATACACATGAGATAGAAGGTGTTGGTTGCAGAAATCTGTTGCATTTGCTACATTCATTACGTCCTGTTCTCTGGGATTTCTGAATTTTGATATAACCTAAGGGACCACCACGGTCAGATATACATGCACATGCTCAACACAGCATGTATACACAGCTCAACATCTAGCTTATTTCACCATCTGCGAACTAACCACCAGGCAGAATATGAAAATTATGACAAACTTTGTGAGTCAGCTGTCTACTACAGGCTTTAACCACCCAAGGCACCAGCACAAAAACACACTCAGCAAACTTTAGCGGAGTCATTCTGCAAAAAAGTGCCTTACAACAAGAAAAGCAATGGCAATTTCAATTTCCTTCAGTGTTATTTCCATTGATGTCATGCAACAATTCGTATCATATTAACTAGAGCAAGCTAGTACAATGTGAGACATTTCTGAAGGATATCTATATATCTATATATATTTTTTGTCAATATCGCAGTCCCCTACTCCCCAGACAGATAATTATCCATCAGTGCACATATCAGTGATTTAAGCCTCATTATTCAGTGTCAGTAGGTTGGTTCATCAGTTGTTGTACAGACACTGCTGTGCACACGAATAGCTTTGTTAAAGGAAATAGAGGCAAAGAACAAATAAGGAAGTTGCCAAATTTGGGACAGTTTTCACTGCTCAGAATAATTACCAACCTTCAGTCGGATTGAAAACTTGTGGCCAAAATGAGCATCCACAAACCCTAGCTGAATTGTGCACAAAGTGTTATTAAGGCAAGGGCATGAGTAACCAAATAACAGGGAAGAAATAAATGTTTGGTTGTTTTTTGTCTGGGGTGCTCGTCAGTGAATGTCAGAAATGTTTTGTTTGTTAGGGGAAGAACAAAGTAAAGAGGGTGAAGACCATCTATGATTGCCAAGCAGATAACGATGATGAGCTGACCTTCACCGAGGGAGAAGTAATTATTGTTACGGGAGAAGAGGATCAGGAGTGGTGGGTGAGTAAGATTTTTTTTTTTTAACTTTCACTTCATAAGTGTATTATAGTCACATTAACACACTTTTCTAAGGTGTGCTGGATAACCTTGTGTGTATGTGTTTTCTAGATTGGGCACATAGAAGGTCAGCCGGAGAGGAAAGGGGTCTTCCCTATGTCATTTGTGCAAATGTTATCTGACTGACATCTTAACTGGCGAGTGTGAGGCAGCCTTTTAGCACAAGCTCCAGCCATCTCTGTATATAGCTGCTGTATTTTAAACAAATCTCAAAAGAACCCAGATGAAAACAAGAATATCAAATCGAGACTCTCAGAAACATGAAGGTTGAACTGTGTTCGGTGCGTGTTGTTAATAAACTGTGTTATCTCCTGCCTACCAGTATTACCGTAGCCATGGCGGCCCAGCATGCTGACCTGAGTATGCAGTAGCTATCCTCGGAATTTAGCACTTAACATTTCTCAGTGTATGCTGTAACTTGGTGTATGTGTGCACATATGGAATTATATGTATGTCCATATTAAGTGTGTCTTTGTACATATATATGCACCAATGTCAGTGTATATTTATGTACCCATGTTATGTATGATGTAAGTGTGCAAATGTATGTTAACCCCTGCTTGCTTCGGAAGTCGGACAGACTCCTAGACAATTTAGCTTAGTGTTCTCAATCATCTCTCGAAAGCTTAGAGGGACTCATGGACGGAACGAGAGAAATAAATGAAGGCTCCACTGTATATTAAACCAGTGTTCTCCTCAACTGTAGTGTCACGATAACCAGGGATGAAGACTGTCAGACCTCCAAACATATCATTTCCTATGCATATATGGTTCTTTGAGTTAGGTTGGATTGCTTGCTTGTGATGTTCTGTCATAGTGAAAAGAAAAACAGAAAACAGTAACATTTGTCGTCTAGCTGTCTGTAACATGCTAATGACTCGACTCCTGCTCTGGAGGAGGCCTTCCTTGTATTGAATAGTGTTGTAGTCCATGCCAGTTTTTGGCTAGCCATGTTTCTCCTCACAACGATCAAATATCGCAAAGCTCTGGGACGATGTCTTTGTCCCCAGGATCAGGATTTTTGGCAGATGGATCTATGTTAAGCCATGAACACCACCATCAGGATGCAAATTGACCAGCACTAATAATACAGGTTCAGGATGCTCATTTGTTTGGTCTACTTTGAGTAACTGTGGAACTGTGGTATTTTGTTTGTAGGCTGTTTGTATGTTTGGATTTATTTTAATTTGAATTCAGGAGAACAGTGCAGTGAGTGACGGGGGAGTAACTTGACTCCGAATGAACTTGGCACTGCCCCCTGACATTTCCTGAACCAGGGAGACTTTTTAATGTACTTTTGCTTTAACAGAAGATGGTGTATTAACGAATGCCTCTTGTACTAATATCTTGTTGATAGTATTTGCCATGTATAGGGCTACAGTCTGTCAGTATGAAAAGGGACACTATCCCTACGAGTGTATAGGGAGTAAATGAATATTCATTTATTTTAGGATGTATTAAAATTGCATTAGCTGTGTCTGGGGTAAACCACAATGCAGAATTTCAGCACAATCAAAATGTCAGTGCTCTATGAATTAAGTAACCCTGTGGAATTCTGTTCCTGATGCATCATTCCTGTACTGTGTACTCTTCAACCTCGTTAATGAGCCTGTTGTTGGACCAAAAGTGTGACACACTTTTTACATAGAGCTACCATCTTGGATAGTCATGAGCTGGTGGTAGACTGAAAGCAGCCATCTGGCTAATTTCACAGATCAAAGACCAGGTTCTGATCCTAATGTAATAAATAGGATGGATTTTGACACTTAATCCTTGGGGGTTTTGTTCGTTTGGTTCACTGTACGTTTAGTCCCAAGAACCACACTACCGATTTTCATTTATGAATAAATATTTTATGTTGAAATGAATGACTTCTGTGTATTTCTTTGTAAATATGAGAATGTTTGCTTGGTTCCACTCTGGTGGTAAGCATGTGTGACTTTATTAGGTTCCTTCAAGATATCTCTGGTTCAGATTTGATGTTGTTTTTTTCACAAATCCTACCAGTGAATTTGTTTATTTTGTGAATCCATGTCTGGTAGTAATTCCTATTATTCTTGATCCACTTGTGATTGCCTCACTAACTTCTTAAAGGTATGTTCCAGTGTTTTTTTTATAAACATCATGGATGTCTACTGCATCCAACCTCATAAAATAATGTCAACATTTCATTAATGATTCTTGCTGCATGGTCTTACCTAGAGGAGAGGCTGGGATCCCCATTTGAGCCTGGTTCCTCACATGGTTGTTTTCTTATTCTTCTCAGGATTTTTTTCATCCCACTGTTGCCTCTGTCTACTCATTTGAGGTCTAGACTCTGCTTGTTGTAAAGCTGCTTTGTGATTATGTCTATTGTTAAAAGCACTCTATATAAATCAAATTGAACAAAACTGAATTTGGCTGTGGGGCGGCACGGTGGCGCATTGGGTTAACCCTGTCGCCTCAGAACTCCAGAGATCCTCGGTTCGACTCCTAGTCTGAACTATGCCTATGCTGGCTTTGCATGTTCTCTCCAAGTCTGCATGAGATTTCTCCATGTACCCCAGTTTGCGCCAACATTTGACAGACATGAGTTATGTCATCTGGTGTCTCTATGGTCTTGCAGTGGGCATGAACATGTCTGCATGTGCCCTGCAATGAATTGATACCCTGTCTATGGCTGTTCCTGCCTTGGGCTGCTGCTGGTTAGCCCCTGGCTCTTTGTGAATATGACTTTATACTAAAATAATATGAAAATAAAATAATGAATGGCTTTTTAGCTGGACTGGGAAAAGAATGGAACGTTCATAAATAGGTCTGTGTACAGCACAGTGTCATAGAGAAAAATGTTATTACAAGCAGCTTGCAATTTCTTAAGTGGTGTTTAGGTAGTACCTACAGTTAAGGTGTTGATACACAGGCCTATATGTGATTATGCTAAATCTGACACAGCAATTCGGACTCTGAATTAGCATTGAGTAATTCTAGAGTAACTGGTAGTACCATAATTCCTATTTTTTAGGTGCTACTTAAACTTTTAACAAATAAAATCTAGTACAGCTTTTATGATTCTGGATGTGCAGCGTTCTTAGCCAGATAGCAATAAGCTCGACTGAGGAATATACCTTTAAGTGTAAAGGCGGACTGTTAGGTCTACTTAATGGAAGTTCTCTCTTACCAACACAAGTGCTATAATAAAAATGTAAAATCCTTTATTGTGTTGTTCTACAGTGTAGTCTGGCCACACTTTGGAACGGTGTATTTAATAATGAATCACATTGTTATGGTTAGGTGCAAAAGAATCGAGTCACTAAATAACTCATGCCTGCAGGCTATTAGTTTGTAATTCAGCCGTTAGTCTGCTGAACACAGTTGAATGAGGCGAGCTGTCAGCGAATGTTAAGGAAGGAGTGCTGTATGCTAATTTCTTCTACTTCCCCTCTCTAAATCAATGCCTTTTATAGGCAGGACTGCCTTTTAGAGCTCAGGCTGCCTTGTCTCTGAGCAACCTGTGCTTCTCACTTCAAGTAGCGCTTCTGATCCACAACCCGGAACATGGAGACTCGTTTTACCATGAGCAGCTGAGTTTAACGCGCTTCTTTCCACTTTTGCAAGACGTTTGCTCGAATTTGAAGGTAAGGCTGGTTTCTGCTTTGGATCTGTTTGAGGTATCGCTTTATTGTATTCGTACTTGAGATGAGTGGAGGTTTGTTTTCCAGGTATAACAAGTACAGTATTGGTCTACTTACAGGAACTTCATTAACGTAGCACACATAGCATAGTAAGGTTGGGGCTTTTCTAAATCGTTTATATAGTATGTTTATTTATCCTAAACCGTTATCAGCGCGCGTATTATTTACCTGTAGAAATGTCTAAGAAATTACTTTTTTGTAAACAAACAGTTTTGGAAGTCTTGTGTTAAAAGTAGAATCGTTTTGCATCAACTATAACAATAATCTATATCTGTGTTTTTATTTGATAGGTTTGACCGCTGTAACGTGTGATACTACAAATATTTCAAGCTAAACAATAACGCAAAGTAAAAAATGAATAAAAGCAAGCAAACAAATGGAAGGGCTACAAAAAAGCAGCAATATGTTTGCTAGAACAGAAGCGATGATATAAAATGGTTGGGAACTTCCTCTGTGTGAATGCGCATTGTGCCACTTCCTGATTTTGTTTGATACTAAACGTGCTGGTGTGTGCAAGTGTGTAAAAACCCAGCAGCTCTTTCTGCTCTGCTGAGCTGCTGTTAAACAAGCTCATGACTGCATGGAGCACACTGGCAGACAGGGCTTAAGGTGAACTTGGTAGGATGCCACACGTTGTAGCTGCTTGCATTCAGAAGTCTAGTAGTCAGGCAGATTTTTTAGGTAAACATTAACTGTGTACCTCTTTAAATAACACATGCAAATCTGTTTATCAGCTGTAAAATTTCTTTGGAACACAGCTACTAGGACTGTGTGGGTGATTCTGAAAAATGAATGAAACAGACTGCATAAGGTTATACATTAGCACCAGATTTCAAGCCTGGCTTACCAGTGCCCTAATTATCCCCTACAACAGACTAGACCTTCTCAGCGTTTGCACACTATAGATTTGCTGACATTATAGTGATTCACGTAACGCCATGCAAATCACTTCACTTTTCCTTGTGCGTTGTATCTTGCGTTATATTGTACAATTTTTGCATTTGGCAGAGGTTTTATACAAAATCACTTCCAACTGAACTGTGTAGCAGGGTTGAGAGCAAGTGCACGACATCTTGGCAGTGCTGGGATTTGAACTTGCAACCTTATAATTAGTAGATCAGAGCCTTACCTCCAAGCACTGTCCCTTATTATGCCCTTGTTCCATATTTCCATATTTTTATGCAAATTAAATCTGCAATTTGCATGGTTGCATGTCTTTATGGTGTTCTGAACCAGCATTTTGGACAATACAGGTTGTTATTTATGATTAGACATTAATGGATATTCCTTTAATGCATGCATGTTTTACAGCTGTTCATATTTGCTTTGGGTTCTAAGCGACTAAGTACTTAAACTGTCAAAATCAAAACTGTCACAGATGTTGCTGCTTTCTTCATTAATTCATTGTTTCATGCTATAAGAGTTCTCTTGTTTGTTTGAATGCATGATCCGTGTTGTTAGTTGATATCATATACAGCCTGCTCTAGAATTTTTGGTGCATTTAGTAAATCTATGGAAAATTGTTCCCTTTATCAATCATGGACGATAGAACACAGTGTCTGGATCTTCATATATCAGACAAGGGCAATAACAAGTTGCTGCACAGTCACACGTTATTATTTTCACATTTTATTCCCACTGATCTGACCGTGGGTGTTCGGGCTACTATCCCTGGGGAACACATGGCACATTTGTTAGCATGCCCTGGGTGGGATACCATTCCATTGCAGGGCTGGGTAGTAGTTATAGTTGTGGTACGGACCGGTCCCCTCCTACTTCAGACACCTCCAGTCATGCCTGTTATGTGATGACCGACCCATGTGAAGCACTGCTGGGCCTTGAAACCAGTTCCCAATGGTGGCCCCTAAGCACCTAACATGCTTTCGGGAAATTGATAAGTGGGAATGAACTTGCCAGGATGGCGATGTATTTTGCTCCCATGCACAAAAAAGGATTGCGTAAAAGAACGCGTTCTCTGAGGATTGAAGTTGGAGATTTACAGACGATGGTTCACCAAGTCTGTAGTTGTAGAATTAGACAGCACCTCCATGCCTCCAAAAACTTCCCCTGGCGAAAACGTAGAGGATGTTCATCCAGCTGTTTTAATTTGTGGCTAATAAATTTGTGGCACAGATACAACACCAAATTTTTTTTTTTTTTAATTGCTAAAACGTTTGGCTTTTTCATACCTCAAGCAAATAGTCTTTTTTTTCAGATACAGTAGAATAAAAAAAAGTATGAAATCCTTTCCATTTCTCAAACAAATACTGCCACACATCTAAATTTGAAAATCTGCAACTGGAAGGGTGTGTTTACAGACCAGAACAAGCTGATGGACCTGGCTAAACGAGTGCCTATATGGCCCCAACAAGAGAGTTGTCAGTTGTCCTTCAAGAAGGAAATCCAACATGGAGTGTGGCAAAACTGTTGGTTGTTCCCATTCAGCTGTGTCTATAATCTGGTGCAATGGTTAAACAGTATGGGAAGGTTATAAATAGAAAACATAGGGGTAGACCAAGTAACACATACATGTGTCAGGATAGAAAGCAGTATGACATGAAAACAGAAAATGCAGTGGAAGCAAGAGTGTGGTTGTGACAGAATGAAATGGGAGTTATATATTGAAATGCCTAAAGTAAACCAGCACTAACACCTAAACAGAAGAAAACAAGGTTACACTGGGTTGAAGAGAAGCCGTCGTGGAGTGGATGACTGGAAGAAAGTGATATTCTGTGGTGAATCACAAATCTACATTGGCTAGAGAGATGATGCTGGAACCTTTGTCTGGTGCTGTTCAAATGTAATATGTAAAGATGAAGAAAACAGTCAAATAGGAGACCAGAGGAGATGGCAGACATTACCTCAACAGTCAACGCACAGGTGTACATTGAGACTTTGGACAGTTCTCATTAGATTGATAGAAGTCCGTTATTTTCAGGATTTTCAGTCATTTATTAGTCCGTATCTCAGTTGATTGGAAATATATGGTGGTAATTTTAAATATTGGTCCATACGTTTCCATCCTGCAAAGCTGATTTGTCTTGTACGTCATTTTGGATTCAATGAATTGCAGGACTTTGTTCTTTGTTTATTGATTTATTTAATCTTGCTGCCTTGACCAAAGAGCCAATACTGGAACATGATTGAATCGTCTAGCAGTATAATGATTCAAAGCATACATCCAAACCCACAACCCACACTCCCAAAACAGAACTTAAGTATAACTGTCCATATACTTTGAAATGAGGAGTACTCATCAAGGACTGGCAACAGAGAATGACACTTTTAAATGAAAACCATGCGTATGTAGTGTGTGTAGCCATAGATGCTCTCTGGCTGTAAGTAAAACAAACAGACTAACATCTAAATCCACTCAAAAATGGTTCTATAAGCGCAGAAACAGGAGTGGCATATCGGATCCCTTGCTCTGTATTGTGCAGTCTCAGTCAGCATAATAGAGTAGGACTAGTGCTGTGTTGTAGGCAGAATAAGGTTGCAAATATTACATGCAGGATTTCTTTCATTTGTTTTTCTTGGAACAACTTCACAGGATATATTTCTGGCCGAATGTCAGTTAAAGACAAATGTTTTTTTTTTTTTAATTCATATCTACCATGAGTGCCAGTAATCCTGGAAATTGCTTGAAATTCATGACACACATTTGGGCATGAAATTCATTTGAGTTAGTGCACTAGTATGCATTAGTATTTACTGATGAAATACATTTTGCTTATTAAGTTGGAATTGATACATTCAGAAGTGGATGAGGTAAAAGGAAAAAGGTCACGTCATTCCTATCAGGATAGAAATTTTCAGTCATAGTAATTAGGTGATCAGTCAGAAGATTGGTGTTATGCTTGTGATCAGAACCAACAGCCACCTGACTGTACTGATTTAGATTTTTCCTTTAATTTGTTACCGTTCAGGTCCGACTTGGTTTTATAGCGGTGTGTCTGAACACACAAATCAGTGGTACAGCACATATAAGTTACTACCCATTATAAATCTATAATAATATCTTGATAGTCATAATCAACCTAATACTTTCTGGTGTTCAGGCAGTATCTAAGTCTCATAACGTGCCGTTTCACAGACCGTATCATGGACGTTTAGTGACACTTACCTGTACTGATTTATAAAATATATGTAAATTATAAATATATGAGAGTGCACACTGAAGACAGCATGCAAATGTGTGTGGCATGTGTATGTTCCTTCCTGTTTGAACTGTTATCTTTTACTAATTTGAACTTGCAAGACTGCTACCAGCCAGAGTGGTTCTATTTAAATGAGATGGAAAGTTTTTTCTGATTTAGAAAGGAGACCATCTTTACCATACACGAATAACACATTGCATGGCTCTTTGTTATTAAGCTGTAGCTGCAACACCCCATGAAGTGTGCCGCCGGTTTGTTGGTTGCTGAAAACGAAAGGGGAAAACAATGATCGTTGTTCCTTAATTCTCATTTCTCTTGTGAAAGGTTAAACATGATCATGTAGACTAGTAGTAGACTGCTGTGTAGCCTCAAGTAAAAGGTTTGCAATTGTATGCTTCATACATCTTTATTTTGAAATGCTAGCAGTGCAGCACATTTTCAGTTTGAGTCAGTTGCCTGGTCAGAAAGGAGGAAGCCATGATTTCCGTATCACTCAAAATTAAAATCACATCAAAATTACAATTTTTAGTTATTGTGATTTTTAAATTGTCTAGCACATCGACAGAGAGCCATATCCATAACACAAAAGCATCATGATTCTTTCGGAAACTCGCTGCAGTTCAGTCCATTCAAGGCCTAACACTGGTTCTCTAGCAGTTCCATCATTAAACTCAAAACCTGCTAGTCTGAGCTACTGCCACTGCTGTTAAATATCGTTGAGGCTTTATTCAACCTGTTGAACTTTTATAATGCTTGGTATCTTTCTATTCCAACATGCAGGTTATGTGTGGACAATGACGAGGGTGCCTGCTTTAGCCCTAACTTCAGCTGGTTCAGGGTTTCTGGTCAGAGACTTAAATGAATCTCCTGAAATCTAGGCTCAGAGCTGGCAGTGTGTATACTGTAATTATTGATAGTGTCAGGCAGAAAAAAGTATGAGTTCAGGCAGCAGTGCTTATGCAGTACCGCCCTGGGGAGCATGTTCTCACATGTCCAGCAGCCATCTTGTTCCTGCTTGTTCCTTTTTTCATGCTGTTGTGCTGCTGCTCAGTGATCCGACAGTTCCGCTGGTATAAAATACAGAAGTTGGATCATTCAAGAGAGTGAGGGTTTACCAGACGTATCTGTCGAAAGCAACAAGAAAATTCAGCTGAAATTCCATGTATCTGAAATGCATGGAACTGAATATAAGAATGCTTTCTGTGATTGTTATCTAGCCTAGATAGAATTGCCAACTATATTGGGTTAGTAGTGGTGATTGCACAGGATTAATCATATACTCAGATAGGAACGTCCTGCAGCATGTACACTTGTGTGAACTGTTGTATAGGGGTTGGTGAGCTGGCTAAAATCTTTTTTATTTATTTATTTATTTATTTTCCATCACAACCTAAGAATTGTGATATTGTTACTATTTTTCATGTTGGCATTTAAGACCAATTTGTGACTAAGTAGAGCCAAATTTCTATACTAATAAAAGTAGTAAAGCATAAATAATAATTTATAGCATAAGAGATCATGTAGGCTAGTGGAACATTTTAAACAATTTTTTTTAAAAGTGCACTTCAACAAAATGTACTGTTTCAACAAAAGAAATATCACCACCGTGATCTAGGTGTCCATGAATATAACAACAGCAGCAGCAACAACAATAATAATAATAATAAATAAAAAATCAAATGTGATTTTGCAGTCCAGCTTAACCTTGTATCAGTATTACTGACAAAATACCAGATGTTAATTTCAGACTAAATCTCAGCAATTTTTACATAAATTCTCTGCATTTTGTTTACATCAGAGGAACTGCAGTAAGAGTGACTGTGGTAGCCTAGCGGGTAAGGTACTGGACTTTGGACCAGAAGGTCCAGGGTTCAAATCCCACCTCTGCCAAGCTGCCACTGTTGGGTCCTTGAGCAAGGCCCTTAACCCACAATTGCTTGGATTGTAAGACTGTATCAATTGTAAGTCGCTCTGGATAAGGGCATCTGCTAAGTGCTGTAAATGTAATGTAAATGACTGACTTGCTAAGTAGTAGCGAGGATGTTTATTATAGTCGCTTTAAACCCTCGTTTTTGACCAGTTTGTTGTTTCATATCCTTGATCAGGTATATGCCATCTCATCAGTGAGGTCTTTCAGATAGTTGTTTGTTTCTGAGCGGTTTCTGGCCATGTCACCATGCCATACACCTGCCTGTGTACTCTTTGGGCTGCTTCCTGTTGAAGTGGTTAAACCTGGTTTATGTTTACAAGAAAATGTGTGCCAAACTTGTCTTTGTAAAAATTTCATTGATTCGTTGCTCGCACACTATTTGCTGTATAACATAAAACAATTCCATATAGCTTATATCTTTTTTGATAGACCATTTTCCTAAGTCATCAGCCATGCTACTGTGTTTCTGAAGAATCACATTGTGAGCACCTGAACACTCTGAGCCATTGTGTTTCACGGAAAATCTGTACAGGACTAGAAAAAGTCTGATTGTTAAAAGCTTGGTGTGCCATGTCTGTGCTTTCAGAGTCAGTAATAAAATGTGTTTAATATAATGGTTCTTGTGATCTTGGAGATCATGGAGATAATTGAATCGTTCATGATCTGAAATCATCGTCGCTCACTTCTGTGGTAGCATCTCGTACAATTGCAATGACATTGAGTATACTCATTGTTGTTGTGTCATTCATTACTGGCAAATATTACTATAAATTAAAGGCAACAGATGGTTGTGAAGCCCCATCATATTAGAGTGTGTGAATAGTTCATACAATCCAAAGCTTTTATTCTCCTGTTGAATCAGCTTCACGATAAAAAAAAAAAATCAGCATTTCAAATAATTAGCAGTTTTAAATTGGACACACCACCACAGCGTACAAATGCTACTCTGCATTTTATCTAAACAGAAAACCTTCACCTGTGGGCATATTTTAGTAATATATAATCCTTCATATCTATTAGACTATTAGCAAACTTTATCCACATAATGATAGTGATTAGGTAGAAATTGGGTATAATTATTGTCTGGGATATTAAGCTTTTCATTATGAGGTAAGAATGCCCCTAGTCATAGTCTTTCAACTTTCAACGAGTAGATAAACTGCTTTGTCATAGTACAGTTGTATGACTAAGAAGGATTTCTTTTATACTGATCTCATATATCGTAGCTGATGGAGGACATTTTTCAGCAAATGTGTTTTTCAGCAAAAATTGATACAGCAATATATCACGATATTTATTTTCTTGATATTCTACAATGATTTTCAGCTCAAAATGTCAATTGGGGGATGGTTTGAAGGAAGGAAGGAAGGAAGGAAAAAATGGTTTTAAATGGGGTGTACACTACAATCTCCGCTCCTGTAGATGTCACAGTACAGTATTTTGACTCAGTTTCTCCACTGAATTAACAATGTCATGTGATATATTAAGATTCTTAATATGTGATGTGATGTATTAAGATGTCTCAGATTGTACTGAACTTGTATTTCAGCTGTTTTTATATTTAAAGTGAATTATGTGGAATATTGCAATATGTATGGTGAACCCATGAATCATGATGTGTATCGTATTGTGAAGTCCATTCCAATACCCACCCTTAGTGTACTCATTGCTACAATGTTCAGCATCTTTATACAGGATTTACATTTTTGTTCCCAAGTTATTTTAACCAATGATTTAATTCTTGCCCAACCAATAACCAACAGGCCTAGCAATACATTTAAATATCAAGAAAATCAACTGGATGTCAGCATTAAAAGGTCCTTCATTAAAAAGGAAATTTGCTCTAGCAGAAGTGACAGGAAGACCACTTGGGCAATTTGCTTACCTCACCACTGTTTTAATACGGGTATTATTATATAGCCAGTTGTGGATATGGCTGTAATGTGGCCTAATTAGTTAGACCATGTTAAAGTCAGTATTATGTTACTGGAGATAGTTTTGACATTTGAAAAGTTTTCAAAGAAAAAAACACAATATCTTTTGATCTTGCTCTTCATATGCTTCATATGTTCTACACACACTTCGGTGCCTGGCAAAGTAATAATCCGGCTTTATGCTCTTACTCCAGATTTATAATCTCGGGATGTTGAACAAGAAGGAGCTGCTTGTCAGTACTGCAACAAATTGTTTTGACAAGTCTGACAAGTTTATGTAGGTTAATATGACTGTTATCAATTTAGGCAGAGATATGTAGAGTAGCAAAACATTAGCCCAAGTAAAGGTTGTGACTTTTAAAATACTTGATAGTAAAGGTAGTCACAGAAATAATTATTTGAAAAACCTTTAGGTGTTTAGACATCCTGAATGTAGGTAGCGAGAGAACCCAGTGAAACAAATGTGACAAATGTTATACTTGGTCATTTATTTATTGAGGAAAGTGATCAAATATTACATATCTGTGAGTGGCAAAAGTATGTGAACCTTTGTATTCAATATCTGGTTGACAAACCTCAATAGTTACAACTAAACATTTCCAATATCTCCTGGTCATGCCTACATTCCATTCTGTACAGAACAGCTTCAACTCTGTTGGTGGGTTTCCTCAAATGAACGGCTCGCTTCAAGTCGTTTCACATTTCTGTTGGATTAAGTTCAGGACTTTGACAGGACCATTCTAAAACATTAACTTCTTCTTTAAAAAGTCGTTTAGTAGAATGACTTGTGTGCTTAGGGTCATTCTCTTGCAGCATCACCCACATTCTCTTGAGACTCAGTTCATGGAGTTCATCAGGACATCAATATCAGAAGTCTTTCTTAAAGAAAACCACATGCAGTATCCCCTTATTATAACAATTTTTTACACACACTCGCAACAGGACACTGGGGATTTCTGGAGTTGTGAGGCATCAGTGCTAACCACTGTGCCACCGTGCCATCCAGATCATACGTAGTCATTTCAAGTTGCATCAAGGTGAAACAGTAACTCAGCCAATGAAATATAAGAAAATCTAACAGAGTACACCTTTTTCTTTAAGAGTTTTAAAAAGTAACACATTAAAAGTACTGGTACATTTTTGTTCCCTTGAAAGGTTACCCACCTCTGTATATAGGCCATCTGTTCCATATACATTCTGTGTCAGCCCATCTTTACTCACTTCATCATTGGAAATGGCCCAACAAAGGACCAATACTGACCAGAAATGAATTGGGCAATGGACTATTTCTTGCTCATCAGTAAGATGAGCTTGTTGTGCGATGAGTTGTGCTTGTCTTGAGTTTTCTAGGAATATACAGGAGTGTGCTAAATCTAAATCTCTATTATCATGGTGTACCACTGGTACAAGTTTATCAATTATCGCAGCGCTGATGGGATTTGTAAAGACTTGATGGTCACTTTATTAAATACACTTACTGTGTATCATGTTAGACTTCTACCAGTACAATGCGACACCATCATGCTGCTGTGAATTACCCACCACCCAAACAATATCTAGTCAGCCATGGGCCTATTGTTTGATGATTTAATATTATAATGAAGCTATCAGAATCATCTAAATGTAAGAACCAGGTCTAGGTAAGTGATCAACAAAATGCATGAAGGCTTTTACCGTTTAATGTATTTCACAATATTACTGCAATGTGGCATTGTTGTAAAAACCTATTAAGTTGTGTATGTTGTTAGCAAAATGACTGGCGTGTAAATCATTTTTAAAACTTTTATAGTCATTTGTTTGATTCAACAAGTTCTGCAACAATATTGGTGACAAACCTGTTGTTCAAAGAGGACGGACACAGGGCTCATTAAAACGATAGAAGTATTCCATAATTACTAATCTGTAGGTGCTTGAGTGTTACAGTGGTCTAAGACACTCGTCCACCATCGCAGTGACATGGGTTTGAGTACCAGTTTTGTCTGCCGGCCAAGTTGGACATCACATGCAGGCAACACCAAGATGGAAAATCTGCTTTACTTTGTCCTCAAGCTGTCGCTGTCATTTGAACCGACGCTTAATCATAACAGAATTAAAACAAGATTTTATCATTACACTGAAACCCTTTGTGCAGTCAATAACTCATATTACAAGTTAAAAGCATGTTTGCTGCTTCTGTGCTATAAACATGTCTTGTAATGTCTAGGGGAAATTTTGTGTAGGTTAACAAAAAAATTGAGCATTGACGGAAAAAGAAAATTCCCCAGCATTTGCCTTTGTTATTGAGCTACTGGCATTAGATACCCATTTGAGAGAGGCCCTCCATTCACTTGCATTCAATCGTCGTTTGTGTGTGATCATTCTGAAGTAAATCTGAGATTTTTAAAATTATCTTTGGTCCCTGTCCTCTTCTGTAGATACAGGACTTGATCCTTTTTCAACAAGTTTGCTAGTCACTGTAAATAGTAGCTTTGTGTGCAAAAATGAAGCAATGTGAGCCACCGTGCCATAACAATTTAAGAATCCGCTCCCCCTGTATTCATATAGCACTTACTAGATGCACTGCCTTGGCTGCAAGCTTTGGGAACAGTTTGTGGGGTAGCTTCTGTAGAACTGTGTTGTTTGCATCTGTCTGGTTGCACTAGATGTCCATTAGGAGGTCCCTCATGAGAGAAACGAGACTTCATCTCTTCCCCACTCAAACTAGCTGGATGACTGTGTGGAGTTTTTATATATACTGTTATATTGTATAAATCTTCTAGAACTAATTAACAAAGCCACGTGTTGCAATAACTGTCATCCCTACACATTATTTATATACAAAGTGTTGCTCAAGTGTGATCATTTTATCATACAGTTTTTCCAAGACCCTGTTTACAATAAGTAGTTCCGTGCGTCTTGAGAATCAAGATTGTATCCGGATGAGGCTAAGCTAGGGGTGTGTGTTATATATAGTCTACGATAATATCTTAATTGTTGTTTTAACAATGTGTGAGCTGACATTATTGAGTATATCACTCACTTTGCAAAAAAAAACAAAACAATAAAAACACTTCTTAAGAGTTCATGTATTCAGTGTGTCTTGTAGCCAGGTAGGACAGACTACTGTGCAAATGCACTGAGTGCATGCAGGGTGCTAGCGCCACAGACCAAGCTAACACTAGCGAATGACTGAAGCTAAAAATGAGTGAACAATCTGTGCCAGGAGACAAAATACAGACACCACCAGCCTCACAGTCTACATTTTTGGACGTAGTTTGGCTTTGAAAAGATGGATGATCTTTAAAAGATGGCAAACTGTCAGAAAACTTTTCACCATCTGCGAACTAACTATGAAGATTTGAGTGAAGAGGAGTGAGCTGTCCATGTCACTCTTATACCAGTCAAGATATCAGCATAGAAATACTCAGCAAACCTTATCGAATCGGTCTGCAAAAAAAGTGCCTTACAACAACAAAAGCAGCAGATGGCAAGACATAACCAATGCTGTCACCACTTACATCGCGAAGGAAAGTCCCAGTTCAGTCGGTTGCGAGAGATGGGTCCAAACAACTTTTGAATACTTTAGACAAGATATACACAGCCAAGTAAAGTCTAATTATTGCTATCAGTAAATCCCAGAAAATATCAAGATATGTTTTTCAATATCACACACCCCTAGGCCACGGCAAGCAAACCACAGGATGCATTGGATGGTCCAGTGTCATAAAATGATTTCTATATAATACAGGATACAGCAATCTGATTTCAATCTGGCTGTCTGGAGACACCTTTGACAATGAAGTCAAATACAATCCAGACTAAAGATGCATGAAAAGACCAAATGAAAATGGGGTAAGTGGGGTAGTGTAAATAAGGTGTACATAGGCTGGGACAACGGAGTTTTATATAGGTTGGTAGCTCTACTGTCAGGAGTACATTTACAGCATTTAGCAGACGCCCTTATCCAGAGCGACTTACAATTGGTACAGTCTTACAATCCAAGCAATTGTGGGTTAAGGGCCTTGCTCAAGGACCCAACAGTGGCAGCTTGGTAGATGCGGGATTTGAACCCTGGACCTTCTGGTCCATAGTCCAGTACCTTACCCGCTAGGCTACCACAGTCCTGTACATATATTTAAGCAATACATATTACACAGTACATATAATTAAGCAATAATATACTCAAGGTGTGCTTTAACGTGAGATATTGGCACAGGTGCATTTGTTGAAGATCAGAACACCCGTGCCAATATGTCACGTTAAAGCATAACCTTGAGTGTATTATTGCAATTATACCACAGTTCCATTATCGCCATTTATTGTTAGATTTTAAGATAAAGAGGACAGAAAAAACTATTTGTTTAACACCCTTCTGTGAGGTAAAATGGTTCCATTCTATCGTTACACCATGGCTAAGCCCTTCAGTCATTAAAGTTGAGGAACAGAATTACCAATAACTGTTTATTATATAGACAATAAACACAAACATATCGATTGGTAAGTTTTAATTTAGAAATAAATTTTATTTTCATTCAGCAAATAAACTGGGTCGGGTTTATAAGGCAAGCTGTTACTAAGATCCTCTATTCTACTGACTGAAACAAATCGGAGTGAGATCCCGGTGTTACAACCAAAGTCTAGGATCCCGTTTGATTAGCGATTATAAATTTGCATGATTTTGTTGATAATGTCAATGTTATCAGTCAGAAATGTAAGACAGAGTTACAGAGCATCAGCAGCTTTGCTGGGTTAAGAGCTGGACTCATTGATAATGTACCTGTCAGATGAATGAAGCTCCGATCAGCTGTGGATGGTGTTTAATGAAAGACACAGAGTTTAACACCAGCAAACGACGTCTTTGTGAGTGAAGCTAATTAGTTCATTTTTGTTGATGGGACTAAAACTGATCTTCAGTCTCGAGCTGTGAATCCATAAAGAGCCCGGGACATTTGATTACAAGTACTGACTTCGTTTCACTTTTCCAGAGCTTCCAAATCCCAAAGGTGATAAACCTTTGCCTCAGGTTGGTCATTAATAGCTTCATCTTCCAAATTTCAATCATTTTCAAAACCAATAGATTTTATAAACTAACTATAGCTTTCATTTCGGCAGTGTGTTACTCATTATAACTTGGCTGCTTTTTAGGGCAGGCGTCATTTCTAGGTTACGTGTGTATGCCGCGGAGTAATACTTATAGGGCGTCGGTCAGTGTCATTATCGTGCAATAATGTAATATCTAGAACGTCTCTCAGCCAAACAGATTTTGGGGTCGGAACTAAGTGTGGTATAATATGATATAATACAATATAACATAACAATATCATATCATGTAATATAATATACATTCACCGACTGCTCCGTTACAAAAACAGATAGCACGGGCTGCTGGTTTGTGCTTGGCTCTGTGCTGTTACTAGCTTTAGCTTCAGCCTCTTTGATTTTGTTTGCTTTGTCAAACTCTGCATATTCCGTGGGGTGATGCTGTTTTAAACGTCTTATTAATTTTGTTATTCTGATCACTTTCGGAGTTCTTCCTTGATGGTTTACATCCGCCATGCATGTAATCCAAGCAGCACCCCTCAAAAGCTTCCATGGCGGAAACATGGTTGTGTTCAAAATGGTGTCCCTAGTCCATCCTCAGTAATGCAGTATTTAGGGAGACTATCTAGTTGACTAAGTGGCACTTAGAACAGTCGAAATCTAGAACGCTTCCTTCTTATCATGTCAGCAACAAACCCTTAAACATGTCTCGTAAACAAACCATCAAGTGCCTGAAGCTTTACATACCTGAACTGAGTTATGAATTAAGTTAGTAAAAGCACTCTATGGGTCATGTGTGGTTGACCGGCACAGAATCGGTTAGCAAGTCAAGTCAATTCAGATTTATTTATATAGCGCTTCTTACAATGGAGCTGCTTCTTCTTCTTCTGCGCCGAATGCGGGGTCCGCCCACTATCACTCGATAATACTCCAGCCAATGCGTCGCTCCGTCTGTCGCCAGAGACCACACCAACCAGGCCAATTTAGCGTAACCAATCAACCTAACCTGCATGTCTTTGGACTGTGGGAGGAAACCGGAGTGCCCAGCGTAAACCCACGCGGACACTGGGAGGACATGCAGACTCCACACAGAAAGGACCCAGGCCGCTCCACCTTGGGATTGAATCCAGGACCTTCTTGCTGTGAGGCGGCGATGCTACCCACCGCCGCCCGCTTCTTACAATGGAGCAACCTTACAATTTTAGATTACCTCCTAATATCTACGTCCAATCCCAAATCGAGCAAGCCTAGGGCGACGGTGGCAAGGAAAAACTCCCTAAGTGTTATGAGGAACAAACCTTGGGAGGACCAAGACTCAAAAAGGGACTCAACCTTCTTGGGCGGCGTAGATGATAAATGTGGGAATGAAACTAATTTATCTAAACTAATAAGTCATGGAGTCATAGTTCAAGTAAAATATGCAAGTTCTTGGCGGCACTTCATCCCCAGATAACCGGAGGAGGGAGACAGTTACTGCCCTCTGGTGGCCCGGGTATGGTGGGGCTGGCGCTGATGACGGAAGCAGCTTGAGTGAAGAATATATGATACTGATCGTCTGATCACCGACTGAAACGGATAATGCTAAAACCACCTGAATCCGTTTTATGTATATAATTAAGACTTTGATTACTCCAGGGTTTACAGGGGTCACAAAATTACACAAATCATAAACTGTATGAAACCGTTACCAAATGAAACAGATTTTATTGTGCAATCTGCAACGTATTAAAACCAGAGCTTAAAAAAAGAGATGTTACTTTTGTGGCTGAAGTATTTTCACTCCAGTAAGACATACCCCGAATTCAGTGGGTTAATAATTGCTCTGAACCCATCTCTAGAGTTACTGCATTTATAATGGGGTTCTTCTTTTGCATCTCTGATCTCATGCTTTATAATCCATTTCTGTGTTCTGTTCTTTAATCTGACGGAGCCCTTCCCAGCTGTTACCAGACTATTTCTAGGCTGTGATGTATGTTATGCTGTCTGGCTAGCTAGGGAGCTTGACCCAGCATGCTGTTCAGTGATGTAGTTTTACTCAGTATTGCTTCTAGCGGTGAAAAATATTCTGTAATCTGCTCCCTGTTTGTTAGAGCTGAGTTTATGCTATGGAGGTATATGACAAATGCATATTGTACAGGAAATAAACACTGGTGTACCGCCCAGCACTATCCTGTACCAACAGTGTACCTAAATCACAAAGTAGAGAATTAAAAGAACATGCATCTAAATCCAATACACACAGCACCCATGGTGTACTAAAGAAAGAACCCACTATCCACCTATCTACGAGGACCGGTGCATCATGTAATCACACGTCGTCATATAGTTTTGATTTGATACACTCTGCTGGAGTTTTAGTGGAAGATGGACGTTCAAAGCGCTCAAAGGTTTGGCTGTACTTGGAGAGAAAACAAAATGTATACAATGTGTGGAAGTAGATCTGTTGTAAAGGAGGTTGCATCTCCAACATGGCAAAACATCTAAGGCATGATCTCGAGCTTCAGCAGTATACCAAGTTCGACTGAGTGATGGTCTCCTGGCCCAAATGCTGCTTTTCCTAGGAGAGTCTAAAATGGTTATTGTGAAGCTTAACATGGTTTAACGTCCAAAACAATGACTTGGGAACACCAATCTTCTCTCAGTTACTACTGGTGATAAGTAATCTCTACTGCCGAGAGGACACACATGTGATCCAAAAGCAAAGTAATCATTTTTAGGTTAAGCTTTTTTCTTACCATTTAAACCTATTAGCTTAACGTAAAAATGATTACCTTTCCTTTGGACCAAATGTTTATCATTTCAGCAGTAGAGCATACTTATGACCAGTAGTAAGTGAGAGAAGTTTGGTGTTCCTAGGTCACTGCTTTAGTACATTAAGCCACTTTAACCTTTTTACTTATAATGGGTTTAAATGGGAAGAACAAAACTTAACGTAATAATGAACACTTTTGAAGTTGACATATAAAAAATAAAGATATTCTTTATATCAAAACTTTTTGCAAATTTTTACCAATTTGGAATTGAAACTTTTGAATCGCTAAGAATCGGAATTGATAAGCAGAATCGGAATCAGAATTTTACTTGATAAAATGCAAACGATACCCGAGCCAACATTTTATATACAATTTTCAACCTCTGTTTCTAGTCATTTCTTGCAATTGCAGGGAACTAAAGTTTCTTTTTTTTTGTTTATTTAAAAGCTTGAAGAAAATGTGCATTATTTTGGATTGCACCAGAAATGAAAAAGTCGATTCGTGAACTCAGTATTGTGAATTGAATTGTGAGCAGGGTGTATCGTTACACCCCTACTATTAATGGTGCTCTTGTAAAATGTGATGACAGCCAGTAAGGATAGCCTGTCCTGCTTGGTCCATTGGAGCGGAGCTGTTTTTGGACTTTCATAACAATAGTTATGGTATTAGTGGTTGTGGACAGATCATCCCTCAGGTGCACTCCCAGGAACTTGATTCAGCTGAGCCCCTCCATGGCCATGCCATCTGTGGTCAACGGTGGATGATCAAGTCAAGTCAAGTCAGGTTTATTTATATAGCGCTTTTTACAATTGTCTCAAAGCAACTTTACAAGTTTAGATTATCTCCTAATAACTACGTCCAATCCCAAATTGAGCAAGCCTAGGGCGGCAGTGGCAAGGAAAAACTCCCTAAGTGTTATGAGGAACAAACCTTGGGAGGACCAAGACTCAAAAAGGGACCCAACTTCCCTGGGCGGCGTAGATGATAAATCTAAGAATGAAACTAAAGTCATGGAGTCACATGGATGATGCTCTGTGCAGACTTTTCCTTGGTCTTGTCAGCATTCAGGGAGCTGTTGTGTTTGTTGCACCATGCAATCAGCTGCTTCACCTCCATCCCGTCTGCTGACTCATCACCTTTGCTAATAAGACTCACAACTGTAGTGTCATCAGCAAACTTGATGATTGATGCTTGTTACTAAATCTGGTAGTGCAGTTGTAGGTTAGCCAGGTGAACAGCAAGGAGCTCAGGGTGCAGCCCTGGAATGAGTCTCTACTCACTCAGATGGTGCTTGATCCATGGCTGCCTTTGTGTCACTGTGGTCTTTGTGGGACTGTGGTAGCCTAGCGGTTATGGTACTGGACTATGGACCAAAAGGTCCAGGGTTCAAAGCCCACCTCTGCCAAGCTGCCACTGTTGGGTCCTTGAGCAAGGCCCTTAACCCACAATTGCTTGGATTGTAAGACTGTATCAATTGTAAGTCGCTCTGGATAAGGGATAAGGGCGTCTGCTAAATGCTGAAAATGTAAATGTGTCAGGAAATCCAGGATCCAATTACAGGTGCCAATGTTCACCCCCAGTGACCCCCAGCTTTTCCATCAGTTGCTGTGGCATGATGATGATATTAAAGACTGGACTGCAGTTGAGGAAAATGTGTTTGGTGTAGGCAGGTTTTCCAGATGGGGCAGTGTGAGGTGGAGGGAGGTGTATATTGCATCATCTGTGTATAAGTTGGTCCAGCATGCAATTTTTAGGGGGTCAGATTTGTGGGGAGGTGCGCTTAATGTGTTGTAAGACCAATTATTCGAAAAGACTGGCTTGGGTTTCTTGGACACGTTCAGTTACGTTCTCTGAACCAGCAGCCTTTTGGGGGTTAACATTACAGATGGCGCTCTCACTCTGGCTGGTGTCAGTTTCTGTGATGCGTTGTTATCAGAGGTCCCAATGTGTATAACTGACTTCCTGAGGGGTATAATTATGCTTAACTGGGGTATAAATACGCATTTACACAGAGGGAAATGTCCCTACTCACTCATCAACACGGAGAAGAATACCAATTTGAATACCGTGATTCATACTATAATACAGTGTAGTTGCAATGTGGGAGCTTCTGCAGTTTTACGTTGTGTCCACCAAGAGGCAGCAACACTCTACTAAATGATGTCCCAAAATTTTATGTATGCACCATAGCGCATTTGTCAGGAATCTCAAAGTTCACTTCTGGGATTTAATGTTAGATATCAAATGAGTGATTAGTAAATGGATCATTGATCATCACTGTTGACTGCTCCAGAAGGCGATGAGGCATAACGTACTGATACTGTTTGAGGTTGTTTTTGGATGGAATCCCTTGCCCTCTGTCGGTGAGCGTCACTGCTGTGTCCAGAAGGTTCTTGATCTAGCGCCATCACCACAGCTGGCACGCATCTGTCTCTCACTATAAAGCAGCGTAGTAATCTCTAGCTCATTTTGTATTGGACATGACTTTATCTAATGGAAACTCACTGTGCGTCACAACAGGGCTGAGGTGGAAGGCTGAGATGTAATGCAGGTCGTCCATAGGGAGGGGTGTGAGTTATGGGAAATGATGCTAAAGGAGAAGGACATCACAAATGGACAGGAGGAAATCAGGGAGACTAACAGATGATGATTACAGAGATGCTGACACTATGATGAGTATTCAAGCTAGTGATTAAGTATTTTCTAGGAGAATGTAATCTTGAACCTTTCAACTAGCTATATATACTGTAGTTAAGGAAAAATACTTTTCAGAACATACCTATGCACCGATTAAGCTGAAGTATTTATAAGAATTTATTATGAATAATTCAGTATGACATAGTAATTGCCACAGATCTCTACTTTAGATTCACTTTAACGACTGAGGTCTTAACAATTATAATAGAACAACATATTAAATAAGTCATTAATACTTAAATACATTAAATTAGTTAACTAAATAAGTATAATATAAAAATCTGTCTCTTAATTCCAAACAGCCAGTCAGATCCACGAGCAAAGGCGAGAGTTAAAGAGTCTGTAATTTGTGTGTGCACACACTCGCTAACTCACGTTTGGACTAGAGCCTTCTCAACTCGGTTGATGTGTTTAGAGCCTTTTTTAAGCTTATTACTCGTGTTGGTGTGTATGGGTTTCTGCTGCTTATTTGTAACAAGCTGTAAATAGCATACATGAGTGTATGTGCCTGTCCTATTGTAAATCGTACTCTTTTGTTTGTCCCCTAGATACCTGTGTATTCTCTCTAAGCTATAAGTATATAAGCTGGTTCACATCCACTCATTCGAGTCTCTGTTTCATCTGGCTGATCTTCTGTGCTGTGTGTAATACTGTCTATCAATGCATTTTTGGCTTCTGTCAAACAAGTATCAGTCGTTTCAATTACTCATCAATCACTCATGTTTTTGGCAGTAAATCCGACACATTTACTTCTCGTTTACACACAGTTGTCTTGTGAAAATGTCCTTGTATTTACATTACAGTGGCATGAAAAGGCGTCGTAACTATGGTAACGACCAGTTTCAAAGGACGTAATGCGGGCGCATACCTGTGCCAACATTGACTGCCTTATGTTGAGAGAGTTACATTTTTTTAAAGATGGGCTAAATCTTATCTCATCGTAGAGTAGCACCCAGCACATCCAATCAGCCCCTCCTTACCCCATCCCCCATCTGACAAACGCATTTATGGCGTGATGTTACTTGGCTTTTATGTCAGAGCACAACGTACTTTAAGATAAGATAATCCTTTATTAGTCCCACAGTGGGGACATTTCCTGTTGAATTTATGACATGATCAGTTCTTTCAGAAGCAAGCCAGGAGCCTAGTAGCAATTTAGTACACTTAGCATAGCGTTGAGAAGACACAGTTCGTCGCTCTTGTTGTTGCACTGGGTTCTTGATTCTGCTCGCTTTAACAGTTTTTGCGCTCATAAGATACTTTAAAAGACCATCTCACTCTTAATACCGTATTTTTCGGACCATAAGGCGCACTTAAAATCCTTTAACTTTTTCAAAAATCGACAGTGCGCCTTAAAATGCGGTGCGTCTAATGTATGAATTAATTCTGGTTGAGCCTTCTGACCTAGAACCGATTGTAGATGGTACACGGCTCTTCAATAAATCTGTCAAAATGTTTTAGCACGGCCTTGGTAAGTTACGAAGCTCACGGCAACCGTAGTGCGCAGCAGCGGTCGCGGAGTAATAACGGTATGTGCTTCAGCATTAGGGGTACGTGCGTTCAATTCATCATTCATTTATTCTCGAAGCGGATTTCAAACACAACGCTATCAGTCACACGCGTACAACATGGTCATAGAGCAGCTGCCAGAGAAATTCAACATTAAACGAATCAATGGTACGGAAGTGGAGGAAGCAAGAAGGACGCCCTGCGCCCAGGTAAGGAACCAAAACTGAGCTTCTGACGGAACTTAAGAGTTTTGTTTTCATTTCATGCGCCTTATAACCCGGTGCGCTTTAATGTATGAAATAGATCCGTTAGCAGCCGATCGTTGGTATTGCGTCTTATAACCCGGTGCGCTTTATGGTCCGAAAAATACGGTACTTGTCATTTCAAATATATGCAGTGCACCATATAAAAAGGGTATTAATTACACCCCCGACCCTTGCCGCGTCAATCTTACCACCACAAATAGAAACCAATTCAGTGGGGAAACGCTGACATTAGTTTATTTTTAAATAATGTAATTGGCCTTACACGGGACACGTTTCATCACAACACTGATTCCGCTCACTTTTGCACTTTTTGTTAAGTAGACTATGAAGAGAGTGGATGCGTGTCTGGTAAAGCCACCTGCCCCAGGCACATGGCAGCACAGGGGATCGACAGCTGCCAGGGCAGGAGGTTAATGCCAACACAACATGGCAGTGCACAGGTCTGAATCTGGGTCAGAAAGGATGCTGCGTTTCTCTCTCTCACTGCAGCACCCAAGCTCTGCAGAGCCCTGCCCTACTGTGCCTCTTCCTCTTCCTTGGGGTTTCTCTGCGCAGTGCCTATACGAGGAGGGCGGGTCTGCGTGCTTCACTGACTGAGCTGTGGCAGTAGTAGTAGCAGCTGTAGTAGTAGAGGGCACGTGGGGACTCACGCTGCCGTCTACACTGACGCATGCTGTCCTCTGCGTGCACAGCCAGCAAATATCTACACACTTGCTTCAGTGCACTCTGCTAATGGGATTTGAAAAATTACCATCGTATCTCCAGCAAGGAGGGGCTTGTCTTTTGCAGTATGTAGCAAATGAATGCACACAGCCTCCAAATGCATTTTGAAAGCTAAATATAGGAAGATTATGCAGAGTTTTGTATATTCAGGGGTTTTCCTTCTTATGTAACAATATTACAGTGTACAATTTTAATGGAAAAACATTGTTGCAAGTCATTTATCAAACAATGTTTCAGCAGTGTCTCTGTAAAAGCTTCTACATCTTTGATTAATGGTGCTGTGTCAGTCTGTATAAGCACTTCACATTTCCATGTTTCTTAGCCTGTCCTTTTAGTAGGTATGCGAGTCCTCATCCATTTATTCACGTTCTGCTAAAGCATCCACTCCCATGCTGTCACTCCACTCCACATCTCCTCCACTATTGGTTGCTGGCTTGTTTTTAGTGTAGCTATGCATTTTTTGGCTCCATGGAAACAGCAGAATGTTCTGAACCAATAGGATGACTGGGTGGATAAGTTGTAGTCAAATGAACATCCTGGAGACGACGGTCTCCTCCCCCCCTAACCCAAGCACATGAAGGAGGCATTGGATTCAGGATATAGCCAGTAGTGCAGTATTTAACCCCAGCCTGGATCTGTGCTTAAGATCATTTTAATAATTCATCAAGACATTTTGTAGCACTTTGATTGCCTTGCTGTAATGTTTAGATTGAAGTCAGTTTCCAGACACTGTTTCAGTGGGTCGTTTGACATCATTCATATCATGTGCAGCTCTAAATACATCCCTCCTTTTGGAAAAGACTATTTCTGCATAATAACTGTATAGACCAGGCTGAAGGAGTCGGATTCTCAGAATCAGTGTGTCAGAATGCATGAATTTTAGGGGAAAGTAGCAATTCCTGGAAGCAGCCTTAGAGGAGATGATTACGTCTGCATAAACCTTCATTATCACATGTGAAGCGAAAGTGTCTGTCATGTTGTGTGCGAGTTGGAGAAGGTGATAGTTCCTCCCTCCTTTCTCTCTGCTCTTTCCTGAACTGATGTTGTCATACTGATGTGTGTGTGTGTGCTTCCAGATGTTACTGGAGTACAGGTCGGACAGTAAGGACAGTGTATCCAAGGCAGTGAAAATGTTATTTCTCTGAGCCATGCATACTGTCTAGACTCATGCTTGCCATTGCTAAATTACTAGATACACAGATGATTCGGATAGGTTTCCATTGTTAGTCACAGATGATGCATGTGTAACTATTTCTCTCACTTTCATCAGGTATCTAATTGGACAGCATGGGGAATCTGATTAAGGTTCTGACGAGGGACATTGACAACAATGCTGGGAACTTTTTCCTGGACTTTGACAGTAAGTGTTTCTACAACAGGAACCAGAGATTTGTGTGCTCATCAGTTTACTTCAGTAATTATGAACAACCCTATGTGTAAGAGTGGTTTGTCATTTTTACAAAAATACATGTATAATGCCTGCTGTGTTTTAGATGTTTCTGAGCCATTTTTATTTGCATGGCCATTATTTCTGTGGGTTTAAAATGGCCTGCAATTTAATACCAAATGCATCCCAACAAAGCCTTTGATTCTTGGTAGTGGACGTTTAATCCCAGTGTTGCATATACTTGCAATCAGAAATATTCAACCCCCACAAAGAAAGTAGGGATGTAGACTACTGTGTGTGTCTTACCACCAGTAGATTTTTTGTTTTAGCAATGGTATAATGTCCGTACGTATTGTCGATGTTTGCACCAAAGTTGGACTGGTCACTCCATAATACTCTTTTCCACTGATCTTCATTCCAGTCTTTGTGAGATTTAGTATATATTACCTTTTTCACCCTGTTCCCCTTCCAAAAATTCCATTCCTGATCTGTATTTTTCCAAGTTTTAATACTGCATACAAATTACCTGTATTTTCTGATTGTATTCTAATAAACAGACTGAGAAATAATTATATGTGGTCATTATACCACTTAACAATAGTATATCTAATCTAATGGTGGCCTAAGACTTTTGCACAGTACTGTATAACTTTGAACTGTTCAGCAGAGCTAAAGTCTTTGTCAGTTGAATGATACAGGAGATGAACCAAGAGCATTCATAATGTAGCAGAATATTTGGTTAATACCGTCATGTCACAGTCATTCAACTCCTATATAATATTCCTGATCTTCCAAACAACTGCTAGCCCGTTTCACCTAAAGTTGGGTTTAAAGATGACTAACTCATTGGGAACTCAATAATGACCCTTAATTTGCTTCAGCTGTAATGTGGTTATATAAACACCACCCAAGGACTTGTGCAGGTGCTGCAACAATCTTGAATACTATGGAGCTTTCACAAAAGCTTGAAGAGGAGATGCTTTCATTGCACCAAAAGGCCAGTGGATATAAGATTTCCCGAACATTCCTACAGACACCATTGCACAGAACTTTAGAACTTCTGACAGAACTGCGAACATGCCTGGCTATGGGAGAAAGACAACTTTCATCAGTAGGCCTTAGCAATTTCATCAGAACAACAAAGAAAAAAACTGTATTACTGCAAAGACTTGCTGGATGAGTCCATGTCAACCATAACAAGATCACTTAACAACCAAGGACTTCATGGCCAGACTCCATGATGAACGCCACTCTTGACCAGTAAGCTCAAGAAGGGTCGGCTGGAATAGGCCTGAGTTCTTGGGAACAGTTCTGTGGAGTGATGAAACAAAACTGGTACTCTTTGGTCACATGGATCAGCAGTTTGTCTGGTGCAACAAAGATAAGGCTTATGATTAAAAGAACATTGGGCCTCCAAGCATGGAGGTCGGTCAGTGAATATGTGGGCATGTTTTGAGCTGCAGGAACTGGCATCATGGATTCACAGAAATACCAAGCCATTTTAGGAGCGATGTTGTGACTCCTGTGGTGAACTTGAATCTTGGTGATAATTGGACTCTCCAGTAAGACAATGATCCCCAGCATACTTGCAGGTCAAACAAAGCTTGGTTAAGCAGTCAGTCCTGCAATGTTCATGTCTGCAGTGGGCTTCTCAGTCTCCAGATTTAAATCCCTTAGAAAACCTTTGGTGGGATTTAAATAAAGGAAGCCATCAAAGCCCAAAGAGCTGAAAGCTTTTGCACGAGAAGAATGGGCAAAGTTTAAACCAGAGAGATGTCAGAAGCCTGTCAGCACTTAGCATAATCACATATTGGAGGTTATCAAAGCAAAACTATGCTCCACCAGGTACTGAGGTCAGGGGTTGAATAGTAGTGCATATGGACACTGTCAAGAGAACCAGATTTTTTAAAATTTAAACTTGTCACCGTACACAGTCAATACTTCTTCTATGTAACTATACATGTTATCTCTGTTTACTGAGACTTATTGTTGTACATTTTCATTCAGTTCAGTTTCATTTTTGCTTTGCCAACTTTGAATGAGAACTTGGCTGGCTTGTACAGAACCTTGACCTTAACTCCAACTGACACCTTGTCCAAAATACAAATGCCAAAAGTGAGTCAGGGCTGATTGTCTAACATCAGAATGTTCCACAAATCGAGTGAAAAGGCCTTTTAGAAGAACAAAGGCTGTTGTAGCAGCAAAGGTGCAGGGCAAACGCCATACCCATGTTTTGGATGTAATTTATTTGGATGTATACAATTTCTTTTGTCTATATAATGTATTTCTGATTGCAAGTGCTTATACTAATTGTTCACATACCAACCCATTTCAATCCTTGTTGCAGATGCTAAGCCCACCGATGCAGAGAAAGAGCTATGGGAACAGGTGAACAAGGTTCTTGAGGAGGCCATGAGCATTTTGCAGGACCTGCAGTCCTATAGTGGAGCAGGAGAAGCCATCAGGCAGGCAAGTACTTGATGTCAGCCACGACAGAAGCCAGTGTTATTTTCCTGCACGCATTACCTGGATCGAATTTTAAGACATCAGTGTTTCCAGTCCTGCACAACTGAAGTGTTCTGCCTTACAGTTTTCTCAGTCACTTTGGAGCATTTCTCAAAATAATTCCTGGCTCAAAATCTTTAATTCATTCAAAAGTAGACATGTATGTCAACCAAGATGCCAGTGTCATCAGAATGCCAAGTCGTTGCGTCAGTGATTACGAACAAGATGGCTAAAATATTTAGCCGTGTTTTGGATATATCAGTGTACTCTAAGTATGCTGCACTTCTGTGTGGAATATAAATTTCAACAGTACAAAGTAACACATTACTGTATGTAGGAGATTAATTGAAAGAGACCCACATTCATTCATTCATTCATTCAAGGAAAAATGTACACAAATGAGAGCATAGAAAACACTCTTAAGCAAAAATGCACATGCAGTGAACAATGTATCTAAGGGGGCGTGGAGATGCTGTGTGTTGTATGGCCCTGCAATGGGAATAAGAGTTAACATACCATGCTTTGAAAGCTGAACACACATTGATGGTCCTTCCCCATCTGCCTGCATATCACCAGTGACCAATGATGTTTCAACCACACCTTCTACCATGTACCAGGCTGAAGCCAGTCTCATCCAGATATATGAATTTGTGAGGTGGTTCACGTGCTTCCAATTCCATTACACACTATATATGAGAAGATACAAAATGAGTTTTAAGAATTGCATGTATTCATTCTGGACAAGATACAGGTACTGTACATCAAAAACACACACAGTGAATGTTCTTGTCTAAAGCCACAGCAAATGTGTATTACTATACAAGTGCAGTGTTGTACTGATTACTGCTTCACAGTGAACGTCATTATTGACGCCAATCATCAGTTCAGGAGGCAGTTACAAAAAAGGTGTAATAGAAATGTATAAAATATGGCTGTGACAGCTGATTCAACACTTTGGTGTAGTGAGTTATACGATGAACTAATGCGTACAAGTTTTGGGATGAAGGACAATTCAATAGAGAACATGTATAACAGTTTGATTTGATAAAAGCCATTGACAGTGTAGGAAATCTAGGACAAGTGTACAAAACCATTTGCATGATGATGCAAAAGAATTGCTGGTTGATCCAAATGAATGAGAAATGATTTTCATGATGTGCACATCTTGACTTGATGTGGAGTATGGACGTGTTGTTTTGAGAAATTCAATTCCGACCTGAGAAAAACTGAAAGTGACTGAGAAACTGTAACACACCTGAGTCAAATCAAGTGCTTATTGCAAAGCTTTTGCCAGAGATTACAGCTAAAAATGTTTGCGTCTTCAGGAAAGCAGTTAGATACCACTGCTGCTTTGGGAAATGGTGTCAGTTCGAGTTAATGTGAAATTTCCTCACAGTTCTTTCAACGTACTTTCACTGCAGATGTTGAGTGTGTGATTTGTGTGTACAGGCCATCCAACAGCCCAATGACGAGCATGTGCAAGAGAAGGCCTGGACGGCTGTGGTGCCACTGGTGGGCAAACTAAAGAAGTTTTATGAGTTTTCTGTAAAGCTGGGTAAGAGCCTTAACCCTTAACTTATTCCCTCACACATCCATACAAACATCTGCACCATTTCAGCCCTCCATTATTCCATACACCACTGGAATGGGACCACTTCTAGACATACACTTGGAATCATTTATTATTTTTTTTAATAATAAAAGGTAGTGCTGGGCGCTGTGACCAAAAATTTTGTATCATGGTATTTTAAGAATTATACCGCTTTCATGGTATTAGGGAGCAGTTACATAGTTTTGTAAGTTTACTCTACTATCATCAGAAGTACATAGAATGTAATACATATATACATATATACGAGATTCTAAAAACAAAATGAATAGGAGGGGCTTCTGGTTTGTGCCTGGCTCTGCGCTCTCGCTGGCTTTCGCCTCAAACTCTGCATATTCAGCAGCGTGATGCTGTTTTAAACGTCTTATTAAATTCCTTGTTCCGTTTTTGGAGTTGTTTCTTTACGACTTCTTTTCGCCATGTCTGTAATTATGTAATCCAAACAGCGCTTCCGGCACAGAATCGGTCATCAGAGACCTGTTGAAGCCGGTCACACTAAAACCGGCCGAATCCAAATCCATTTTATATATATATATATATATATACACGCGCGCGTGTGTGTGTGTGTGTGTGTGTGTGTGTGTGTGTGTGTGTGTGTGTGTGTGTGTGTGTGTGTGTGGTGTACATATATATATATATATATATATATATATATATATATATATATATATATGTACACACACACACACACACACACACACACACACACACGTGTGTGTGTGTGTGTATGTATATATATATATATATATAATATATATATATATATATATAATATATATATATATATATATATATATATATATATTATATATGTGTATATATATATATACACACACACACACACACACACACACACACACACACACACGTGTGTGTGTGTGTGTGTGTGTGTGGTGTTAATATATATATATATATATATATATATATATATATATAGTATATATATATATATATATATATATATATGTGTGTGTTGTGTGTGTGTATATGTGTATCTATATATATATCTATATCTATCTCTCTATCTATATCTATATCTCTATATATATCTCTATATGTCTATGTGTCTATCTGTGGTGTGTGTGTGTGTGTATCTCTATCTATCCTATATCTATCTATCCTCTATCTATATATCCCATATATATATATATATATATATACATAAAATGGGGTTCTCTCTTGCTTAATAATCCAGTCCTCTGTTCTGTTCTTTATTCTGATCGAGCCTTTCCCAGCTGTTACTAGACTTTCTAGGCTGTTATGCTGTCTGATCATTAGTGTATTTTCTATAATTATTGTGAATTTCCATACATTACAAATGGTTAACGTGTATAACGCTTTAGGCTTCCACTTTTCAGCAGTATCTCTGATGCATTTACATATTGCTTACACACAGTTGTCTTGTGAACGTAGCATGAAATAGCTGTGTGACTACGGTAATGTTCGGTCAGTGTCCATTTAGGTCATCGTCTTGTTTCACAGAACGTAATGCGGTCATTAATCGGTGCATACTTTTATATGGAAAAAGGGAATTAATTAGTCTGTAGCAAATATAGCATTTTGTGGGTTAGTTCTTATTGCCATCAAAGGTCCACTAACCTACTTTTTATGTTTATTTCTGAATGGTCAGCAGTGACTGTGATCATATAAGTACTGAGTGACTCATCTGTGATCAAGGTTGATTACCAGAATGTTACATCAGCACCTGAGCTAAAGAGTACTTGTGTAAACTTAGTCACCCTGTCAGTTCATCACACTCCATGGCACTTGCTGGGGTTTCTCAGTATGTCTAATGTCCTTAGTTACATTTGTTTGTATTTTAGGTGCACAGTTTGAGGTACTTTGATTTTCTAATGAATGGTAGTTGGTTTCTGAACTGATATCCAGTTGATGGTTTTGCCTCCAATGCTGTGATTTATATTTTTTATGACTCAGTGTGAAGGGCATGCTTACTCTTGGGACTTTCCCTAAAGCAAGGCTTTAAAATGGATTAACACATTATTTGGCCAAGTTACCTAATTTGCTAAAAGTCTGTTTTTAGACCACTCTTCATAACATAAATGTCCAGACTGATAGTTTGTGAACTTTTTCGCTGTTGTTTAAATGAGACAGAAGACCTGGAACACCGTACTTTTGACTGCTTTGTACCTAATAATAATCATGCCAATTATACCTGATGACTAAGATGATTAACTATGACCAGTATATATAGTAGGAAAATGGGCCATCAAGATTTAGTTTTGAACTATAGTATGGAGTAACTCCGATGTGGAAAGGCCTTTCCATGTGGAAAAAGTAGGGCATGACCCAATTAACTATGACACGTCCTCTAATCTCACGTAATCACCAGCAAGTGGAAATACTCTGGAGAAGAGGCTTCAAATGCCCAGGATACCTTGGTGTTCCTGTCTGCAATAAGATTTATGTTTCACTGCCAGAAAATATATGGAAAAACATGCATGGTGTAAATAAAGGTCAACACTGGTGTTTCACCATCTGTCTGGTTATTTATGTCTGGGTTGGTTGACCAGGCTTGAGGTCACTCTGCATAGCCTCTTTGTGGAGATAAACATACTGAATACAAAACGTACACGGGTTTTGCCTTAGGTGTGGGAATCTCTTGACTTATGGCTGTCTTTTTCAAGTTCTCTTTTCTTTGTTGCTCTATTGAGCCCTTTCTTAGGGTAACTGATCGATCAGTCTGTGATCTAAATCTGTGACTGCCTACCATCCATCAATCCATTCGGTCCATACATCAATCTAACTAACCATCTGGTCACTTTGAATGCAGTGTTACCTCTGTTTTGTTGTAGAGGGCACCCTGCATGTCCTCCTGGGATTCCTGACGAGTGCACGCTGTAGCCCCACTCAGCACCTGGAACAAGAGCAGGCTCTGGCACGACAATTTGCAGAGATCCTTCACTTCACACTGCGCTTCGATGAGCTTAAGGTATTTTGACATAAAGGTTGTGCTTACCTTTTAATGGAGAGCTACATTTTCCTCACTCAGTGGTCCAAGCTGTAAGATCCCCCCCCTCATTCACTTCCACCACTGCTGAAGCAGCTCCATCTGGCGTAAAGAGAAATAATAAGAGTGATAGAAAAATCTAGAGATATGGCTAGACAGCACAGCTTATACGTAGGTAAACACAGCTAATTAGTGATCTCTTATTTCAGAGAGATAAACACACAATTGTGTTCATTCGTATAGGTCTTACTGGCTAGCTTCTACAAATCTCTGTGTATTACTTACATGAACCACTTTAGACAGCCTTACAAAGTAAACCAAGGTTATTAAAACTTAAAACTATGTTTTAAAATAACAACAATTAACCAAGATTTACAAACACATGGGCTGCACATGGGTTTTTCACATTTCTTATTAGTTAAAGTAGATGTCATATGCAGCAGCCTTTAGGTTCAAGCGAAGCTGTTCTCTTCAAAAAACCTTACCACTTTAGCAAGAGAGCATACATTTGCGTAATGATACATTTGTAATGTGTAAGATAGAGTTTCTATCTATCTATCTGTCTGTCTGTCTGTATGATGCTGTCTGGAGCTTTAGGGTGGGTCTTATTGCATCACTTAGCTGCATTTATCTTACAGTACTACATGAAATGTTATTTTCAGTCACATTTTCTATTTCAAATATACATTTAATTAATAGAAAATAATACTTAAACTGTCTTAAGTCAGTGTTTCTCAATCCTGGTCCTGGAGCCCCCCTGCTCTGCATGTTTTAGTGCTTTCCCTGTTCCCCTGATCCAACTACTCTCATTAACAAGCCCATTATTGAAGTAAAGTGGGTGTGTTAAAACAGGAAAAGCTAAAACGTGCAGAACAGGGTGGGGGGCGGCCTCCAGGACCAGGATTGAGAGACAGTGGTCTGTCAGTTGGTGAATTTTGACATGCATCAACCGGCCTTCTGAAGTAGCCATGCCTGTCAGCTACGTTCACTACTAATGATGATAATAATATAACTCCTAGAGACATGTAATCTCCATAGACAAACAGTGATCGTAGCATGGGTTGCACGGAGTGACTTACAACTGATATAATCTTACAGTCCAAGCAATTGTAGGATAAGGGTCTTGCTCAAGGACCCAACAGTGGAAGCTTGGCAGAGGTGGGATTTGAAGCCTGGACCTTCTGGATCATAGTACCTTAACTGCTAGGCCACCTCAGTCTACATAGTATTGGTCATAAATCCAACATCTACTGGATTAATTCCAAGTCATGGCTCTGTTGAAATAAAGTTTGTAGAAAGATGACTTATGGGAGTGTTATGATTCCTCCATCCACCTCCCAAGTTTCACAAATGCATCCGATATCGCTTCCTGAATGCAGAACATCACTTGAAACTGGACAAAACTGAACTGAGCTACCTCTCTGCAAAGAACTCCCCAATGCTGTATCTCTTGATCAGCATCCAGCGAAGAACTGTGGTGCGACAAACTCAATTTTTCTGACAATATTACATCAGCATCCAGACTATGTAGGCATTTTCTTTTTCTACATAACTTCAGAAGAATATGTCCTCTTCTGACCACAGAAACTGTTCAGATCCTCAAACAAACTCTTATAATTTCCAGACTTGATAGCTGCAGTATATTGGTTGCTGATCTGCCTTTTTGTTCTGTTGCTCCCAGCAGTGGTCGGGATGCTGCCTGGTTCACAACCTACCACAGTTTTCTTATATAAAACTATTTACAAAATAGTAGGGATTTTCATATTTATTTTTCTACAGTGCATAATATCATTAAATGATTCAAGGAATCTGGAGGAATTTCAGTGCACAGAGGGCAAGGGCGCAAGTCTAAACTGAACATCTTCCGATCCCTCAGACGGCCGCATCAAGAACCGTCATTCATCAATAGCTGGCAATAACCACATGGGCAAGGGATTACTTCATCAAACCTTTTTCAAGCACTAAAATACGGAGATACATTCACAAATGCCACTTAAAACTTTAGACAAGCAGGGTCTGGCTGGAAGGCATCTGAGATGGACTGTCACACAGTGGGAACATGTATTATGTTCAGATGAATCAGTATTCCAGATCTTTTTTGGAAGAAATGGAGGCTGTGTGCTCCGGACCAAAGATGAGAAGGACCATTCAGACTGTTATCATCAATAAGTCCAAAAGCCATGGGGTTTGGGTTGTTTACACTTCTGTGAGGGCAGCATTAATGCAGAAAAGTACACTGAGATTTTAAAGCAGCATGTGCTGCCTTCAAGACGGCATCTTTTCCAGGGACGTCTGTGTATTTTTCAGCAAGACCATGTTAAACAAGCCAAATCAGCAATGTTAGGACTGAAATATGTAAATCCCTTCCAATCTTACTTTGAGGAATATTTGTTTTTAACATTACAATAATTTTCTCACACATTTGTTGATAAACTGGAGATCCTCTGCCCATCTTTACTCTTAAAATACTTAGCCTTTTGTGAATACTGCTTTGTTGTTGGGTTTTTTTGTCTTTTATCTCATTACTAGCACTAAATTGCCCCATCCCAATTTTTTTGGAATGTGTTGCAGGCCTAAAATGCAGGAGTGGATGTTTATTAACAAATGAAATGAAATTAACTAAAAAAAATGTAAGGAACAGGTTTTTCCCCCCCCCCCCCATACCATCCCATTTTTTCTGACTTGAGGTCTTTACACTGATTTCCCTGAACTCAGCAAACATGGTCTTGACTACAGCTGAGTACTTGCTTTGTGGCCCATTTTGTAAGTTGCTCTGGATCGAAGCTTCTAAATGTAAATCTTTTGACCAGTTGGATGCAGTAGTGATCAATATTTTTGGTCAACTGTTATGTACTGTATTTAATCCACATGCAATATGCTTTAGTATTTATGTGATTACTATAGAGGATTATAATAAGTGCCCAACTGCACATTTGTTAACCATAGCACCCAACAGAGAATGAAATTACCTCATGTTTGTTTAATTTAGTGACTGTTCGCTGGTTCAATTAATTACACAGTAGTTTTACATATTAAATAGAAATAGAAATTTCTCTATCATACTCAACATAGTCTCCTATGCATTTTCTCATCTTAGATGACCAACCCTGCCATCCAGAATGATTTCAGCTACTACCGCAGGACCCTTAGTCGAATGCGAATCAACAACTTGGCAGTAAGTGCAATTTAGATCTGTGTGTTTTTCTGAAATGTCTTACCACAGGGCTTATGTTTTAGTAATGTACGCTGCTTCCAAGCCGAGGGCTAATGAGCAGCACACTGATCCGCTTGGCTCAGATCATTAAGTAGCTGAGCAGTGTGAAGTCCTGACTCAGGCAAACACTCAGTTCAATCATTCCACTTCTTCCCTTTTATCCAGCTCCTTTTAGCTGACGCAGTGTCGATCATGTGTGGTGCGGCAGAGGATACTGGAAGCGAGCATATGCTAATAGATTCAGGATCATAAGCATACCAAGCAGGAGAAGCGATGGAAGTTGACCTTGCCTTGCCAATTAGAAGCTGATGTAGTCAGGAATAATTATCACCTCCCTATCACCTAATGAATTGTGAGCGTTGGTGTTGTACAATGCACACTGGGTAGGCGTAGGCCGGACATGCGGCAGCCTGTTAAGTGTGTGTGTTTGGCATATTTACATTCAATTTGCAGCACAACATAATGAACAAAACACTACACATGATTAGATCAGGCAAATGTGCCCGTTCAGCATAACATAAAAGGAAGCCCTGGGCTTATTTCCATAAAGAAGTGTATGGGTTTAGAGCAGTTTTACAATGGATACAGTTTTTAGATTTTCCTGCAAGTTTAGGAGCACCATTAGTCTCGCATACTGGCACGTGCACACTGCGTCAAGAACTGTCTTTGCACTGCAGCACGCTAGAGTTAACTGCACTCGCTTCTCACAGCCTTTTCAGTTTCACAATTTCTGTATGTTTCTCAGTTCCATGCTCTCTTCTAAAGTACCTGCTTGCGTCATAAGATTCCATAAATGTGTTTGAGAGAGAGATAATAGAGCGCATGCATGGGGTAAGGAGGGGCTAAGCGATACAGCCCGCTGTACACAGCTATGTATAGTGAAGTAAGATTTCATTTAAAATAATAATTCGCCTCACAGCTCCAGTGTCCATGGTTTGATCCTTGAATACCTGTGTGGAGGTTACATGTCCTCCCTGCGTCCAAGTGGGCTTACTCTGGGTGCTCCGGTTAACTCCCACAGTCCAAAGACATGCCTTAGATTAACTGATTACGCTAAAGTGCACACTGGGAACCAGTCCTGTCGCAGAGCACACACAAACACACACTCACCCACTCATACAGTGACACTATAGAGGTACCAGTTGACCCAACACATGACTTTAGAATGTGGGAGGAAAACCGAGGAAACCCGTGCAGATACAGATGCCAACTCCACACAAGGCAGAGTCTGGATCAGTGCGCTCATATCTCTTTTTGTACAGTGGTGCTTGAAGTTTGTGAACCCTTTAGAATTTTCGATATTTCTGCATAAATATGACCTAAAACATCATCAGATTTTCAGACAAGTCCTAAAAGTAGATAAAGAGAACCCAGTTAAACAAATGAGACAAAATTTACATTACATAGATTATGTTATATAATATTATATTTGGTCATTTATTTATTGAGGAAAATGATCCAGTATTACATATTAGTGAGTGGCAAATGTATGTGAACCTCTAGGATTAGCAGTTAATTTGAAGGTGAAATTAGAGTCAGGTGTTTTCAATCAATGGGATGACAGTCAGGTGTGAGTGGTCACCCTGTTTTATTTAAAGAACAGGGATCTATCAAAGTCTGCTCTTCACAACACAAGTGTATCATGGCACGATCAAGGGAGATTTCTGAGAACCTCATCAGACTGGAAAAGGTTACAAAACCATCTCTAAAGAGTTTCGACTAAATCAATCCACAGTCAGACAGATTGTGTACAAATGGAGGAAATTCAAGACCATTGTTACCCTCCCCAGGAGTGGTCGAGCAACAAAGGTCACTCCAAGAGCAAGGCGTGTAATAGTTGTCAAGGTCACAAAGGACCCCAGGGTAACTTCTAAGCAACTGAAGGCCTCTCTCACATTGGCTAATGTTAATGTTCATGAGTCCACCATCAAGAGAACACTCAACAACAATGGTGTGCATAGCAGGGTTGCAAGGAGAAAACCACTGCTCTCCAAAAAGAACATTGCTGCTCGTCTGCAGGTTGCTAAAGATCACGTGGACAAGAAAGGAAGGCTATTGGAAGAATGTTTTGTGGACAGATGAGACCAAAATAGAACATTTTTGTTGAAAATGGCGTTATGTTCGGAGAAAGGAAAACACTGCATTCCAGCATAAGAACCTTATCCCATCTGTGAAACATGGTGGTGGTAGTATCATGGTTTGGACCTGTTTTGCTGCATCTGGGCCAGGACGACTTCCCATCATTGATGGAACAATGAATTCTGAATTATATCAGAGAATTCTAAAGGAAAATGTCAGGACATCTGTCCATGAACTGAATCTCATGAGAAGGTGGGTCATGCAGCAAGACAACGACCCTAAGCACACAAGTCGTTCTACCAAAGAATGGTTAAAGAAAAATAAAGTTCATGTTTTGGAATGGCCAAAGTCCTGACCTTAATCCAATCGAAATGTTGTGGAAGGACCTGAAGTGAGAAGCTAATGTGAGAAAACCCACCAACATCCCAGAGCTGAAGCTGTTCTGTACGGAGGAATGGGCTAAAATTTCTCCAAGCCGGTGTGCAGGACTGATCAACAGTTACAGGAAATGTTTAGGACTGTGGTAGCCTAGCGGTTAAGGTACTGGACTCTGGCTCAGAAGGTCCAGGGTTCAAATCCCAGCTCTGACAATCTGCCACTGTTGGGTCCTTGAGCAAGACCCTTAACCCACAATTGCTTGGATTGTAAGACTGTATCAATTGTAAGTCGCTCTGGATAAGGGCGTCTGCTAAATGCTGTAAATGTAGTTGCAGTTTTTGCTGCACAGTGGTGGTTACAGCAGATACTCACTAATATGTAGTATTTTACCATTTTCCTCAATAAATAAATGACCACGTATAATATTTTTGTCTCATTCTAATTCTAAAGGGTTCACAAACCTTCGAGCACCACTGTATGTTTTACCATGAGTTGCTAAACCCATCTACAGTTAAACTGAAGCACTACTCTGGAAGATTTATAGCAGGATTGCACATTTCCACACATGATGTGTTAAGCCTGTGTGACCATAAACGTGTCAATATATAGACTGCATGATGAAAAATATGCTGTCCATATTTAATCTCGAGGTTGTGTACAGCTTTGCTATTTCGGGTACCTTGTTATAGTGACATTCTACAAGAAGACAAACAATGTATTGCCACACATCAAAGACCTTATCATAATAATCATTAAAATCCATTATTTATAAAGTTAAACCCCACTATTGGAACTCCTGCTATAATGCATGCGGTTTCACTGAAAGTAGGAGGAGTTTGGACATACAGATTTCACCAAAGGACATAATAGATATTTGGTCCCTATTATCTGAATATTCATTATCTGAACCATTTCTGGGAACAAGGTATATTTGAAGTATGACATTTCTTACTATAATGACATTATAGCAATCAAAGTTCCTGTGAAACTGGGTGTTTGGAGATAAGTGTTTTAATCAGTATGCAGCTTTTAGTGCATCATTTTCAACTACTTGGTCTCAAAGTAATGTCAAGTGCCTTGGGCTGCTTGGGAATTATCAGCCTCTAACCACATAAACCACAAGGGTCTACAGACCTCCCATGTTGCACTAACACTCTGATTGGAAACAGGGAAAAAGGTATTCTGCAATTGTATGCTTGCTAAGAGATTATGACTTCAGCAGCTTCATTACAAAGCTTCAGATCTGTCTGGGGCTGTAAAGTGAATTAAACAGAAGCACTACATTTGCATGTACGAAATAATTACCAGCAATTACCAGAAAACATGATATGCTAAAATGGGAAACCCATGAGTCCATGAGATTTCTTATTAATAGTAGCGACTAACAGTAATTATACCAAGTTATTTAATTTCTGTGTAATTGTGTTCATGTGGTTGGCGCCTTTTGGAGTTGTAACTGCACATTATGTCCCCAGACTGAAGAGGAGAATGAAGTAAACAATGAACTGGCCAATCGCATGTCTCTCTTCTACGCCAATGCCACACCCATGCTGAAAACATTAAGTGATGCCACAACTAAATTTGTATCAGAGGTTAGTAGCCAGGGATTGTGTTCATTAACATTCTATAGTAAGACGTGTTTCTGGCTGTGTGTAATTTTGTTTGACTGTTTTGACAGAATTCAGATCTACCCATAGAGAACACAACAGATTGTCTGAGTACGATGGCAAGCGTGTGTAAAGTCATGTTAGAGACGCCGTAAGTTGATCCGCAGTCCTCTTCCCTCTGATGGTTGCATGTTTAACTAGGATACCTGTAGTCATTTCTTCCCTGTGTCTGTGTGTATGCTTAGTGAATACCGCAGCCGATTTGCCAGCGATGAGACCGTGTTATTCTGCCTGCGAGTGATGGTGGGAGTCATCATTCTCTATGACTATGTTCATCCTGCTGGGGCTTTTGTCAAGTCTTCAAAAATTGATGTGTGTACAGAGAACTTTACAGTACACCAGTGCTCATTTCAAAACAGTATTTGTTTAGCATACAATGAATGCCTGCTTGAATCCCTTGCTCTGTTTTTCACAGATGAAAGGATGCATTAAGGTTCTCCGGGATCAGCCTCCCAACAGGGTAGAAGGTCTCCTCAATGCACTCAGGTCTGTGGTATCTTTTATTGTACTACTGGACTGTCATACATTTTTAGGTAGACATGTTTAATTATGCATTAGCATTTTCTATTTATCATCCTTGGTGACTCAGTGGGCAGAGCCAGCTACCGGAAACAGCAGTTTCATAGGGACTGATTCAGTCCTGAGTGAGGCTTGAAATATGAAGGTCCAAGTGGTGCGTTTATGGAAAAGCCCCAGCCGCTAGGGTTGTACTCCTTGTGCCAGTCCCAAATCTGGGTAAATGGGGAGGGTTGCATTTTGAAGGGCGTCCGGCATAAAAACTGTGCCACATCGACATTGTGGTGATCTGCTGTGGTGACCCCTAATGGGAGCAGCTGAAAGACGCTCATTAGCATTGCATAGTTTAATGTCATTTGTTCTATTTTAGAGTGCTCCAGCTATATGTATAAAGTATGGAGTACCTTAATACCGTAACCTGCTATCCAACCACGAACAGCGAAAACAAATGGCAATGAATGGTGTTATGAATGGGGTCTTAGCTCTGCACCAATTGTATTGTTAAGGAAATTGTTAACAATTTTACATGGCGTGCTGAGGGACTTTACTTCATGAATAAATGAATGAGCTGCAAGCAGAGCAGCAGATTAGCCCAGACATTTGTTATATATGTTACTGGCAATGTGTGGAATTAGGTATTATCTAGAATGCCTAGACATTTTTAGGCAAAGCATGAAATGTCTAATTTTAATATGCTATATGCTTTCCCTAGGCATTGTATACAATACCTATGCCTTCTACAGAACGACAAGTAGGAAATGTGCGAAACATTAAGTGTTTCTTACTTTCCCGTCCCATTACCGGCATTCTGTACAAAGCCTAATTTTACCCATTGCCTGTAACATCTACTTTTACATGACATTTTGTCGACTGAAAGAAATGGTGTACAGTGGAACCTTGGAATTCTTCACTCAAACAATTCAGACATCAAATAGTGCGTTCCAAATTTCTTTGCCTCCAAATTAGAACAAAAATTCTGACTTCGATCATCGGCACCCTAAATCAAACACTCAGAGGTGCGATATTTTGACCACGGTTCACGTAATCCAGTCCAGTTGTTGGTGATAATGCAACAATACATTATGCTAGTTGGCATAAAACCCAAAAGAAGAAGGAAATAGATTGCGATAGTAGGCATATTAAATATGTGAGTTTATATACATTATTAAAATTATGTATATGTACATTATATTAATCTATGGGTGTGATTTCAGAATGGGGGGGGGGGGGGTTTACATGTCATAATGTAAAACTCATGTTACTAACTAAATTTGCATCATAATAGTATTGCTCATCAGGATAATCCTCGAACATTCCCTTACGGTGTATTTGTATTTGAACATTTCATTATCGGCCCAGTTAACCCAGTTAAACAGATTAGACAAAAATATTATACTTGGTAATTTATTTATTGAGAAAAATTATCCAATATGACATATTAGTGAGTAGCAAAAGTATGTGAACCTTTGCTTTCAGTATCTGGTGTGACTGCTCACTTCAGGTCCTTCCACAACATTTCCATTGGATTAAGGTCAGGACTTTGACTTGGCCATTCCAAAACATTAACTTTGGTAGAACGACTTGTGTGCTTAGGGTCGTTGTCTTGCTGCATGACCCACCTTCTCTTGAGATTCAGTTCATGGACAAATGTCCTGACATTTTCCTTTAGAATTCTCTGATATAATTCAGAATTCATTGGAAAGCTGTCATGGCCCAGATGCAGCAAAACAGGCCCAAATCATGATACTACCATGTTTCAGAGATGGGATAAGGTTCTTATGGTGGACTGCAGTGTTTTCCTTTCTCCAAACATAACGCTTTTCTTTTGAACCAAAAAGTTCTATTTTGATCTCATCCGTCCACAAAACATTCTTCCAGTAGCCTTCTGGCTTGTCCACGTGATCTTTAGCAACCTGCAGACAAGCAGCAATGTTCTTTTTGGAGAGCAGTGGCTTTCTCCTTGCAACCCTGCCATGCACACCATTGTTGTTCAGTGTTCTTCTGATGGCATTAACATTAGCCAATGTGAGAGGCCTTCGGTTGCTTAGAAGTTACCCTGGGGTCCTTTGTGACCTTGCCAACTATTACACGCCTTGCTCTTGGATTAATCTTTGTTGGTCGACCACTCCTGGGGAGGGTAACAATGGTCTTGAATTTCCTCCATTTGTACACAATCTGTCTGACTGTGGATTGATGGAGTCCAAACTCTTTAGAGATGGTTTTGTAACCTTTTCCAGACTGATGAGCATCAACAACTCTTTTTCTGAGGTCCTCAGAAATCTTCTTTGTTTGTGCCATGACACACTTCCACAAACGTGTTGTGAAGAGCAGAATTTAATAAATTCCTGTTCTTTAAATAAAACATGGTGCCCACTCACACCTGATTGTCATCCCATTGACTGAAAACATCTGACTCTAATTTCAACTTCAAATTAACTGCTAATCCTAGAGGTTCACATACTTTTGCCACTCACTAATATGTAATATTGGATCATTTTCCTCAATTAATAAATGACCAAGTATAATATTTTTGTCTCATTTGTTTAACTGGGTTCTCTTTATCTACTTTTAGGACTTGTGTGAAAATCTGATGTTGTTTTAGGTCATATTTATGCAGAAATATCGAAAATTCTAAAGGGTTCACAAACTTTCAAGCACCACTGTATGTGATGAGAGGCTTTGCTCATTAGATTTTCCACTATAGTATGCTTATATAATTGAACGAACAGTGATGTTTGAAACTTTGCGAACCCTTTAGAATTGTCTGTTTTTCCTACATAAATATGGTCTAGAGCGTCATCAGATTTTCTTATAAGTACTAAAAGTAGATAAAGAGAATCCAGTTAAACAAATGGGACTAAATAGGCTAAAGCCGTTTTCACTTATGAACTCTGGAAAATCTCAACACAATGTGATTTTGGTGAAAAACCACCAAAGATGTCCTTAAAAATGTTCGGTGTCTGTCACCAGACTAGTCCATTTTAATGCCCTCCCTTATTGCTAGTAAACACGTGCAACCATGGTTTCACTGCAACGTTCCTAACATTTTCTTCTTATTATTTCTATTATTACAGGTACACAACAAAACATTTGAACGACGAGACTACCTCCAAACAAATCAAGAACATGTTACAAGGCTGACACTGCCCAGAAAAAAGTACTTTTGTGGCACTCGGTGAGAATTTGCACACCTTTTGTGCTAAGACTGATTTAGTGGTATTTTTTACATTCAGTGAGAACAGCCATGTGTCCCGGTGGCAGCTATTAGGGAGCTATGCTAGTTGTAGAAGTTGTGTGGTGTTTATTGATATCACAAAGTAATGTAATTTGACCATGAATTTGTGTCTTTCTTCTTTTTAATGCTGTTTTATTCCCCGATGTATTTGTTTTTTTTGTTGGCTGACTGAGTACCAAGGCTGGAAAAAAATGTTTATGTAATTTAGCTGTTGTTTAATGATGGTTATTTTCAATGTCACTTTTGCTAACGCAAATAAAGTTGCTATTTGTCTAGCCTAAATGTGGTTTATGCTTCCATTCGAACAGGCTTTAGAAGCACTCTGATGGGCTTGGTCAAGGCAGTGCATATTTATATATTTATTCATTTACACTATTGGCTTATATGCTATAGTTTTACATGATTTATTTTAATTATATTTGTACAATAGTTTCTCTCTGTTAATATTCATTTAGCTTCTGTTTATTTAAACTATTACTATAAACTTATTAATTAGAAAAACTTTAATTCTTACATCTAACATCTAGGTCACCCAAGGAGATTTGGTCCCTTTTTGAGTCTTGGTCCTCCCCAAAGTTTCTTGCTTATAAAGTTTTTATTGTTTTTCCTTTCCACTGTTGCCCTAGGCATGCTCACTTTGGGACTGGCCTTAGACAACAGAAGATCATAACAAATTGTAAAGCTGCTTTGAGACAATGCTCCATTGTAAGAATGCGCAATAAAAATACATCTAACTTTGACCTTCTGCAGCAACAACTGATCTAGTCACATTGTTGCTTGTTCATATATGACAGTAAGGATTTTTTTTTTAAAAAGCTCTACACAGTCATGTGCATAGACAGTGTAAGGTTCAGCTGTTTAGATCAGAGTCACATTTGGGCCACTTTTACCTGCCGTGTGAACGTAGCCCATTGACATTAACATGATTAGCCAGTTTCTGCACTTTTTTCCCAGTAAAGATTTGATATGATATTGTGAGAATTTCTGACTGTGGGACTGTGGGAGCCTAGTGGTTAAGGTGGGATTTAGCAGACGCCCTTATCCAGAGCCCTTATCCTTACAATCCAAGCAACTGTGGGTTAAGGGTCTTGGCAGCTTTGGCCGAGGTGGGATTTGAACCCTGGACCTTCTGGACCTTCTGGTCCAGAGTTCAGTACATTAACCACTAGGCTACCACAGCTTACTTAGATTTATACCCATGAGTACCACCTGCCTAATATGCAATGGTCATTCATGGCCGCCAAAACAGATCTGACCAGCCAATTTATATGCTCAACCAGTCTCTGGAATCTCATTCTTCCAGTCTCTGGCTTCCGACCACTGTTGGTTGGTACTCAACCTTTTTCACTATTCTGACCAAAACCATTTGCCTCTTGTCAAATTCACAAGTTTTATACCGGCCATTTCTTATGCTACCAACACATGACTGGGACTGTGGTGGCCTTGTGGTTAAGGTACTGGACTATGGACCAGAAGGTCCAGGGTTCAAATCCCACCTCGGCCAAAGCTGCCACTGTTTGGTCCTTGAGCAAGACCCTTAACCCACAGTTGCTTGGATTGTAAGACTGTATCAATTGTAAGTCGCTCTGGATAAGGGCGTCTGCTAAATGCTGTAAATGTAAATGTTTCTGACCTAGCATATACCAATACAGTGGAAATACTCTGAATTGACCGCTTCTTTAATCGACCAATTTGGACATTGAACAATCTGTTCAAACCCTTTCCCACCCAAATTCAAACAAAATTCCAACTTTGAACATCAGGTAAAAACCTGTCCCATCCTCTGGGTGTGTCTGAAATGAATTGGATTCACACTTCATACAAATCCAAATTAGAATGGAATTCCAAGGTTCCACTGTATAGCCTTAACTAATAATAAGTCTGAACTTAATCATAGCCACCTCTCCATATCTCAATATACATTCAGTATTTTGGGGGTCCACTTTAGCATATTCACAATATCAGTGCTGCATCCTCCAAGTGAAGTGGACCAATATTCTGAGACACCCAAAGACAAACAGACTTCCGGCCCATTTTCTAAATCCATATTTGGACCAGAATATTTCTTTCCGAACCCACATCCTTGTTAGTAATGCAGCATCTGGATTGGTCAATGAAGAATCTCTTAACGATTCCACATTTTTGAATCAGCACATGAGCAATGTTACAACCCTCTGCCTTCACCCTTACTGCTGCCTGCCAACAGGGCTGAGAGTACAAAGGAACCGGGGAAAACCAGAGCTGGAAAAGCCTTCAGACTGCATTCTCACTCTCAGCTGGCTCCATCACGAGCCAGCTTTCTCTCATCCAGATGGAATGCGGCATGCGTAAACTGCTGCTCATTGGTCAGTGGCGGTCAGCTGACTCACCCGATGGAAAAGAAAGGCTTGAGAGTCTCAAATCTATGCCAACAGGGTGAGGGTTTACAGTTAAAGTGAGTAACTCTTGAGCTGCTCCAAATATTCAGCTGGACCTGCCAGATCTGGGGCTGTGTGGGAAAGTGGCCTGCCCCTTAGCGGCTGCAGTTTAATCAGTATCCCACACAGCAGAGCAGCAGCTCGCTTTCACATTGGGCCGGCCGCACACTGTTTGTTTAATGGCTTTCCTTACAGAGCGAGACACTTTTACCAGAGGATTCTGGTACCCGGCCAAATCCCTGCCTATTCGCCCACTCTGTCTGTGTACTCCCAGTGAGAGGCACAGCTGATGACTTCCTGCCAGTCTGTGTGGATGAGTTTGAGACACACTGTGTGTGTGTGTGTGTGTGTGTGACCTGTCATTCCAAAACACCCTCTCCCAGGGTGGCTACTACAAAGCAGACCAAACACCATATGGCCGTAAGATTACTCGTGCAGCTCTTCAGCGCTAGTGTCAGCACAAACAAACAAAGTGACCTCTGAAAAGGTTGAGGAAGGTATGAGAATGACACTGTCAGAGGGTATGGAGAGATCTCGGTGGAAATCAAACAGCTGTGCAATTAACTCTTTTAAATCAAACTGTACAATGTGAAACATTCTCACATGGACATGGATGGTGTCATGAAATTGTAACAATGTTTTCTTTGAGCACACTACTGCCAACAATCAAGCCCATCACAGCCCACATGATAGCCATATTTTCGGTGAAGGTATTACTCATAGGGGAAACGTTGCTGCTTGATTGCCACTCACAGACCACCAGGCCCAAATTACATTCTGCTGAACATCACCATTAGTCAAAATCCATGTCATACTGCCTGGAAAAAGCTCTAACCCCATGTTGCTTTTTGGAGCTGGTACACAATAATCAAATCATCTTAAAAACATTAATCTGGCAATGCTATGATCGTCAGGTTTAAGTGCTGTGTAGCTAAAATTGTCTGCTAAACGTTTCGTCAGAAGTAGTACAGATAATCCACCAATGTCTGTGTGGATATTATTCTTAGATGATGAATTCAAAATCATCAGTAAGTGTTTCATAATGAGGGCCGATTTGGATCTGGACCCTATCCTGGTATCACTCATTCACAACTAGGGTTCATAGAGATTAGTCACTAAACCTTCTGATGTGTTTTGGATGTAAGAAACCAGAGGACCCTGAGCTATGAGGGAAACGTGTCAAACAACACAGTCAGCCATCAGAATCTGGATCTGAACCAAACCGTCCAAGTTCAAATTAAATTACAGGTATGCGCCATTTCATCCATCCGATCACTCCATTCACTTTAACAACCAAAGACTTAAAAATTATAATATATAGAAAAATAAAAATAAAAATCTGTCAGCTGTAACCTCAACACCCAATCAATGCTGAGCAGAGGCAGGAGTAGCTCACGTTTGGACTAATGAGTTGATGTGTTTAGAGATATTTTTGTCTAAGTTACTCGTGTTTGTGCAGATGACTTTCTGCTACTTACTTGTAAAAAGCTGTAAATGGCTTTCACCAGCGTATTTGCCTGTCCTATTGTAAGTAGTACTCCTTTGTTTGTCCCGTTAGACACAGCGAGAACATGCAAACTCCACACAGGCAGTGGCCAGCCAGGGACTCAATCTCAGGGCTCTGGAGCTGCGAGGAAACAGCGCTAACCACTAATGACATTAAGAAATACATCGGTAATTAAAATTATTAGCTGTTTAAAAGCCACATTTTCTCATCAATTTGCCATGGCATTAAAATGCTCTTTACTCTGGGGATTATTATTGCTTTTGAAAATAAAGCTGCATTATCTGGAAAGCGCAATGAAATACAACTGTGCATAAAAACTAAGCCTGTTAAACACTAATTTGAAGCACTAAAGTTAAAAAAAGAAAGTAATTTAACATTAAAGTAAGCATTACTCTGCCATGGATGAGAAATAAAGAACAAATTAACACTAAATAACTTTATTAATTGCATTCATTTTGTTTATGCTAATGTAAGGGATATATTTGCCAGTTTAATGAATGCCTTTGCTTTAGCTAACATGTACTTTTTGTAGGTTATACAGTTATACATAGCTAGCCAAAAATATAGACATGAGCTATTATTACCTTGTCTGAAGCATGACTGACTTTCTTTTAAAATTCATGCGAAAAACTGAAAGATATTGGCTCTGACTGAAAGTATTAGCCACTCAAGCTTTTGAGTGTTAATGCTGGGGTATTATGGGAAATGTAGTGCCTGTAGTAAATTTGAGTGACATGTCCTGCAGTTCTGCTCAGCAAAACAGGATAAAATTGACTTTTTTTACCGTCATAATTCTAGTGGGGCGCAGCAACATTGCACTGGGTACACGCCCCAGTAAAGTGCATCTGATGATGCCCCTGCAGAATAATACACATGCACTGAATAAACTGATTACTGGGGTCACAGATTCCATTAAATGTGATCACAGCTTAATGCAATATAAGAAAGAGCATCACACATTTCTATCATGACTAGAGACTATTTTACATTGCTTCAGCATCAATGGCTATTCATGTCAGGAGCAAGGTTACACTGGGCAATCTTAGAGTAACCAACCTACCTTTGAGTACCTGGAGTAAACCCAAGTGGATACATTGAGGACATGCAATCCAGTCCAAGGTCGGATCGAACCAGGGATCTCTGTAGCTGTGTGGCACCTGTCTTAACCATTTGTGCCATCATGAGATCCAGCACACTTGAGAACCTAGTAGCACAGGTCTGGGAGAGACTGAGGAGAACATCTTCCAAGTTCATGGCATTTTTTATTAGCCTCACTATCCAAGTTAGTTTTTTTCACATTTTAACCCCATTTTATACTGAGCAGGGTTGATCTTACAATTCACAGGCCACAGACAAACATGTATCCTGGATAGGGCACAGTCCATCATGAAGGCAGTTGCAGTGCTGGAAATGTTTTTGTGTGATGCCTGACTCGACCAGGAAGGCACCGCCTAGACTTGAACCTGGGTCAAATGAGAGGTAGGCTAACAATATATTGTTGTGCCACCCAAGTGCTAGACAGGACTGAGCAGTTATATTAAAGCTAATTTACATATATTGTACCTATTTTATTGTAAACAGACGCTTGGAGTTGGTTTCAAAGTTCCTCCATTTAATTTCATTGTTCTCTGTGTTTATATACAAAACATTTACTTTTCATCTATAGAATATTTATCTATAGAATCGAAAAAATGAACCGTCATACTACCACATTTCTCACACTGCACAGAGTTAGTAATCTGTTCACATCACTGATTCAATCATTATCTGATTTCAGCAGATCATTCATGTGTATATACTTTCACTCTGGTACTGCTGGTTCATTTCCTCCAACTCCTTCCCCAAATTCCTCTCCAGTGATTAGGTCATTTTATCTTTCCACTGAAGCTCTGAAGAATGGGATTTGTTATGTAGAGATTATCAGTCCAACCCCATAATCAGTGAATGTCCCGCAGTAGGAAGGAATAGCAGTGTGATGTGAAGTGCACTAATTGTACAGAACATGGAAAGAGTGAGCAAGTCCCAGGATGACTAAAGTCATTCCAATGTTGTACGTTAAATGAGTCAGGCGGATTTGAACCCAGCACCTGTCACAGTTAAGCTGGCATATGCCAGGACATCCTGTTGAGGGAAGTCCTTGGAAGTTCTCCAAAACCCACACTGCTGCACTAACTCGGTAAAACACAGCCCAGTCTTTTGTTTGCCTCTGTGTGTAGATACAGTTCAAACAGCTGAGCCACGTAAAGTGCTGGCACGAGGCTGCAGATGGCAGCAGTGCAACAGAGAGGGTCATGCCACCATCTGATCACATACCAGAGTTATTCCAGTGTGCAAATCTGAAATCCTGACTACGGCAAAGTTAATGGTATACATCAAGTAAGTAACACCCTAGAGCGGATTTTACTGGACATGGTGGATTTTAAATAGATCAGAGGACAGCTGTGGAACACTTAGGTTCCTGAAAAAGAGAAAAGGAGACACGATTCAGCAGCATCGCATTAAAAACAGTAGGTTCCGTCAATGAAGGAACATCCTGTGGCAAGTGACTAACGCACTACTTTTCAGTGCAGACAGCTGTGGGTTCTAAATATACCAGTCTTACTTAAGTCTGAATCACCTTCAAGAAAGTATCTTCAATAAAACCAAAACTTTTTCCAAAATGAATGTCATGTCATAAGCTTAAACTCCACCTGAACGGCAAAACATATTAAAACATATCAAACTGACGGATTGTGATATCATTTTATGGTCAAAATAATACTTACCGGTACGTTGCAAATTTGAATTCTACTTAAAAGAATTCCGAGAGTACTAATGAAAATGCTTCCATTTTCCATTTTACTCAAATTTTCACAAGAAAGCTGTTTGCAAACAAAATGTGTCAGAGATATCAGTGTAAACATGAGCAGAACTCTACCATCTACACAACATCACTAATGCCACCACATTTTTAATTTATGGAATTTCACAATAATTATAGAAAATACAGTAATGTTATGACTCTGTCTAGAGGAAAGCCATAACACTTAAGAATATAGTATGATGGACCTGGTAGTTTTGTTTGATGAAAGCCATAAATGTAGTGATAGACAGTATTACAACCAACACAGAAGATCAGCCAGATGAAACAGAGATTCAGCAGGTGAATGTGAACCAGTTTATACAGTTATTGCTTAGAGAGAATACACAGATAGTGTGGGGACAAACAACTGAGTACTACTAACAACAGAACAGGCACATGCACCTACCACTTGTTATAAATACAGTGGTGCTTGAAAGTTTGTGAAGCCTTTAGAATGTTCTATATTTCTGCATGAATATGACCTAAAAGTAGATAGAAATGTAAAAGTACACCTGATTGTCATCCCACTGATTGAAAACACCTGACTCTAATTTCACCTTCAAATTATCTGCTAATCCTAGAGATTCACATACTTTTGCCACTCACTAATATGTAATATTGGATCATTTTCCTCAATAAATAAATGACCAAGTATAATATTTTTGTCTCATTTGTTTAATATAGAACATTCTAAAGGCTTCACAAACTTTCAAGCACCATTGTAACTGGTTGGGCCACTTGCAACCAAGTGTTTGTGATAACTTGCAATGAGTCTTTTACAGCGTTGTGGAGGAATTTTGGCCACTCATCTTTGCAGAATTGTTGTAATTCAGCCACATTGGAGGGTTTTCCAGCATGAACGGCCTTTTTAAGGTCATGCCACAGCATCTCAATAGGATTCAGGTCAGGACTTTGACTAGGCCACTCCAAAGTCTTCATTTTGTTTTTCTTCAGCCATTCAGCAGAGGTGGACTTTGCTGGTGTTGTGTTTTGGATCATTGTTTCCTGCTGCAGAACCCAAAGTTCGTTTTCAGCTTGAGGTCACAAAACAGATGGCCAGACATTCTCCTTGAGGATTTTTTGTTAGACAGCAGAATTCATAGTTCCATTTATCACAGCAAGTCTTTCAGGTCCTGAAGCAGCAAAACAGCCCCAGACCATCACACTATCACCACCATATATTACTGTTGGTATGATGTTCTTTTTCTGAAATGCTGTGTTACTTTTAAGCCAGATGTAATGGGACACACACCTTCCAAAGAGTTCAAATTTTGTCTCGTCAGTCCACAGAATGCTTTCCCAAAAGTCTTGGGGATCATCAAGATGTGTTCTGGAAAAACTGAGACGAGAATTTAATGTTCTTTTTGCTCAGCAGTGGTTTTCGTCTTGGAACTCTGTTATGCAGGCCATTTTTGCCCAGTCTCTTTCCTATGGTGGAGGCATGAACACTGACCTTAACTGAGACAAGTGAGGCCTACAGTTCTTTGGATGTTGTTGTGGGGTCTTTTGTGCACTCTTGGATGAATTGTTGCTGCGCTCTTGGGGTAATTTTGGTCGGCCGACGACTCCTGGGAAGGTTCACCACTGTTCCATGTCTTCGCCTTTTGTGGATAATGGCTCTCACTGTGGTTCGCTGGAGTCCCAAAGCTTCTAAGGATCTTTTGGTGTACTTCACTTTGTCAGGCAGGTCCTATTTAAGTGATGTCCTGATTGAGAACAGGTGTGGCAATAATCAGGCCTGGGTGTGGCTAGAGACAGTGAACTCAGGTGTGATAAACCATAGTTAAGTTATGTTTTAACAAAGGGGGGTTTAGTGGTACCTTGATTCTTGACCACCTCAGAATCAAGGTACCACTAATTTGGTTCTTGATGAATTTTGACTAGAAAAATTTGTCTTTATTCTCGTAATTTGCTCGGTACTTGGCGCACTTGCTTAAACTTGTTTAAGTCAAGCCATGTGACTTGTTCCAGACGAATCTTGATTCACGATTCAGTACACAGTGATTCAGGTTCACAATAGCCATCAGAGAAGATGCATGAGGTTTTCATTAATTAATTAATTCATTCATTCATTGTCTTATTCGCTTAGTGCCTAGTCAGCAGTTGCAAGACAGGTACAACCCTCGACAGGGCGCCAATGTAGAGCACATACACTCACACACTCATACACACTCACACTCTAAGGGCACATTGGAAACACCAATTAACCTAACACACAACTGGAGAACCCAGAGAGAGGTGGAGCCCAGGGGTGGGATCGAACCGGGGATCTCAGAGATCTGAGGCGACAGTGAGGCGACAGTGGTTGTCATCATTGATGGAACAATGAATTCTGAATTATATCAGAGAATTCTAAAGGAAAATGTCAGAACATCTGTCCATGAACTGAATCTCAATAGAATGTGGGTCATGCAGCAAGACAATGACCCTAAGCACACAAGTCATTTTACCAAATAATGGTTAAAGAAAAATAAAGTTCATGTTTTGGAATGGCCAAGTCAAAGTCCTGTCCTTAATCAAATGGAAATGTTGTGGAAGGACCTGAAGTGAGCAGTTAATGTGAGGAAATCCATCCACCAACATCCCAGAGCTGAAGCTGTTCTGTACGGAGGAATGGGCTAAAATTCCTCCAAGCCGGTGTGCAGGACTGATCAACAGTTACAGGAAACGTTTAGGTGCAGTTATTGCTGCACAGGGGGGTCACATCCGATACTGAAAGCAAAGGTTCACATACTTTTGCCACTAATATGTAATATTGGATCATTTTGGTCAATAAATAAATGACCAAGTACAATATTTTTGTCTCATTTCTTTAACTGGATTCTCTTTATCTACTTTTAGGACTTGTGTGTAAATGTTTTAGGTTATATTTATGCAGAAATATCAACAATTCTAAAGGTTTCACAAACTTTCAAGCACCACTATAGGTTACTGTATGTAGATATTGCAAAATAAATCTGTTTTTGGACATGTACTGCATAGTAGCTGCGGAATTCTAAATAATAATGACAAACAATAAAAGCTTTAACTGGTTGAAGCAGTTCTGGATATTCAAGCACACTGAGACTTAAGCACAGTCCTATTTCCATTTATAGGCAGTCATAAAAATTGGCCATTAATATTTTAGCGACGTTTCTATGTGAGCATCAGTATTTATTGTTGCAGCGTTGCCCTCCTGTACACCTAGAGCGAAGGCCTGTAGAGACATTCATAGCATGGATTATCTTTTTGCATCTGTAAGCTAAAACGAATGCCTCTGTGAGCATTGGGGCATGTTTCTGAACAGACATAAAGACTTTATGGTAAACAAGCACTAAGAGAGTCAAGTGATGATGCTTTAGCTTTGTTTTAGACTGTTTTAGAACAGTCAGCTATCCCTCACATAATAATGTAATAATTGACTTCAGGTCATCCTCCCTAACACCCAGCTCGTGCTCACTGACACACAGTACAGGCCCATTAAATACACAGCCCAAAACCCCTTGGATAGCCAGCTCAAAGTTGTATAGATACTAAGCTAAAAGCCCTTTAGATAACCAGCTCAAACCCATTTAGATACTAAGCACAAAGCCATTTGGATACCCACCTTGAAATAGTTTGGATACCCAGCTCAAAGCCATTTGGATATCAAGCTCAGTGCTGTTTCAACAACAGTAGTGCTTGTGTTTAGAGCTTTCTCTATTTCTACATTAATATGACCTAACACATCATCGAGTCCTAAAAGTAGAAATAGCCCAGATTAAAAAATACTTTTTTGAAATCGATTATTTATTTATTGAAGAAAGTGATCCAATATTGCATATCTGTGAGAGGCAAAAGTAGGTGAACATGGGACTGTGGTAGCCTAGCGGATAAGGTACTGGACTGGTTCAAATCCCACCTCTGCCAAGCTGCCACTGTTGGGTCCTTGAGCAAGGCCCTTAACCCACAATTGCTTGGATTGTAAGATTGTATCAATTGTAAGTCGCTCTGGATAAGGGCTGTAAATGTAAATGTAAATGAACCTCTAGGATTAGCAGCTAATTTGAAGGTGAAATTAGATGAGGGTGTTTACAATCAACTTGATGGTAATCAGGGGTGCCCTATTGTATTTACACAACAGGGATCTAGCTAAGTCTTCACAAAATGTTTCTGAAAGTGTATCATGTCACAAAAAAGGAGATTTCTGGGGACCTTAGAAAAACATTTGCTCATCCTTGTTAGGCTGGAAGAGCTTATAAAACCTTAATTTTAGGAGTTTGGACTCCACCAATCCACAGTCAGATTGTGTACAGATGGTGGAAATTCAAAACCACTGTTACCCTTCCCTGGAATGGTCAACCAACAAAGATCACTCCAAAATAAAGGCGTGTAATAGTCTGTGAGATAACAAAGGATTTAAAGGCTCTTGTCACATAGGCGTATGTTAATGTTCTACCATCAAGAGAACACTGGAGTGCATGGCAGGATTGCAAGAAGAAAGTCAAGAAGTTCTCCAAAAAGAACATTGTTGTCCATTTGCAGTTTGCTAAAGATCATATGGACAAGAATAAGACCAAAATAGAACCTTTTGGTTTAAATGAGAAGCCTTGTGTCTGGAGACAGGAAGACACTGCATTCCAGCGTAGGAACCTTATTCCATTTGTGAGACATGCTGGTGGTCATATCATGGTTTGGGTTTTACTGCATGCTGTGCCCCAGTTCAAAGCCCTTTGGAAGCCAGCTCAGGCTCCCAAGTACCAATTTCAGAGCATTATACCAAGCACACAGAATGAGACAGCAGACTGCACTGTTTTAATAACTACTAGTACATGATGTGAGAGGAGGTTTGCCTATATGGCTTTTAAATAATATTGCGTTATATTTAGGCTATACCATAATAACACAATATAGATAGATAGATGAATGGATGAATGGATGAATGGATGGATGGGTGGATGGGTGGATGGATATATTGAAGTCTTCTCTAAAGCAATTCATAAATGCTCGATTGAACCCGTTTTGTAGTAGGTACTGAAACAAATCTGTGGTTCTCCAAGTTTTTGCTTCTTGCTTTGCAGATAACAATTGTTTGTTCATCATCAAGTCAAGTCAAGTCAGATCTATTTATATAGCGCTTTTTACAATGGAGCATTGTCTCAAAGCAACTTTACAAGTTTAGATTATCTCCTAATAACTACGTCCAATGCCAAATTGAGCAAGCCTATGGCGACAGTGGCAAGGAAAAACTCCGAGTGTTATAGGAAGAAACATCTTCCTTGTGATGCCCAAACCACTGTGAGAGGACGGATCCAGTTTCTTTTCCTCCACTTCCAATTTCTATTACCGTTTCCAAACTCTACACTTATGCATGTGAGAGGTAGCAGTGTTATTTAAAGAGGTGCGCTCCCTGATGTTTAAATTATGCCCACTTGTTTTTCTGTTAGTGTACTACTGGACTGTAATTCCGAAATAAACTGCCAGTCACTACGAAATTGTTCTGCAGACTCTAGGTCCTTACAGGCAGGAGAAAGAGTTTGGTAACACTGGGTATTACCCCAGAGTGGAAGCGGATTCACATACGCTCTGGCCTTGGAGCAATATACACTGCAACCCTGAATCACTTGGACTACAGAAATCAGGACATAAAGGTAATACGGATGTTATGCTGGCGGATTAAAAATTACGTGACAGTTTGTACTTGATTTTTGCTACATAGTCATTTACTAAATCTCACATACAACAATCCGTGATATGTCGAGTATAATTCGATATGTCATCCACCCTTAGATGAATTTTCCATTTTGAGTGATCCCACCACACAGACTGCAGTAATCCCTCTTCACTCCACACATGTAATACAAAAGCTTTTGGAGGAACTTGAAACTTGTGCTCTGACCCAAACGAGAGACTGCACACACAAAAGTGCTGATGTGGTTGGTATGTCTACACGCAACAGCCTTGTCTGCATGGCTGTCTAATTGATGAGCGCAGACTGAGGCAGCACACTGTTTTGACTCTAGTGGATTAGCAGTACGCTACCTAATTACAGTAATGCGATTTCACAGTGACAGTTGCAGGGAGAACACTGCTGCACATCTGAACCTCACCGGACCCCCCTTTACTCACTACATAAATCCTTGACATATGGTGCACAGCAACAGCTTTGTAATCTTATAGTGCCCCTGTTTTTGTAAACCATAAAAGTAATCTCTCTAAAAGGATTAATTTGTAGTAATTTGAATGCACAGCAAATAGTTTATTGTTCTCTGTATCTTTAAATTTGACTGAAAATACCAGGACCTGTGAATGTTTATGATTACTGTCTAATTTAGAAATGCCTCCATGTCCTCCTTCTCTTCTATACTAGGGCGGAGTCTCTGTTTGTATAATTACAGGTGTGTGCTGTTTAATAACCATCCAATTAATGTCCATTCTCTTTAACACCTGAGGTCTGAAGAATGATAATAAATTATAAAATAAAAATCTGAGGTCTTTTAACTCTGGATGTTGCTGCCATAAACAGCTGGTCACCTCAACAGCTAATCAACACTGTGGACCCATGAGCGGTGGTGGGAGTTAAGAGTCCAAAATTCACTTGAAGTTTAATTACCTTGCCATTCGTGTGCTCGCTTGCTTGTTAGCTCGCATTTGGAATAGACTGTTCTTACTCAGTTGAGGTTTATAGAGACTAAGTTATTTGAGTTTGTGTGTATGACTTTGCACTACTTACATTGACTGAAAGTTTGTGAAAAGAGTTGTTGATGCTGATCATTTTCATTTAGTATTAGGTTCTGCGTAATACTAGTTTGTCAATACTTCCATCCTGCTTATTTCAGGACAATGATGCGCCCCCTCTCAAAGTCTGTCAACTGGGAACAATGTCTTTGAGTCCGTCGCAGAGGCACGTCTAGCAGTCAACTCTTGCCAAGAAATACAGTACCCAAAAGCAGCCTTCGAGACCCTTTTTATAGGGCAGCGAGGGAAGCATTTTACGTCCTCTTGCAGCAAGACCCCAGTGTCTAATCATACTACACCAGTAATCATGTACAGTGAGGCAAGAAAGTATTTAGTCAGTCACTGGTTGTGCAAGTTCTCCTACTACCAGGAAATCACACTGTAAATTTTTTTTAAGAATTTAATTGTAAATTATGGTGGAAAATAAGTATTTGGTCAATAACAAAGTTCAACTCGATACTTTGTAACATAACCTTGTTGGCAATGACAGAGGTCAAACGTTTCCTGTAAGTCTTCACCAGATTGGCACACACTGTAGCTGGTATTTTGGCCCATTCCTCCATGCAGATCTCCTCTAGAGCAGTGATGTTTTGGGGCTGTTGCTGGGCAACACGGACTTCACAAAATTTCAATGGGATTGAGGTCTGGAGACTGGCTAGGCCACTCCAGGACCTTGAAATGCTTTTTACGGAGCCACTCCTTCATTGCATGCGGCAAGTTCGTTGCGTGTGTTTGGGATCAGTGTCATGCTGGAAGACCCAGCCACGTTCCATCTTCAATGCTCTCACTGATGGAAGGAGGTTTTGGCTTAAAATCTCACGATACAAGGTTCCGTTCATTCTTCCCTTAACATGGATCAGTCGTCCTGTCCCCTTTGCAGAAAAACAGCCCCAAAGCATGACGTTTCCACCCCCATGCTTCACATTAGGTATGGCGCAACTCAGAATTCTTCTTTCTCCAAACACGGCGAGTTGAGTTTTTACCAAAAAGTTCTATTTTGGTTTCATCTGACCACATGATATTCTCCCAATCCTCTTCTGGATCATCCATATGGTCTCTGGCAAACTTCAGGCGGGTCTGGACATGTACTGGGTTAAGCAGGGGGACACGCCTGGCAATGCAGGATCTGAGTCCCTCTCGGCGTAGTGTGTTACTGATGGCAGCCTTTTTACTTTGGTCCCAGCTCTCTGCAGGTCATTCATCAGGTCCCTCTGTGTAGTTCTGGGATTTTTGCTCACCATTCTCATGATCATTTTGACCCCATGGGATGAGATCTTGCGTGGAGCCCCAGATCAATGGTGTTGTATGTCTTACAATTGCTCCCACAGTTGATTTATTCACACCAACCTGCTTGCCTATTGTAGATTCACTCTTCCCAGCCTGGGGCAGGTCTACAATTTTCTTCCTGGTGTTCTTCGACAGCTCTTTGGTCTTGGCCACGGTTGAGTTTGGAGTCTGACTGTTTGAGGCTGTGGACAGGTGTCTTTTATACAGATAACGAGGTCAAACAGGTGCCATTAATACAGGTAACGAGTAGAGGACAGAAGAGCTTTCTTAAAGAAGTTACAGGTCTGTGGAGAGCCAGAAATCTTGCTTGTTTGTGTGAGTGACCAAATACTTATTTTCCACCCATGATTACAATTACATTCTTTAAAAATCCTACAATGTGATTTCCTGGATTTTTTTTTCTCATTTTGTCTCTCATAGCTGAAGTGTACCTATGATGAAAATTACAGACCTCTCTCATCTTTCTAAGTGGGAGAACTTGCACAACCAGTGCAATATGTTTTTCTAGAGAATACTCTTGCCCAAGAAAACTTGCCCATGAGTAGAGTTCTATTAATTGTTCATGTTAGTGTTTTGTTTGTGGATCTTACTCTTCTACTATAAACTCCACAGCAGACTCTTGTGTCCCATGAAATAGGGATCTGTTATTTCATAGGCCGGAAGCACCACTTCCCTTTTAACTATTCCACACATGGCTGCTGTGAATGATTTCAGACTGAATCACTAGGCACACAGTAGCTTCCCACAGAGTAACACTCAGCCATGTGGCCAGTCATTATAGTAACAAAAGTTCTAAGTGCCTCTAATATGATTTCCTCCCTCTCTTGCTGACCTGTCTGACAATAGGTGAGGAAATCTGGCAAATAAAGAGGTCATGCATGATGACCGACTATGCTGTTAACCAAGATTACAATATTAACATGAAATATCAAACTATTTCTTTAACTTTCAAGGAACAGCTTGAGGCAATTCGGAATACAAACTCTGCCTATGTAGGATTCATTTGTATTAAACTACATGGCAGTCTGAGTAGAAAATCTGGTTTCTCTTTTTGAAGGTTCTGAACCAAGACTTCATTGCAAGATTTGTTATTGCAATTTGCAAAGGATTTTGTAATGAAGAAAAGGCCAATTGGCATTTATGAAAGGTTCCATTATAAAGTCTTTAGAAATAGAAGCAACATTTAGCTTTGACCTTAGCCACATATAAAACCCAGGACTAATTTAACCACTAACTGTTTGCAGAGAGAACATAATGTCTTAGCAACAAAATTTCTAATTTAGCCCTGAATTGTTTCAGTAGAGTAAATAAAAGGCAGCGGGACGTTTGTTGCTCACACCTGAGCAATTAAATCAGCAGCAGCAGTAGAAAGAGGGCTATGAGTCTGGGCTCCATGCTGAACCCCTCCTGCTGTTTTCAAAACAAAGTGGCCTATGTGTGCACGTGCCGATGGACTGAAGTTCATGGTTTGCCACTGAATGCCTACTCGGACCACTTAAGGGAAAGACGGAGAGCAAATATTTACAGTCAGAAGTACAGTTAGGCCTGTGTCTTTAAACAAATGTACTTGTACAAATGTATTTGTTTTACAAGTGGGATGATATTTGGGAGCTCAGAGACTGCCTTCTACATTTGTTTTTGTTTGACTGGCAGAGTGGTGGAGATTATTACAATATTAGAAGTCAACCAACCAGACAACAAAAAAGCCAACTCGATTAATCTTGCAACCCTACTACCTAGTTTTTTTTGGTGTTTTTTTTCTAAATTATCGGCAATGTTTAAGCATATCCCACTTGTACCCTAACAAGAACTATAGGATACAAGCATAGGTATATTACCGTATTTTTCGGACCATAAGGCGCACTTAAAATCCTTTAATTTTCTCAAAAATCGACAGTGCACCTTAAAATGCGGTGCGTCTAATGTATGAATTAATTCTGGTTGTCTTTCTGTCTGATACTAAGAAAACCCGAACCGATTGTAGATGGTACACGGCGCTCATCATCTGGTCAAAAATGTTTTTAAGTTGAGAGGAGAATATGGTAGAAGAGGGATGGAAGTGGGGGGGGACGAGAGGGGTTAGGGTAGGGAGTGATGGTGTGGGACAAAGAGAGGAGAAAGGGGTGCGAGGAAGCTCAAAAATCGACAGTGCACCTTAAAATGCGGGAGTCTAATGTTAGGAAATAATTCTGGTGTGTGCTTTCTGGATCTAGAACCGATTGTAGATGGTACAATACACGGAGCTCATACAATCTGTCAAAATGTGGGGAGTAGCAACACGGTCTTGGTAAGTTACGAAGCTTACGGCAACCGTAGTGCCCGCAGCATCGCGGAGTAATACGGTATGTGCTGTCCGCATTAGGGTACCTGCATTCATTCATTATCCAAGCGGATTTCGAAGCGGTATTTCAAACACAAAAACGCTATCAGTCAAACGCAGTTACAAAAACATTGACATAGAGCAGCTGCAAGAGAATTGCAACATTAATCGAAATCATGGTATAACGGAAGTGGAGGACTGAGCAGATAGACGCCCTGCACCAGGTAAAGACCAAACTGAGCTTCCGCGGAACTTAAAGAATTTTGTGTTTCATTTCATGGCGTCTTATAACCCGTGCGCTGTATGTATGAAAATAGATCGACGGAACTTAAAGAGTTTTGTTCATTTCATCGCGTCTTATACCCCTGTGCGCTTTATGTATGAAAATAGATCCGTTAGCAGCCGATCGTTGATATCGCGTCTTATAACCCAGTGTGCTTTATGTATGAAAATAGATCTGTTAGCAGTCGGAAAATACGGTAACTCCATATTGTTAACTCGGCAAATAATGTGATCTGTTATCTGAAGACTAATCAAAATGTGTGTTTCCATCTTTTGTCTCTATTGCTGCACAGTCCAATTTGTTTGTGTAGTTTATTTAGATTCACTCTTCAGCATCAATGACCATTCAATGACCATTCAAGGTCAACAGTCAAGGTGATATTGAAGCTAGTCTCTCACACACTCTCTCACACACACACACACACACACACACACACACTCAGATTGAGACAATTTAGCATGATCAGTTAATCTAAAGCATCTGAAGTCTTTGGACTGTGGGAGGGAACTGGAGTACCCGGAGTAAACCCATGCAGGCATGGAGAGGACATGCAAACTTCACACAGAAAGGACCCAGATCGCTGAACTCGGGATTGAACCCAGGACCTTCTCACTGTGAGACTACAGTGCTACCCACTGAGCCACTGTGGCACCCATACAGTCTAGTTGAAAAGCATAATAGGGCTAAAAAATGTTGTATGTATTTATTTAATAATATAATAATATTAGCCAATTATATTGTCCATTCCAGCTCAACTGTTGACTTGTGCTATCCATATCTATCTTCCTATTGTTTTACTGAATGCACACAAGCCACAGCCTAAATTTATGTACATTTAGTTGCAAAAAAGAGGTTGTATGTTTGAGCTTTCTTCTGTGTAAAAACTGGAGCATCATTTTGTCATCAATATACTTATAATACTGTTAATTCAATATACATTAAATAGTACTCGTATCGTGGCCTATATTAGTGGATAGCTCTGTGCCATTTTTGGCTAAATTAAGATGAGAACATGTTATATTAAGATGGAACAAAATATAAATAAATAGATTAATAAAGATGAATTCGGACACAGCATAATAGACTAGCTTACCGCCAAAGAGATCCGTGTTAAAGTCCCAGTGGTGCCTTTCAGCCAGGTCAGGCATCAAGACTGGATGTGTCTTGTAGGCCACGCTGGGGATCACCCTGGCATTGCATGTTCTCTGGGGATAGTTGCCAGAGCCCCTGTGGACATGAACAAGGAAAAACAAGTTTTATATAACTGATAGAGAAATTTGCTATAACAAGGATGTGTATTACTTACACCTCCTTGTATCTACACTTATTGTCCATTTTATCAGTTCCACTCACCATATAGAAGCACTTTTGTAGTTCTACAAATACAGATTGTAGTCCATCTGTTTCTCTCTATACTTTGTTACACCCCTTTACTCTGTCCTCTAATGGTCAGGACCCCCCACAGGACCAGCACAGATCAGGTACTGTTTGGGTGATGGATCATCTCAGCTTGTAGATGTAGAAGTCAGAGACAGCAGCTCATCTTTTGTTGCACAGTCTGTGTTAGTCATCCTCTAATCCTTCATTAATGCTCAGGAGATGCTGCCTACAGGATGCTGGTGGCTGGACATTTTTGGTTGTTGCACTATTTTCAGTCCAGCAGTGACACTGTGGTTTTTCAAAACTTCAGCAGCACTGCTGTGCCTAATCCACTCATACCAGCACAACACACACTAACACATACAGCATTGCTAAAACTAATTCACTACCCAAATAGTACCTGATCTGTGGTGGCCTTGTGAGGGTCCTGACCATTAGAGAACAGAGTAAAGGGGTCTAACAAAGTATGCAGAGAAACAGATGGACTACAGTCTGTAATTGTAGAACTACAAAGTGCTTCTATATGGTAAGTGGAACTGATAAAATGGACCGTGGCTGTAGAAACAAGAAGGTGTAACTAATCAAGCGGTCAGTGACTGAATAATGACAGTAAAAACCCTTATTAAAACATTTATTTACTCATGTATTAAGTAATATCTGAGTAGATCATTCATTTTTCATTTGTACGTGAGTTTATATAGAGCCTATTGAAAAATCATTTTAAGGATTACAGCATATGGTGCATTAGACATCGCTGACAGCCAATTCAATTGTCCTATTACCCTATCCTAAAATGTAAGGCGACTCTGATCTCTATTCGGCCATGTCTGACAGGGGAAAACAAACTTTCCAGCTGTCAGACACAAACATGCAGCGTAGCAGTTTGGCGTCAGTAGTGCACAAGGCTTTGCTCATGCTGTTCCTGCCAACAAAGCCGCTACTGATGCTCTGTAGACCTGCAGAACATGGAGAGGTCAGCAATGACTACTCTTGACAAAAATCAAGTTACCTTGTAGGGATGGGACTGCAGGATATGTATCAAACGCTCAACCTCTACAAATGAAAACATTTAGGCATGTGTGTGCTGGGTTTCATCTCTCAAGGGTCATGCTGAGCTTAGAGAGAGTGTGTGTGTGTGTGTGTGTGTGTGTGTGTGTATGGGGGGTGGGTGTGGGGGGTGGAGTGCAGGACGAGGTCAGAGAAGTTCCAATACAACAGAGGCCTCTTGTGTTGCTCCCTTTGCACCTCTCACACTTTCTCTGACTTTCCATCACACCTCAGTCTCCAGCTGTCACTTCTATAGATATTTGACAATGCTAGGCCTGTGCCAGATTTCCCTGGAGATCCCAGATGGCCCAAGTACATCGACGAACAATTGCAATTTATATGACAGTGTAATACATGTATTTTCAAAAAATCCCTTAAGTGACACTAATTTCTGCTCTTTATATAAAACTACTAGAGTAGACACCCTACAGTGGTGTTTGAAAGTTTGTAACCTTTAGAATCATCTATATTTCTGCAGAAATATGACCTAAAACATCAGACTATCAAACAAGTATTAATAGTACATAAAGACAAACCTATTCTAGAAATGACACAAAATATTACAATTGGCAATTTATTCATTGAGGAAAATGATCCAGTATTACCTATCAGTGAGTAGAAAAAGTAGGTGAACCTCTACGACTTCCAGTTACTTTTAAGGTTAGAGTCAAATGTTTTCAAGCAATAGGATGACAATCATGTGTGAGTGGGCACCCTGCACCCTGTTATATTTAATACCCCTGCCATGCATACATTGTTGTGCAGTGTTCTCCTGATGGTGGACTCATAAACATTAACACAGAAGCCTTTAGTTGCTTAGAGGTTACTTTGGATATATTTATGACCATGTGGACTATTGCACACATGGATCTAGTGGTCTTTGTTGGATGACCACTCCTTGGGAAGGGAAAAATGATCATGAATTTCCTTCATTTATACACAATCAGTATGATTATTGTTTGGTCTCCACCTTGCATACTATTACATGCCTTGTTCTTGAAGTGATCTTTGTTGGTCGACCACTTCTGGAGAGCATAACAGTGGTTTTGAATTTCCTCCATTTGTACATAAACCGTCTGACTATTTAGTTACAGATGGTTTTGTAACCTTTTCCTGTCTGATGAGCGTCAACAACTCTTTCTGAGGTCCTCAGAAATCTCCTTTGTTTGTGCCATGATACACTTCCACACACATGCATTGGTTCACAGCAACCCCTGTTCTTTACAAGAAGAAAGCCACTTTTCTCCATAATGGATATCTTCTGCATGTGGACTAGGATGAAACCAAAATGAGACCAAAAGAAACTGTTTTGGTTTAAATAAGAAATCTTGTGTCAGGAGAAAGGAAAACCCTACATTACAGCATAAGAAATGTATTCCAGCATGGTTTGAGAGAACACTGAACAACAATGATGTAAATGGCAAGACTGCAAGAAGAAAGCCAAAGTTTTATTTAATTCTACAGAGCCTTTTACAATGGAGCATTGTCTAAAAGCAGCTTTACAATTCTCTTTTATCCTCTCCAAATCCCAAACTGACCAATCCCAGGGGTCCTAGGTAATAAGAAAGAACCCATTGGAGGACCAAGGCTCAAAAAGGGACCCATCCTCCATGGGTGGCTTAGATAATATATTAGAAGAATTAAAGTAAGTTATCTAATAAATAAGTTGATAGTAATTTTAAAAAATCAGAAGCTAAATAAATATTAATAGACAGAACATATTTAAAATGTAATAATTACAGTAAAATCTAATAATATGTATGTAATATTTATAAAGTCATTACTCTACAAAAATAACATTGCTGCCTGTCTAATGATGAAAACATTTTTGGTTCTCTGAAAAATGAAGTGTTCTTAGTGATGTAAACAAGACCTGAGTTATATTGGAAGGGCTGCAGGAGTCAGATATGAGAATATAAGAATAATAATAAGAATAATAATAATAATAATAATAATAATAGTAATACAGGTCACTAACATACAGCAAACACCAGCTTATACAATGTGCATATTACTAAACTTTTTTCACTGCAGTATTTCCAGAAGCATGTGCTACTGCGCTTAGATTCTTAGACCAAAACCTCACACTCAGTAATAGAGTGAATATATGAGAGACAGCATTTTTATAGTTGTTTGTTTGCATTGGTTTTAATTTCCATTTCTATTCTATTTATAATGCAGTTTTAGTTCAGTACAGTTAAGTTTAAAGTTAAAATCTAATCTCTATTAGATTTTAGCCAATATTTTATAAATTTTTATAGTTTATATATAGTTCGTCTTTCTGAGAATCACTTCCACAATGGAAAAAAAATGTTAAATTAAATTAAATTCTATCCCAATGTGGCCTTAGCACTCTTTGGATACTCTGACTCAATTACCAATTTTTCACAAGCACAACAGCAGGTTCTTATGACCAGCATGGTTGCAGCTAAAAAAATTATTCTTCTTGACTGGAAATCTTCTCAGGCTCCGTGTTTTAGAAGATGGCTATCTGAGACGACCAGAGTTGCTCAACTACAACGGATGAGGTGCTCTAGTGCAATTACACTGGGGCGATCTCTTTCAGTTTGGAAGGCATTTTTGGATGTACTAAAGAGGCCATAATTTTATTTTATTTATTTACTTGTTTTTTACTTTTTCTTTTTTTGTATTAGTTATGTATGGTGTGTTTTTTTCTGTTCATTGCTGATCTTGTTTGAAAATGTAAATAAAATCTAAAAAAATTTTTTTTAATTAAATTATTAGTGTATATAAGCATAAAAAAACGCTGTATTGTTTAATTTTTGGGTTGTTTCCCTGGTAAGAGAGAAAGAGATTTAGAGGAGGAGAATTAGTAATGGCCAGCTTTGTGTAACTCTATAGCACACTCACATAATGTTCTAACGTCACAATCTTAACGCTTGAATGCTGTTATATCAATTACCACTTCTGAATATTTACCACGGTTAGCGGCGTTCACAGATTACTGAGAGAGTATCTGATTTCGAAGCTGAGTTTGATATATGAGCTGGCCTTTCATGCGATTCAGAATAGCTGAGAATACATCAATCGGACCCAATCACATTGGCTTTTTTCTAGTGCAATGTGAGTAATGTGCATTGTGGCCTTTGGTTCATGCTTCAAAAAAGTGGAACACAATAGTGTTTAATTGCATATGGAAATCTGTATTAACTTTCATTGTCCATGTGCCTGGTGAAAATCCCATCACAGAGTACTGCCAAGTTGGTAAAGGGATCTTTCCTAAACTAATGGCTAAATCAATTGCACTGAATGAACTGAAATTAGAAGGTTACATGAACAGAAGAGGTTAACGGTTTAGTCGCCTGGATGAGTGACGGCACCGGAGCAGGTGGATATATTTCTAGTGACATGTATACTGACTTAAATGAAAATCTATTCAGCACTCTAAACAGAACCTGCAGAGAGACCATACCAAGCTATGTGAAACTGCATACCTGTGCCATGCTTTGGCCTGTCTGATGACCTCGTCTGATTTTCATGTCTCACTACCTGGTGTAGTAATAAGGCAAGCTTTGCATATAATCACCATCTAAATATTCTACAGGGTATTAAGAAATTTAAGGTGTGCCTAAATCATGTGCCAGTCATAGCCCAACTTGTGAGAAACAGGATCAGTTGCCATCGCAATGATGCCCTCGGTTGGGAAATCACACACAATACTACCCTTGGGCCATATCTTCAAAGTGAAACGACAATCTGAAGTTAAAAGTGCCGCTTGTACAATAAATCTCGTAAGGCATTCCATGCAGTAAAAGCTAACCAGGTGGCTAAGACAGCATTCCATGAACAATTGCAATAACCACATTAAAGCACTGTTCCCTGATTTTACTAGCATCATCCGCAGTCAGTACGTTCAAAGGTGGTAAATGGCTAAACCATGAACTAGCACTAGAGGTGCTGATTGCTGCTTTGTTTATGCACCATTTGAAATGTGCACACCTATGACTGGCTCCTTTAGGGAAGGTTCCTTTTTTAACATGCCTTGTAAAGTTATTAGACAGTGTCTAGCAAAATTTTTACTCGACTGTGTGTTTAAATGTGAGGTGATGGTATAATGTGACTGTGTCATATTAATCTGCCTGTATGCCTGAGTCACCATTAGATTAGATATACCATAGTTTTAGCAATGGTATAATGACCATATATAATTATTTCTCAGTCTCTTTATTAGTACAGTAATACATAATAAAATGAATAATAAATACATACATATATACAATAAATAAATAAATATAGGAAATGTGTATACGGTATCAACAATCTGGAAAAATTCAGAAAAAAACAGCTTCTATAGGCTACAGTGGCAAGTACTTAGGGTGACATCTCTTGCAGTTGTGCAATAGCAGAAGCTGGCAGCTTTCTCGGGATACCAAGTTGACCCCTCTACACCCAGGGTGAAAGGCTAAGGTATGTTAAAGCTCACAAAGATCAGAATGAAGATCAGTGGAAAACAGTATTATGGAGTGACGATTCCAAGTTTGAAATTTCTGGATCCAGTGATAGACAAGATGTTATATATGGACCTTACGCCATTTCTAAAACAACAAATCTAATGGTGGCCTAAGACTTCTGCACAGTACTGTACATAAGGAATTATTATAAACTATCGCAATTAAAACCACAGATTTATTTAGTGGTGTAGTTCATGCTACACACACACAGCTGCATACTTACTGTTGCCGTATTCAAGCAAACCGTTTAGATGCATGTTTACTACTTTAGGCTAGGATACATCACTAGCCTACGTGCCTATGGAGTTGTGGTATTGATGATATTTTAAAATGAAACCATATATGTCTATGTACAGTTTTACTTTTTACCATATTAATTGTAAAACAGAATGCAAGACAGTGTTTAGATATATGAAGGCCATTTAGATTCTATATTTGTCTGCACAAATCTGTGACCCTACATTAGATAAAATGTATCGCCAGTACTCCTGTGTTCCTGCCCTTTATGTGGGGTGTAAAAAGCCTCCCTATTTTATAAACTGAAAGCTGGATTGTGAGGACTTCCTCATGAAGGAACTTGGTGATCTGTATAATCTCCTTAAAACAGCCCTTATCCATATGCCTTGCATAACCCTTTCGCTTTTGTACAAGTCACCACTGGTACAACTTTGCAGGTATGTCTCATATGAAAGCATTGCTACATTAAATAGTATGTTTTTAAGGACAAAAGAAAAATGGCTACTGCCTAGGTTTAAGTTCTGAAAATGTATATAGTGACAAGTCTCTGCACTGCTGATTCATTCCTATTTCTATACTGTTTACATGGCATAACATTAAGCACAACTTTAAAACAAGTGTAGTTTTTCTTCATTCTGCTTTCTATTACATTTTAATGAAATGTTAGAGCGTACACATTAACTAGTGTAATTACACTAGAAGTAGCTCAGGCATTCTTCCAGGATTAATCATTTTCATTCCCCCACGCCACACAATCCACTTTAAGTTTGTTTATTCCGCATTTCATTAGGCTTCTCTTTGGTGGAAACCTCAGATGATTCATTGGTCATGGCTTCAATTTTTCAGACAGTCAGTGCATTCCTAAACTGCTACATCTACACCTACATCTGGGATTAAACACTGTTGCCCAATTCACAAACAATGGCATGTGTTTCTGGAACATATGCAGATCAAGAGCTTAAATGGTTCATTACCATTTATAAATACGAAGGAGGGAAGGAAGGGAGAAAGATAAAAGGGAGAACATATCAGAGAAGGTGAGAGTTCTCATGAACCTCTCAACGTCTGTATGTGTGGGTGGGTTTCCTGGACTTCAGCTGGAAGATTGAGTACGCCATACTATACGGGTAAAGACTGACTCTGAAAGCTAGTACCACTCCTCAACAAATTGTGTGTGTGTGGTGGTGGTGGGGGAGTGGCGGTAGTAATTAGAGGGCGAACAGGGGTCACAGCTTCAAACTGTCCAACCATATGACAAAGTGGTGTACAATGTCACCACGGGAGGGCCTATAAAATTGCAAGTGCTTTCATGTAAAATAGGACATGAATGATTTATAAATGTAAAACATGTGATCTCTGAACTGGAAGCAGGGAATTATGTGAGATGCTCACAGCATTACATTTCATTACATTACCATCAGCCCAGCATATGCACTTTGGGAAGTCAAGAGGGTTCGTTTGCCACACAGTTTAAATCACCATTGAGACAACAAAGGCAAAATTCAGTTCAGTTCATTGGTCAAACTTATTTAACAGACTAAGCCAAATTCTATTTTGTGTGACTTTCTTTAAGGCCTGCAGTTTCAAATTAGTGTGGGGTTATACTATATACTTGTTTGAGGTTGATATACATGGATGAATAGGCAGTATAATTGTTGGCACTAATGCATGGTTTCTTAGGTTTAGGTGTGCCATGGTACATATTTAAGAATAACAGTGACTAAACATAACAATCATCTAATCAGATCACCGAGTTCACATTTTGACACCATTCTGATGGCTGCTGATCATTACCTAAAACTGTTGGCATGATTCTACATGATTTCCTGCACTTCACTGTTGCCACATGATTGGTTGATAATTGCATGAATGAGTAGGTGTAGAGGTGTTTCTAATAAAGTACTCTGTGAGTGTATACTATTAGTGAAGAATCTTGGATTCAATCTCAAAAGCAAACCTGACGCATAAGTCTTTAAGTGCTGAAAGATTAATTAAGTACAAAAATCAAGATTTGGCTTCCTGAACACTTGTAGGTGTACTTTCTGAATATTGGATAGCTGATCACAAAAATCAAATACAAATGTTTCCAATTATGTACTGTCTTGTAGATATAATCTACTTTTGAATTTCCTATCATATTTTAAGTCTGCTAGCATATGGTCAGTACAAGCATGCACACAGCGTAGGTGCTATGCAAACATCTTAAGCCCTAGTTACAGTGGGGCAAAAAAGTATTTAGTCAGCCACTAATTGTGCAAGTTCTCCTACTTAGAAAGATGAGAGAGGTCTGTAATTTTCATCATAGGTACACTTCAACTATGAGAGACAAAATGAGAAAAAAAATCCAGGAAATCACATTGTAGAATTTAATTGTACATTATGGTGGAAAATAAGTATTTGCAACATTTCTGGCTCTCACAGACCTGTAACTTCTTTAAGAAGCTCTTCTGACCTCCATTCGTTACGTGTTTGACCTCATTATCTATATAAAAGACACCTGTCCACAGCCTCAAACAGTCAAACTCCAAAGTCAACCATGGCCAAGACCAAAGAGCTGTCGAAGAACACCAGGAAGAAAATTGTAGACCTGCACCAGACTGGGAAGAGTGAATCTACAATAGGCAAGCAGGTTGGTGTGAATAAATCAACTGTGGGAGCAATTGTAAGAAAATGGAAGACATACAAGACCACTGATAATCTCCCTTGATCTGGGGCCCCACGCAGGATCTCATCCCATGGGGTCAAAATGATCATGAGAACAGTGAGCAAAAATCCCAGAACTACACGGAGGAGCCTGATGAATGACCTGCAGAGAGCTGGGGACCAAAGTAACAAAGGCTACCATCAGTAACACACTACGCTGAGAGGGACTCAGATCCTGCAGTGCCAGGCGTGTCCCCCTGCTTAAGCCAGTACATGTCCAGGCCCGTCTGAAGTTTGCCAGAGAGCATATAGATGATCCAGAAGAGGATTGGAAGAATATCATGTGGTCAGATGAAACCAAAATAAAACTTTTTGGTAAAAACTCAACTCGTCGTGTTTGAAGGAAGAAGAATGCTGAGTTGCATCCCAAGAACACCATACCTACTGTGAAGCATGGGGGTGGAAACGTCATGATTTGAGGCTGTTTTTCTGCAGAGGGGACAGGACGACTGATCCGTGTTAAGGGAAGAATGAACGGGGCCATGTATCGTGAGGTGAGTCAAAACCTCCTTCCATCAGTGAGAGCATTGAAGATAGAACGTGGCTGGGTCTTCTAGCATGACAATGATCCCAAACACACCGCTCGGGCAACAAAGGAGTGGCTCCGTATAAAGCATTTCAACGTCCTGGAGTGGCCTAGCCAGTCTCCAGACCTCAGCCCCATAGAAAATGTGTGGAGGGAGTAGAAAGTCCGTGTTGCCCCAAAACATCACTGCTCTAGAGGAGAAACCTGGTGAAGACTTACAGGAAATGTTTGACCTCTGTCATTGCCAACAAAGGTTATGTTACAAAGTATTGAGTTGAACTTTTGTTATTGACCAAATACTTATTTTCCACCATAATTTACAATTAAATTCTTTAAAAATCCTACAATGTGATTTTTTTTCTAATTTTGTCTCTTAGCTGAAGTGTAGCTATGATGAGAATTACAGACCTCTCTCATCTTTCTAAATAGGTGAACTTGCACAACCAGTGACTGACTAAATCCTTTTTTGGCCCACTGTATAATGAGTGAGCCACACACCACTCGGCCCACGGCATACAAACCTGGCGTTCATACTTTGACGCTTCTGTTGTTGTAGTATTTTCCGAAATGTAAAGTATGATCTCTCGAATGTGTTTCGTATAAATCCCTGTACACGCGTGCCTCCTTTAAAAATCTGACGAGTCAAGCATAAACCTAGCTGTAGGCTTAATCAGGTTAGATGCTGGCAGACAAGCTATAAAAGTTGCTCACATATACAGATCCTGTTTAGACACGTTAATACGTGTTGTTCAGGCAATACAATAGTGGGTACACATATCATAGGATTTCATGTCTTCAGCAACATTTATTACTGCAGAAATGTTTTGTCAATGTTGCAACAACTATAATACTTTGTAATCTGTGGCAAGTATACGCTTAAAGATGCTTATTAGGATCAAACACGCAGCATGAGAGCACTTATTAAGAAAGCCTATGAGCTCCACTTCAGAGACCAGTGCCACATGATGACAGTTTGCCAGAACCGAAATCACTATGGAGCCTAGATGAAGCATATGAAGATGCCCCAATGCATTAATCAGATGTGAACAATGCTGATCCATATGCTGAAACTTTTATGCCTGGTTATCCTCATCTGAATAGTCAGATGAGGATAAATTAAATGAAGTCAGAGACTACTGACTACTACTACAGGCTACTACAGGAACTACTTGGTAAAAGACTGGAAGGATGGGGTTTACGATTATTAGTTACAAAACTTTCTATGTTTCTGAACCATCAAGATTATTTTACAAAATTTCGCATCGACTGCACTGACACTGGTGGATTGTTCATGCTTTGTGTTATGTGCACAACCCACCAAAATGGTATTTTAAAAAGATTTGTCAAAGTTAAGCATGAAAGCTGTCCTGCTACACAACGGCAGTGCCTACCCTTAGTACCCATTGGCCATGCAGTGCACATGAAACACATACAGTACAACAATCATGACTGGAACATCTGTGATTATAAAAATAAGGGAAATGCTACTAGGAATTCAGCTTGGATGTACAATATGTTGTTTCCCTCCTGAACTGATAGCCATGTTAAAGATTCACGTTGCATTAAAAAGAACTGACTGCTCCATAAGAATTTCATCTGAGGACAGAAATTTGTGACGCATAAACCACTTGTCAACCGAACAAAGATACTTCTGCATCCTCTTCATGTAAAATCGGATTGATAAAACATTTTGTAAAAGCAATGAACAAGGTGAGGGATTCCTTTATTTTAGACATATGTTTCCAAGAATAACTGATGCCAAGATTAAGGAAGGCACTTTTGTTGGCACACAAATCAGACAGGTCTTCAGTGACAGGGAGTTTGAAGATCTGCTAGTGGGGCCAGGGAAAATAGCACGGAAGGCATTTAAGTATGCTTTTGAAAAAAATTGGCAACCACAGAGCACCAAACATAAATGAGCAGATTGACATGTTGAAAGCATATAAGTCCATGAAGTGCAACATGCAATTAAAAATTCATATTCTGCATTCATACTTGGACTACACCCCTGCTTATCTTGATGTAGTCAGTAATGAACAGGGTGGATTTTTCACTAGGACACTGGAAAAAGTGGACCCTAGAAAAGTGCTATCAGGACAATTGGAATACATAAATGCTGGCTGGCCGACTGTTGTCGGACACTGACACTAGAGTACAACTGAAAATCAGCTGCAAAAAACTTTCAATTTCTTCAGCTTGATATTATCTATCATGATGTTACACGTTTCAGGAAGTAAAACTTTTGAGGGAAAAAGTGTTGTCCAGTGTGACTAACCAAATGTAATACTTAGCGAGACAGCATCTCTGGCTTTCTTCTCTATTCAGATGTAGCAAAATCATAGTAAAAGTAGGTTACTAAAACTCCATTTAGTAGTATTACATTTATATGCCATTTCCATCCCAATTCCTTGGATAAAAGCAAAAGACTGCCACATAACACTGATAATTATTTCAAGTACAGTAGATAAGTATATTACAAAGTTCATGATGGACCAGGATGTGCAGCAGATTAAACTTCTCATGACAGTGAGAATAAATATGTCGGATTTCAACACATCCTACGCTGTGCCCTATTTGTTAACCTAAATGAACCAATAGGTATTCCTAAAATCAGTGCACTCACTATGTGGAAAAGACAACTACTACAATTAGTGTAAGGTGGTAGTATTTACAATACAAGTCTCCATATAGAAAGCAACATACTGTATAATCCTGAATCCATCCTTGGTACATGTATCTAGTGCATTTTCAACTTGGAATTAAGTACAGAAGACGGATATTGGTATTGTGTCTCGCTCATGGACAGAACTGACATGGATTCATAATTACTCATCAATTCTCAGCTCTATTTTGAGCTATGGTTGGGCAACATGGAATTACCCAGCTTCCCTATTAAAACCAATGGCACTTTGATACTGTACTGAATCAGAAAGTCTAGGCTCTAAAACCTTACCCACCTCTTCACAGCATCGCCTTGCCTCCTTTCCTTGTCTGTCAACTGCCCTACACAATCCTGTGAGAATCCATGACGGGCCACTGTACATTACACTGATTTCTCACTGAACCTGTCTTTTATGTGGAACACATGGACCAGAATAGACATGCAACAGAGGTGCAACAAATGTTCAAACTGTACACGAGTGTACAGCAGCAATGGAGGAATGCATTCAACAAAGTTCACTATAAAATAATAAAATATGAATAGCGATTAGGAAAAGCCATCCACAGAGACTGATAATCTACTGCAGTGCTAAGCAGATGTGTTGTGAAAATAGCTTTGGTTCAAAATGTTCTGGCTCAAAATTGTTGAAAAACTTGACTACATTCCAAAAATGAAAATCCTGTTAAAATGTACTTTCAATGGCAAATAGGTAAAGTGTTTGTGCAGAGAGATAAATACAAAGTGGACAAACACTTCATGTCCATGATACACTGCAGCTGATATTTTTAATGATTATTGCAGGTGTTGATTTGAACTTTACAGAAGTGATGAATAAACATCTCTCTCACTGTTCATTTTCTATGCTATGACGTACAGCCATGCCTAGTGTATCTGCTTCCCACAAACCTTGACTGAGTTGTAAACCAAAGCTTATTTACAATCAGTTAGCTCTCACAAAGCGAAATCACCCACAGCTGTTCATCCCCCTCCCTGCAAAAATACCAAAACATTTGTTTTTCACTATCCAACTGTTGAAAGTTGAATGCAGCCTCGGCTAGACTGTGACTTTGTTCAGTTAGAAAACATGGGCTGTAGTAGTGGCAGTGGCGAGCCATTCAAAATCCAAACAAAAACTGAGGTGTTTATGTAACTGAGAGATTATGGGCTATTATCAGCTCCTTACTGCACAGCATTAACCGAAGAATGAATTGAGCAGCTGCTCACAACCTAAAAAAACAGATAAAGCCCTTACACTGTCCCACTATTCAGTCCATATCCTCTCCATACACCAGCTTTTAAATTTCATTACTAGTTGGAGATGAATATTTTAAGTTTTATACGCCAGGGAATCAAAAAATATTGGCAGTACTGGGCAGGGTACCTTGAAAAGGTAGAGGCAAAATTGAACTTGGACTGCAAAGAAAGAATAGTGTCTCCAACCTGAAACTTTTTACTTTATGGATTAAAAATCTATGTTTATTAAGGAAATGTAACTAATGTACAGTTTATGTGCTGCTCTGCTAGTTAACTGATAAAATTGTTTACAATAGATAATAATGCTAACACTACATCAATGGGAAATGTAGTTATCTAATTGGATTCATAACTGCCGCCTCTCTGTAGCCCCTAAACTGCACTTCAGACCCATTCCTTAAACATCCCAAACAATAAGTACTAAATAATATGTTAAATTACAGACCAGTACCATTAATAGTGCACTAATTTGGCATTGTATTTGGTATAGCAGTGTGTGTTTTGGGGCACAGCCATAGACAAGCATCCAATTATCCCTTGAAGGTACAAGTCAGGATAAACTGGTATTGGCAGGAACGTAGACCTAGACCATTAGTTGTCTCTTTGCACATAATCAGAAACAACTGAACATACCCCGTCCAGCTACAGCATGAAAACTACCTTCCTAATACTCCTTGAGCTCTTTGTCATGTTCCTCATACCATTCCTGAAGAATTTTTGCAGTTTGCGAGGGTAACCTGGTGAAAGAGAATAACATTGAAACGTACCACCTACTTAAACATCATTACAAAAGTGTCAGAGTTAACATCTACGTAAACATCAGAGCAGAATATTGACCAGCGCATCACACTGTCAGTGCAATTTTAAAGTTAAGCCTGACTGGTGTAAAAGACCACCATCATTTTCTTTATTATTATCACTGTTGTGTTTAGTAGAATTGTTTTTTTGTCATAAGAACCAGCTTCAAGGCAAATGCATAGGTGTGCTGTACGAGGCCAACACCTCCCAGTATGTGTCACTGTGTAGTTCCTTACTAACAGCCCTGCACCTGTTAAACAGTCATGGAATACCATTATCACAGTGAGTTGCCACAAAGATCTGGTTTAGCTATTTCACTGTAAGATCTGTCTGATTCATTCAGCAGTCTTCCTGAATGGTGGGTGCTTGAAGTGCTTTATAAAGACTGGACTAGCAGGCATCCGCAGTGATCCAGAGTTGACTGAGCAAACTGTAGGACAACTAATTTTACAGTTGAATTGGGTGAGAGAAAAGAGGAAACAAAGGCTCAACTGTATCGTCATTAAATGTTGTAACATTCTCTCTTGATGTACTGATAATGTAATGATTAACCAAGGATAATATTTACAAAGAAAGCACACCTGCTTTTGTTTCCTGTAAACTGTGTGTTGTACTAAATGTACAGTAAAAGCAGGTTAATATAGTGCAATACATTTTTACACCATTTTGGACTATGAAGCAGAAGAATACATTTTAAAACTACATAATAGCAGGTCATGCCAAGTTTCACTATTTACCATTACATACACTATCATTAACCACATTCCCAACTGAAGCAATATTGTTTTAATAACAGTTTTTGCAACAAATTCAGATGAACAAGGCACAAAGTTGTGATTTTAGAGCCAAACTCACACGTATTAAATCAGGGCATCTTATCTTGTGCAATGTTACATTTACATTTACAGCGTTTAGCAGACGCCCTTATCCAGACTTCCAATTACAATCTTACAATCCAAGCAATTGTAGGTTAAGGGTCTTGCTCAAGGACTCAACAATGGCAACTTGGCAGAGGTGGGATTTGAACCCTTGACCTTCTGGTCCAGAGTCCAGTACCTTAACCACTAGGCTACCACTAGGTAGCCATTGCATAATGGCAATGTTTAAGTTAATCACGGAAATCTAAGATAATACATTTAAAACGTGAAAACTGAAAAGCGACCAAGTCCAATGATTTTCAAACACTTAAACGCGTTTCCTAATTAGTCATTGGTCATTTTTTGACAGCTAGAACTACGTGGTTATCGAAAACACCACTTTGCATACTGAAAAGTAAGTAACTCCAATACATATCATGACTAGATCAGACATTGGTATGAGGCTACACATCAGACGTCCTCAAGAGAGATGAGAATCTATTAGGGAGAGTGACAAATGACGAGTTCTGCAAAGGAGATCTTGTAATAAGCATGCACAGTCATGAGCCTGTGCAGATTTGCATAGAGTAGCATGCAGCACACATGTTCAGGAATGAAGTGCTGACAGAGTCCTGCGAGATTTGTCCTGTCTGATCCTGCATTTACTGAAGGTGTGTGTCGGCATGCCCTCTGGTTGCAGCTCCAGATGCCTTCCACAACCTTTTGATCCAGTCACATTCTTGCTAAGCCGGTGCTAAGCAGGGTACTACTTTTGTGAGATAGCTGATCGTGCTGAGAATGCCAGCAGTGGAGAGGGATGGCATTCTGTAGGGTGTACCTGTTGTTTAACACCCTGGTTCCTGAAGCTGTATAAAATGTAGAAATGACATTTTTACTTCACAGCAGCTGTGCAGCATCTATGACAGCAATAACAGACCGTGAGTTGAGTTCTACTGGGCCAGATTGGTCAGGCAAAGTAAAAAAAAAATAAGGGAAGTAAAGGAAATAGTTCAAACTCTAGCCAATAAAACTGCTGACATTCTGGCTCAAGTTAAAAGAGCTTTCAGTAAGAATGATTTTTTTGAGCAGATGTGGCCCATAAATTGTAAATACCAATATCACGTCAGATTCAATAAAGACAAATACTATTAATTGCTATAATGAACTAAGTTCTTGGAGCTTGGAGTTATCACATGGAAACAGTGCAACACTGGGAGTATACAGTGGGGCAAAAAAGTATTTAGTCAGCCACTGATTGTGCAAGTTCTCCTATTTAGAAAGAAGAGAGAGGTCTGTCATTTTCATCATAGGTACGCGTCGACTATGAGAGACAAAATGAGAAAAAAAATTCAGGAAATTACATTGTAGGATTTTTAAAGAATTTCATTGTAAATTATGGTGGAAAATAAGTATTTGGTCAATAAGAAAAGTTCAATTCAATACTTTGTAACATAACCTTTGTGGGCAATGACAGAGGTCAAACGTTTCCTGTAAGTCTTCACCAGGTTTGGACACACTGTAGCTGGTATTTTGGCCCATTCCTCCATGCAGATCTCCTCTAGAGCAGTGATATTTTGGGGCTGTCACTGGGCAACACGGACTTTCAACTCCCTCCACAGATTTTTTTATGGGGTTGAGGTCTGGAAACAGGCTAGGCCACTCCAGGACCTTGAAATGCTTTTTACGGAGCCACTCCTTTGTTTCCTGAGCGGTGTGTTTGGGATCATTGTCATGCTGCAAGAGCCAGCCAGGTTCCATCTTCAATGCTCTCACTGATGGAAGGAGGTTTTGGCTTAAAATCTCACGATACATGGCGCTGTTCATTCTTCCCTCGTCCTGTCCCCTTTGCAGAAAAACAGCCCCAAAACATGATGTTTCCTCCCTCATGCTTCACAGTATTTATGGTGTTCTTGGGATGCAACTCAGCATTCTTCTTCCTTCAAACATGACGAGTTGAGTTTTTACCAAAAAGTTCTATTTTGGTTTCATCTGACCACATGATATTCTCCCAATCCTCTTCTGGATCATCCATATGCTCTCTGACAAACTTCAGACGAGCCTGGACATGTACCGACTTAAGCAGGGGGGCACGCCTGGCACTGCAGGATCTGAGTCCCTCTCAGCGTAGTGTGTTACTGATGGTAGCCTTTGTTACTTTGGTCCCAGCTCTCTGCAGGTCATTCATCAGGTTCCTCTGTGTATTTCTGGGATTTTTGCTCACTGTTCTCATGATCATTTTGACCCCACGGGATGAGATCTTGTGTGGGACCCCAGATCAAGGGAGATTATCAAAGGTCTTGTATGTCTTCCATTTTCTTACAATTTACTCTTCCCAGCCTGGTGCAGGTCTACAATTTTCTTCCTGGTGTGACTGTTTGAGGCTGTGGACAGGTGTCTTTTATACAGATAACGAGGTCAAACAGGTGCCATTAATACAAGTAACGAGCTTCTTAAAGAAGTAGTTACAGGTCTGTGAATGCCAGAAATCTTGCTTGTTTGTGGGTGACCAAATACTTATTTTCCACCATAAAAATCCTACAATGTGATTTCCTGGACTTTTTTTCCTCATTTTGTCTCTCATAGTTGAAGTGTACCTATGATGAAAACTACAGACCTCTCTCACATTTCTAAGTAAAAGAAGTTGCACAATCAGTGGCTGACTAAATACTTTTTTGCCCCACTTGTCAGAGGTAAATGGCTAAAATTGTTCTCTAGATGCTGCATATTGGAAATGTCTTTAAGGCTCATTCAGTGTAGAAGAAATTTCTTGCTCACTTAATTTAACACAATATAACCGGTTTATTACAAATTGTACGAGAGTGAAACTCTAGTTCCGAAACAGATATGGAAGCAAAAAAGCCTTTGAACTAAGATAATAAACCTAGGTTATTGTGAAAGTTTCTGGAGTAGAGGTCAATGTGTTACGCTGTGCTCTGAAACTGGCATGGTTTCAAAGTGAGCAACAGATGCAGGCGCCAAATCGGAGCAACCATATAAGGCACTTCCTTCCTTGGCAAGTGTTGTATTAATGCCAATCACATTTCAAACATTGAATAGGTGCCAGGATAAAGCCGGAAATCAGTCATATATTTTGAAGATAAGAAATAAGTCGGCTTTTTAGGTACACAAACTACAATTGCTGTCATGCCCGTTTCCTGTGTATGCACTCTAAAACCTTATCTCTCACTGTCAACTGCATTTTATCAGGAAAGCATGTCTGAGTGAGCTGTATTTGTGTTCATGTTACACATCCCTTTGCTTGACCAGCTACAGCACTTTTAAGAAGTTATTGGTGGAGCAATGGAACCAGTTACTAATTACTAATTACCAGACTGGTTTTAGGAAGTTTACACATTAAATGAACTGTAGAAAGTCCAGGTGATCCACAAATCCAAAGACTATTCAGGGAACTGACTTTAACAAAAAAATAATAATAATAAAGAAGACTTGTTCGATGTGACATTGTAGGTGCACAAACATTTCCCAAAAGTTGCTATGAATGTCCAGCATCTGCATTAACTAAAATATGTTTGAGATAGAAGTCGGTGCATCGAATCTACCTGAGCCAGACAGATTATGCAAATAAACCAATGACAGACATATGGGAAAGTGTTAAAACTCTAGCCAGTAAACTCTACTGACCCTATGGCTCCTTTTTAATCAGCTTTCAGGAAAATGCTCATATATTTTTACGTGGTGGGACACAAGCATTATTAAAATGGCTGCTATACAGACAGTGATACAGCAAGTGTGGCCTGATAAAGACGTGTTAGTTTGATCGTTTTGTAAGTTTTGTTTTGTCTAAGATATTCTAGATGAGTCTGTTTGTTTAAACAGTACAGTTTACTGACATGCAAAGCATTATGCTAATGTTGCTGTCGATTTCCCTATCAGTAGACAAAACAGAAAAGATGAACTCAGGAAAGCACTGTGTGATTAATCCTTAAATTATTATATTACTTACTTACTATTACTGCAATAATCACCAATTTTATTAATCTCATATTCATCTTAAAGCATATTGTATAACATATTATAACTACTCCAAATTAGTAGTAACAGTTAAATGAATAGGAAAGATACGCAGTTAGAGTATTCAAGTTTGGACTTGCTAACAGATAGTGGCAAATTTTGCCTATAGCAAAAAATGTGCTTGGACTGGCCCTGCTTACACATATGAAACTGTTTTCTGGATGGATTATGTAAAAGCTTACTGAACTAGAAATAAGAAGAAGGTCGGATTGTTGCGTAGCTGAGCGAATATGCACTCAGAATTGCCATAAAATAAACAAAGAAATAAATAAACAAACAACCTGCAAAAAATACGAAGAAAAAAATGCAGTGTAATACCCAGTGTATGTATTTATTTCGACTTTTATTTAACTGCACACAGTATTTCAACTTCATTTGTTAATAAATAGCCATTCCTGCACTTCAGGTCTGCAACACATTCCAAAAACAATTGTGATGGGGGCAATTTAGGACTAGAAATGAGGTAAAAAACTAAATAATGATGTGATTTCAAACAGGTGATGTCAACAGGTGATTACTATCATGATTTGGTACAAAAGTAGTGTCCACGAAAGGCTGAGATTTGAGGAGCAAAGAGGAGGCATTGACTTCTCTGGGCTTCACATAGTGGAAACATGTATTGTGGCCAGTTGAATCAGTATTCCAGATCTTTTTAGAAAGAAATTGACTCCATGTGCTCCAGACCAAAGACTAAAAGGTCCAAAAGCCAGACTCTGTCAAGGTATGGGGTTGGGTCAGTACCCTTGACAAAGGTAACTTCTGTGATGGCAGCATTAATGCAAAAAAGTACATTGAGATTTTATAGCAACATAAGCTGCCTTCGAGATGACACCTTTGCCAGGGACATCTGTGCATTTGTCAACAAGACAATGTAAAACCACATGCTGCATACTTTACAAAGGCGTGGCTGTGGAAGAAGGGGGTATGGGTCGTGGACTGGCCTGTCTGCAGTCCTGACCTGTCCCCAACAGAGACAATTTTGAAACATTTTGAAAAATGCAACAACAACAAGCCCATGCTGTTGCACAACTTAAAACATATTATGCAGGAAGAATGAGACAAAAAACACCTGAAACACTAAATCCACTTTGTATATTCTGTGCTAAAACATCTTAAGTGTTGTGAGAAGGAATGGCAACATTACAACGTAGTAAATGGTTTAGTGTCACGTTTTTTGGAATGTGTTGCAGGCCTGAAATGCAGGAATGGATGTTTATTAAGAAACAGACAAGACATGAAATAGTTTTGGGTCATACTGTCTGCAGTGAAATAAAGTAAAAGTAAATGTAAGAAACATTTTTTTTGTTTGCTGTTGGGTTGTTTTTTATTTGCATTTTCCATACTGTCCCAACTTTTTCTGATTTGGGCTTATAACTACTATGATTTATTCCACAACTGCAGTGATATATTATGAAACATTTCCAATATAAAAATCTGCCATGGAGTTGTACTGGGTTCATAGAATTCAACTAAAAAAAATGGCACGTTACCAAATGCAAGAACTCACGCTCTTATAAACATTTTCAAAGATTTGAATGACAATAATTAATTACAAACACATAAGCTACTCAAAGATCCAAATTCCACACAGAACAATCAAGTAATTTCCTCTGCATTTGTGCTCATTAACAGTGGAGATAGACAGATGAAACCAAACCAACCCGACAAGGGCCCTTTGTGTCGAGACAAAGACAAAGTTAAGCCTTTGAGGAATCTTTTGGCTTTCTAAACTTAACTCTGTCAGTTGCGGACCACATGGGCAGGCCCTGCAGCAAGTCCACCCTCAAGCCACGCGATCGATAATTGGTTGCAGATTCTGCTCTGAAAGCCACATTCATCATTGTCTTCAGCACAGTGAAATGCACAGTTCGTGGGCACGCTTTGTACTGCTATCATGTGTGTATCTGTGTGTGAAGCATTTCCTTAAGTTTCCTTAAAGATAATCAAGCACAGGTCGTATTGTCTACAGGAACACAAACACACACACACATATATATATATAAGACATATATATATATATATATTATATATATATATATATATATATATATATATATATATATATATATATATATATATATATATATAGATTGATAGAGTTTTGGCTTTACCATCTAATGTTCTACAAATTTGGACACTCCATACTTTAGCACAGGTCACTGAAGCCATCTTAAATACACAACAGACTAGCGTTCATCGCCCCTTATGAAACAATAACCACCTTGCCTTGGGTGAAATGTGCTATGACATTGTCACCAGCACAGCTTGACCCCGGTCACAGCAGGCTGGTCTGTCAGCTCTCCTCTTTGAGTATTTCATTAGGGCTCTTGTTAGCCTTTTGTGCCTCTCGCACATCATTACAGCATCGTTACAGGTCAGTGATGACAGGAAACATCTAACCAAGCTTAACTATAAAATTCAGGTCAATAAATTCATCTTAAATCCACATAATACACACCGGTCCCAAAGTTTATAAGTCATTACAAATAATTCTATTGTTTGTCTTGTCTCAGCAGTCAAGTCATGCACTAACGGTTTGAAGGCTGTGTTATTGCTGCTGTTTGTTGCCACTAAATCTAATCTGGAGTAGGACAGATGTTTGTTGTCTCGATAAGGGTAAGCAACGGTCGCTGTCACTTTACAACTATGATCTGTCTGGTTGGAGAAAAAGGCGTGAAATGTTTACGACCTGGTGTGTCCTTGAATGCCCAGTTGGAGTATAAATCATGGAGCCTACAGATGTCTGCCTGATGAATAAGTCAGCATGATGTTAAGCTAAAAAAACATTAAAACATTTGTGAAGCCGGTTTTTTAGGATCTTGATTACAATGAATTGGTAACCAGTGGTTACGAAAAAACAAATAGTGTCAGCTGAGAGACCATTATAATTAATGCCACCTTATTAAACCATTTTTGGCTTTAAGAAACACTTTGGGTGCAATATAGGGATTATAGCTCATTTCTCAAGAGCTCTCTGCATTGGCTGACAGATCCAGTCCTGACATACTGTTACCTCACAGTAACTGACCCATCACTCTGTAAGCTTTAGCTGTCAAGTTATGTGAAATGTCACCACCAAGATGGAACCCAAGATTGGTTTAGGACAATCTGTCCAGTGGCTACATTACATAATTGAAGTAATTTTCACATAAAATACACAGTAGATAGGAAAATATGTCATATGATATGATAAAGATCAGACTAGTCATCAATATTCAGCATCAGAGTAGCATCTGATCATAGACTGGGTTAGGGTCTCTCATTTACATACATGAACAATTACAAAGCATACTTTTATGAGACAGCTTTATCTATGACATTTGAATGATAAAAATGGCAAACATATAAGCTGCCATATCAAACTTAAATTGACACTTACAACACATTATAACCTGGAAAATCAATTTAACTGCACGTTCTTAACTTTTACAAGCTGTAGACCATGTAACAGATGTGTTTTACTGGCTAATCTGTAAGTCCCAAGACGATGGTGGCACTCAGCCATATTGCCCTTCTTGGCTTGACACATGTGCTTCACTCGGTTTGATTAAGGAGGAGCGGATGATGCTATCAAATATCGCACACTGCACTCTCATCACTCACCGATGAGGCCTTAAGCCAGTTGTTATTAGCATGTGGATTCATTGGTCATACTGCCTTTTCACCACAGTCTAGAAAAGGCTCTTCAAATTCACATGAGGACACATGGCAAGTGGATATTAAATCATAGTCGATGCAGGGCAATTCTGCTCTCTCTAACATTAATTAACAACTACAATATTGTGTAAACGACAAAATTTAGACACCCCACATGAATTAATTGTATTTTTTCATTCGGAAGAAAGCTATATGCATATTATTAATGCAAAATATCAATAGCTCACATTTTAATACCAAAACCCACGTATAACTTTGTTAGTCATTTTGGCAAAGTTATAGACTCTCATTTACATAAGTACATAATCTCTTTTGGCCCCTATGGAGCCAAGACAAGAGGGAATAATGTCTTTCTTCATGTTCTTCCCAATCCATGAACTTTGTGGCTGACCATGAACAGACAGCAACAACTACAGGTTACTGACCTTCACTCCAAGTAATTGTTGGTCAAAGCAACTGGTGGGTGGTTTGACAGTGACCCAAGTCTCTTTCTTCCTGTTTTAATACTAGGTTCCCTGTGCAAAATGGCTTTCATCTGGTGTAACAGTCTCTGAGGATTCTTGTACTCAGGTCATCAAATGCCTAAATATCAGTCTGTTTTGGCTAGATGTGGTGTAAGTATTTCAAGATTACAGCCTGAATGCTGCACAGGGTTATTTAAGCCTGGCTCTTACTGAGCTGGAGGTCGCAGAGTGCTTGGAAGAATGTTTCTGAACTTTTATAACCTCAAGCTAGAGAAATGTCAGTACATTACAATAGGTACTGTTGTCAGAACAGTGGGTATTCAATTTAGATGCACAGAAACAAATGTAGCTGGAGAATTTAGAACATATGCCTGGACATCGTTTACAGGTGTGCAGCATTCACACAGTGTCTGACACAGAGAAAAACACCACTATGCTGATGATGCAAATTAGGATCAGAGTCCTGCAAGACCTCATGTTTGATTCTTGCCTCTAATTACTGTCCCCAAACACTTGGCAGTGGGTGGTTTTGGCTACACTTAATTTCACCCTAGGCGTTGGTGAGTGTGAATCAGTGTTTGATGACCTGATGGACTGGTATACTTCCCAGAGTCTATTCCACACTTGTGTAGAAGTTTATTAGCCAAACGTTTTACTTTTAACAAGAAGCCATTAAGTAATGTGTGGTTTATTTGGTAGCCATTTAAATCTGTCGGACTATATTTCATGTTATGATTTTAAAGTCAGGTAGTGTTTCCAGGGCTTCAGTGTGGCTTACATACCTTGTAACACATGGTGTAAAAACAAGGGACATTAAACAGTCATCTATATGTTCACCTACCCTCTCTTCCTTGAATTTCATCTCACACCTCTTCCACGAATTTCATTTCCCCTCTTCCATGACCCAAAGCTTGGATTCCAGGAATCAGATGCGTACTTGATCCAGCAAATTCAATGCAGAAAATGGTCTTCATCTACTTTGCATTGCTAAACCTAACAATTAGCAGAAGCTGAGACTGACATGTATGAAGTCATACACAGCTAAAAGGTGCTGAATGGGCATTCACCAGATGAAAAGCTTCAAAGCCGCAGCTCATCCCCCCATTCACCACGCAAAAGTCAAAAGTGCCATGGAATGGAATTAGTTACATGTATGCCTGGTGAGGTCCAATGGCATCAAAGTTTTGTTAGGACTTCTATAGGGGGTTCAAACAAAAATAACTGGTTGCAAGCCTGAATCTTAGTGGGAAATCATACTTCTAACAGCAAACTTTCACCCTTCACTGACCAATAGGACTGTAAATGTTATTCGGAGACAAAGGAAAGGAGTGTATGGAAGGTAAAATCTTGTTTCAATCCAGTGAAGACCCTTCACATCGCAAGTCCATCACAGAGGCACTGACCTCATCTGAGAGCTCGCAGACAATTAGCAGCCCCGCTCCCCATAATTACTGCTAATCACTCCACCTCTGACCCCATAATTGCTTCCTATCAGTGTGCGATGCTGACACAGTGAAGCAGTGAGGAGTGAAACGTTCCATTGACCCACTGCTGAAATCCAAACAGCACTAAAGCTATTGCTTTCAGGTAGACTCCACAAACGTCATTGATTTCAACTCTAGTGAAGGGTGTGAGCAATACTGACTGTTCTTTTGTTGCCAGACTGAAAAGCAACATATTGACAATATAGACCACGTGACAGCATATAACTAAGAGACAAGGTAGAATTGCCAGAATTAGAATGAACATTTAAAGCCTGTTCCAATACACAGTACCAGCCAATATATTTGTTTATTTTACACAACGGTTACAGTGTAGGCCTTGCTGGTTAAGGATGTTGGTCGAAGTTTTTTTATTAAGGTTTCTTAATTGGATGATGTGTTGAATCTGTGGAAGATTAGTAGATGGTATTTTTGCCTTTGACCACCATATTTGTTTAACTGGTTTCACTTTGTAATGCACAGTAAATGTTACCTTTATTTTGTATCCACATTTAACCACTTGGAAGACAAGCCACAGAATGCTTAAATGCCATGGATATCTCACAAATTGTAAGTCCTATAATGACTGAGTTCACATACATGCATGTGAAATGATCTTAATCAATACTTACATAAATATGGTAAGGACCACACGTCATGCCAGTTGTTTACTGATTAGCACTGTATCTATTGTGGTTATTTTTACTTTATTTCCATTTTTCTTTTTCTTTGCATAGTATATCATATGTTTACTAAATTGTACTTTATTCTTTGCTTTTGTCACTGTACTAAGTAGCCTGACAGGGTTTCATTATACACTGTTATGCAACCCTTTAAATGGCATAATAACAAGATAGTTGAAATGAATAGGATTTAATATTGTAAACCCCAGCAATCAACATACATATGCCAAACCATTATGAGCACTCACAGTTGAAGCAAGTAATATTAATGTTACAGCTGTACATGTCAAAGTCTGGGATATGTTAGACGGTAAGTGAACAGTTAACATTTACAGCATTTGGCAGATGCCCTTATCCAGAGCGACTTACAATTGATACAGTCTTACAATCCAAGCAATTGTGTCTTAAGGGGCTTGCTCAAGGACCCAACAGTGGCAGCCTGGCAGAGGTGGGTTTTGAACTCTGGACCTTCTGGTCCATAGTCCAGTACCTTAACCACAAGGCCACCACAGTCCCAGTCATGTGTTGGTAGCATAAGAAATGGCCGGTATAAAACTTGTGAATTTGACAAGAGGCAAATGGTTTTGGTCAGAATAGTGAAAAAGGTTGAGTACCAACCAACAGTGGTCGGAAGCCAGAGACTGGAAGAATGAGATTCCAGAGACTCTGGGAATAAGACAAGACAGTGTACAGAGTATAAAGCTCTGGGTAATGTTCTGCTGGGAAATCCTGGGTCTGGACATTCATGTAGATGTCACCTTGACATGAGCGACCTACCTAAACATTGTCATGGTCAAGATACATCCATCCAAGGTTATGGTATTCCCTGATGGTAGTGACCTTATTCAGCAGGATAATGGGCCCTGCCACATGCTGTTTGGAAATAGTTCAAAATCTTTATATTTGGCAATGAAATGGTCTTTAAATTTGGCAGATCTCAATCTGATCGAGCATCTGTGGCATGTCCTGGAACATCGAGTCCAGGGCATGGTGGCTTCACCTTACAAACTATAGGACCTAAAGGCTCTGCTCTTGATGTCTTGGTGTCTTCGAAAGCCTGGTTGAGCATATAAATTGGCTGGTCAGATCTGTTTTGGCGGCCATGAATGACCATTGCATATTAGGCATGTGGTACTCATGGGTATAAATCTAAGTAAGCTGTGGTAGCCTAGTGGTTAATGTACTGAACTCTGGACCAGAAGGTCCAGAAGGACGAGGGTTCAAATCCCACCTCTGCCAAGCCACTGCCACTGTTGGGTCCTTGAGCAAGACCCTTAACCCACAATTGCTTGGATTGTAAGATTGTATCAATTGTAAGTCGCTCTGGATAAGGGCGTCTGCTAAATGCTGTAAATGTAAATCTAAATGTAAGTAAGCTGTTTGATTTATGGGATTCACAGTTACTGCGAGTGTACAGCACAATATGAACCAATTTATTTTTCCCTGGTTTAAACACCCTGTAGCAGAACTGAAGGGATGTGCAGGCTGTATTGAATGTTTGAATGTCTAACTAGTAAGAAAAATGGTTAACTAAATGGCATCAGCTTCTCTAATAGATGATGTACGGGACTGTGGTTCTCATGCTTAATCAGGTGCCTTTATAAGCAGGGTTCAAATGCATCGCTAGCTTTAGTATTGCATGGTAAATGATTACTTTTTAGTACTGCAAGTAATTAGAAATACAGCTATGGTTAAGTTGAACATTAGAAATCCCTATATTAACCAGTGTGAATACAAGTAGACACATACCATTAGAGTAAGAGGCATTTTTCAAGATGCTTACTGTGTGAAAAATCACATATTTCCATATATTTTGCTGCTAATACTGTTCAGTACTGTTCACTGTTTACAACACTACATTTAAACACTGTACGCTATTTACAGTATCATGTTCACTCTGCACTTTATCCTGTACCTACCTCAAAATAGAATGATTACTGGTCATTTTACTCTCTGTACAGTATGTACTGTATGTTTTAGTCTTATGTCGCTATGTCCTGGAGGAACATTGTTTCGTTTCACTGTGCAATGGGTTAAAATGACAATAAAACCTGACTTTGACTTCAAAAATAATCACAAATATACATTTACAAATGTTGGTTTCATGACTTATCACTCGTACATTGTAAGACATGGCTAAAGACCATCCAATTTTCATTAATCCTGCCCTTAATCAGTTACTGAATTGTTTTGTTGCCTTTACAGGCAGGCTTTCATTACCTATCCCGTGAGTCTCCAAGAAAGCCTGTAAGGGTCCGCAGAGTTTTCCATTACTAAAGAGCAGCTTATGGAATCATTAGACAAGACTGATGTGATACTCATTACATATTAACAGCAGTCAAGGCAGAGATAGAGTTAAAGTGTCCCAGTGGCTCCCTTGGCCTAGTTTGTATTCCTCCCAGTGGCACACTTTCATGGCTGTACAGTATAGCAAAAGCAGCAGACATTTACAGGTCATACAGGACCACAGGAGGTGCGCTCTCCCTTTGAAACACATGATTATCCCATCCCAGTGTGTACAGTATGAGAATACACACCTGTACTGAACCATTGTTTTCCAGAAAAGAGCAAGCATACTATTAAAGGCCTGCAGTCCCCCATTTTCAACCCTCTGTTATTTGTCACAGTTGAGTCTGAGTTCCCTCCACATCCTGCTCTCCTTGGCAGTGTGTGCAGAAATCCTGACGTTGTGCTAATTAAATAGGGAGCCTTGCAATATTTTTAGCCGGGGTGGCCTTGATACCGCTGCACACTTTTACTTGGAGTGCAGGAGCAGAGCCTGAAGTCCTTGTGGTGCGCTCACACAAAGCCGTGCCTGTCTCTGGCCTCCTGAGTGGCGGCTCTGTGGATGCACCACTGCACAATGAAACCAGCACCTCTAGGCATGATGCCTGAGCCACTGAAGCGGTTTGAGGCTAGCCAGAAGTCTCCTAAAATATATCAGCAGACTCTCCCACTCTATATTATTCCATTCTTCCTTTTTTTCAAACTACTTCTTCCTTTCCATCTTCCTTCTCTACTTTTTCTACCGCTTTCATATCCTTCCCTTTTTCGAGTGTCACGTAAAATTATGAGGGATGAACTGCTCACAAATGGAGCAGATGGGAAGGAAGGGGGGCTGTATGAGGGTAGCATGATTTGTCTCTGGATCACTGCTGGTAGAAAGAGATATTTCTGGCCCAGTGCTCACAGCTTCAGGGGCGAGAAAAAAAGGCCCTGCATGTGTCATGTCTGCACAGCATGGCAGAAGCAACCCGGCATTCAGGATCAGTAAGTGTGCAGCAGTGGCGTGTGAAACTGTCCTCACAAGAATTCTACTGGATGTCAAAGCATGTTTTACCCAGGCCTAAGTTACTGTACAGGTTTTCTTTAATGTACTACCATTAGTAATGCATCAATTCGATACTCTGGATCGGATCGGCACCAATACTCACCTTAAAAAATAAATCACATATCAGGCAGACATGTCTGTTATAACTTTAATACCATCTCTTTGCTGCGGTTGCTCTTCACTTGGAGTGAGTTATTCCAAAATCTGATAAACATCAAAAAAGGAAATTAAGTAAGCAAGAGTGAAATGTACCGGTAGCGGTATCTCTCAGGTTTTGCATACCTGTACTATGCAAAAAATATTCTAAAATAAAGAATTCATAAACATTAATTACAAAGCTTCTTAAAAGTGTTTCATTTGTTTTCATTCTTACAAATTTTCTAATATATATATATTTACGTGTGTGTGTATATATATATATATAAGAAAATTTGTAAGAATGAAAACAAATGATATTGGACAAGACAGATATTGGAAAGGAAAAGACGCACCAATCTCTAGTTGGGAGGATGCTTTAAGATGAGGCCACTGTAAGTTCCTAACTATCCAAATTTGATTTGTTTGCAGCCATTTCTGTGTTTGCAGGACCTCTCATAGAGCCTCTACCATTTGACCTTTCCAAATTCCTGTTCATTACTCACATTGTGTTAGCATATACGTCTGTTTAAGCCATAAAAGCTCTCAACCCTGTAAAAACTCCCATTGTGTCTATATTTCCTTTGTTGTTTTAAGATCTGGAGTCTGTAGAATGAGAGGCTTAGCCTGACTGAGAGCTCTGTGTGCAGCCAGAACCAAGAATAACAAGATACTTCTGAACAAACCCAAATTAGCAAGCCTGAGTCATGAAAAACTGCTTATCATTTAATTCTCCAACGACACATTCGAGGAGTTACTTTAAATCTCTTCTAGTCAAAAGCCCACAAGCTAGCTAACGGCACTGTAATGAGGAACATACCGAGTGACTTTCAGCCTACGTACCACAAAATAGTACAGTGTGAAGCACTGGGTCAATCAAAATTTCATTTAAAGCCCTTTCTATGAACTGCACCATGTCTTAGAAAAAAAGAGAAGGCCAATGAAATTATTGGGACCACCATATAACTCAGTTGCTCCAAACTGTCAACAGTGCTCCTCCTTTGTGGCTTTAACTGGCTGGAACACAACCATCTGCAATTGATGAAAGCAGCACGGAGCGTGCCATACTATAAAGGGTCAACCACATCACTTACAGTGTACAGAACAATGTCTGGGTGAAAGGGTGGTCCAGATAAATACAGTGCACTGTTTCAGCTGGCCTAAGGAATGCTGAGGGGGGATTCAATCCGTGGAGTGTATACCACTACCACTAACCCACTAGGCATTACGGAAAGATGAAAGGCAATAGTTGTGCCTATTTTGGAGGATCTAAAATATAAAACCCTATATCTGGGATTGCTTGGGCAACCGATCTAAGCTTTAACCAACATTACAGTGTGCTTTCAGTTTTATTCTTTTCCCATATTTTGTTTTATGGTTTCAAAGCCCCTTGCACATTCAAAAACCAGAGTTCTGCTTAGAAAAACATGTGACAGCAAAAACCTATATAAAGCTCTGAAATGAACTCCATGCATTAAAGGCCAGTTACTTCAAACCATACTTGACACATTCAGTGGAACAATGGCACTATTGAACAATCCAAACCCAGTAAAAGCATCATGACCCCTAGAAGCTCACCAGAGCAAACTGGAGTTACACACAACCTAAAATCATAAGCAAATTGATTTGTTGGCTTCCATCCTCACCCTGATCACAAAGTAAAGCACCCCCAGGGAAGAGGGAACAATTGTACTCTGGAACAGTACTAGGCAAACGTTCATAGGGTGAGTATGCCCAAGAAAGCTGTTCAGACAACCAGCTCCTGAAACCAATGGTAAACATTTAATCTCAAGACAGTTGAAATGTAGTTAAAAAGCTTAGCAACAGTGACAAACATGCAGGAGGAAGAACACGCTCACTGAGCATCAGAGGATGACGTAAGAAGAGGAGTACATAACGTACAAAGGAGGCCATTAAGCAGGCTCAGGAGCCTCCTGTGCACGTGCTGAAGCAGCGTCAATGCCCACACACTCTGAAACAGCCATATCAGTTTTGGTTCACTTGCGTTATGCAATTCTGAACATGGCACACCCTGGGTAAACTGGTGCTTTGTTAAATAGAGCTAAAATGCCCCAAGACGAAACATGTTCCCATGTGAACGTGCTAACTGTAACATTTCATTGCTTTGGGACAAAGTGATATTTCACTCACGCTTAAATGCTGAGTAGGCGTCTGCTGTGAACAATATTGCCAAGGGGCAAAATTCTTTCAACACAACTTTTATTTCCTGAGACACCTTCAGGTATTGCAACACACGCATACCATCCTTTAAGTGATAAAATCAAAGCCAAAAAAAAGCTTCTTGTCGGTTGTGCTGCGGCACACCAGTGGAAGGGAAGTTTTCCATTGGGATTTATAATAATTATGACAAATGACACTCATTCACGCCATGTAATGGAAGGCAGGAGCCTGCTTGTCGAAGGTGCTGGCTATACACATTAGCCTAAATCTCACATAAAAAGTGAGAGGCTCAACTGATTACGGTTGAGATGATTCAACAAATATTATACAATAACAAGAGTCAAATTCTAAATTGGACACTTTCACTGACATTATTTTACAAAAGAAGGTAAGATGCATTCTTGCATTTGCTGTGTAACACTGAATACTGATCATGCGACAAAACAAAACAACATCACCAGAAATAAACTCGAGTGGGTTTCCTTGCATATTACAAAGACGCAAGGTCAACTGGCATCTCTAGGTATAAGTGAATAGGTGTGTGTGTGTGTGTGTGTATGTACATGGATGTACCCTGCAATGGATAGTTGCCCTGTCTAGGTATGGTTCTCCCTTTGCAGCCTATGCTGCCAGTTAGGCAATGGCTCCCCACAACCCCAACTTGGATAAATGCATGAGTGAATGAGTAATATGCTGGATTTAAATAAATACACTGTGCAAAAAAGTATTTAGTCAGCCACTGACTGTGCAAGTTCTCCTACTTAGAAAGATGAGGGAGGTGGTACACTTCAACTATGAGAGACAGAATGAGAAAAAAAAATCCAGGAAATCACATAGTAGGATTTGTAAAGAATTTAATTGTAAATCATGGTGGAAATCAAGTATTTAGTCAACCACAAACAAGCAAGATTTCTGGCTCTCACAGAACTTCTTCTTTAAGCAGCTCTTCTGTCCTCCACTTGTTACCTGTATTAATGGCACCTGTTTGACCTCGTTATCTGTATAAAAGACACCTGTCCACAGCCTCAAACAGTCAGACTCCAAACTCTTTACCATGGCCAAGACCAAAGAGCTGTCAAAGAACACCAGGAAGAAAATTGTAGACTTGCACCAGGCTGTGAAGAGTGAATCTACAATAGGCAGGTTGGTGCAAGGCCATTGATAATCTCCCTCGATCTGGAGCCCCACGCAAGATCTTATCCCGTGGGGTCAAAATGATCATGAGAACGATGAGCAAAAATCCCAGAACTACATGGAGGGACCTGATGAATGACCTGCAGAGAGCTGGGACCAAAGTAACAAAGGCTACCATCAGTAACACACTACGCCGAGAGGGACTCAGATCCTGCAGTACCAGGCGTGTCCCCCTGCTTAAGCCAGTACATGTCCAGGTCCGTCTGAAGTTTGCCAGAGAGCATATGGATGATCCAGAAGAGGATTGGGAGAATATCATGTGGTCAGATGAAACCAAAATAGAATTTTTTGGTAAAAAGGCGTGTCCCCCTGCTTAAGCCAGTACATGTCCAGGTCCGTCTGAAGTTTGCCAGAGAGCATATGGATGATCCAGAAGAGGATTGGGAGAATATCATGTGGTCAGATGAAACCAAAATAGAATTTTTTGGTAAAAACTCAACTCACCGTGTTTGGAGGAATAAGAATTCTGAGTTGCATCCCAAGAACACCATACCTACTGTGAAGCATGGGGGTGGAAACATCATGCTTTGGGGCTGTTTTTCTGCAAAGGGGACAGGACGACTGATCCGTGTTAAGGGAAGAATGAACAGGGCCATGTATCGTGAGATTTTAAGACAAAACCTCCTTCCATCAGTGAGAGCATTGAAGATGGAACGTGGCTGGGTCTTCCAACTCATAGTTAAAGTGTACCTATGATGAAAATTACAGAAGTAGGAGAACTTGCACAATCAGTGGCTGACTAAATAGTTTTTTTTGCCCCACTGTACATCTAAACTTTTTAAAATTACTTTTATGAGACTGTCCTAAAGCTTCACTCTTTCTTGGGAACATACTGTATTTCACACTATTTCCAGACAACATCACAGAATTAAAACATAAACCAGATTTCAGATACATATCGAGACTGTGAGAAATTCCTCAATATATGCACACAACTAATAATAACAGTTGCATGTGTTTTGTCTCATGTATTTCAATACTATAACTAAGCGCCAATTTGCTACTTCACCCAGCCAAGAGGCCTAAAACATACAGATGAAGCAATCATCAATGCACAGTAATCACATTTACCTGTAGCATTTGAACAATATTAAACACAAATGCAGGTTGTGTTCGGTAACATTGGGTAACCTGAGTTTAATCCATGCTAGGAGGGTGCGATATGTATCATTTACAATAAAATATTAATTGTTGTTTTAACAAAATAGCAAAAAACAATCAACAACATGCCTTAAGAGATTCCTTATATCTATTCACATTGTCATATAAGCAGATAGGATAGACTACTGCACATAAGCACTGAGTGCATGCAGCGTGGTAGCACCACAAATCAAGCTAGCGTTCTCAGTAAAAGCACATGACTGAAGTAAAAAATGAGTGAACAGACTGCACTAGGAGACAAAATACACACACCACCAGCCTCACAGTCTACATTGCTGAAGGTGGTTTGGCTTTGAAAAGATGGATGTTGCTCAAAAGACAGCAATCTGCAAACCATGTCGGAAATTTTTTGCTGTTAAAGACAGCTCGACAACTAATTTATTTCACCATCTGCAAACTAACCACCATGCAGAATATGAAGAATTATCACAAGCTTTGGGAGTGAGTTGTCCATGACAGACTTAGACCTGCCAAGGTACCAGCACAAAAACACACTCAGAAAACCTTAGTGGAATTGTTCTGCAAAAAAGTGCCTTACAACAAGAAAAGCAACAGATGGCAAGACATAAATGCTGTCACCAATTACATACAAAAGACACCATGCCAATTAGGATGGTTGAGAGAGACGGGTACAAACAATGTTTGAATATTTTTAATCCAAGTATCACCAATTATTGTTATTGATAAAGCCCCAGAAAATATTGAGATTTTAATGTTGTATACCCTGGACTACTTTTAAAATAATTGTATATCTGGAAGAACAGTGCAATATTGATGAAGACTTGTGTTTAAAGTGTGTTTTTGTAAGAACTGCGAAGGTCTAAGCATCTAAGATGACTGATATAGTTTTTTTCCACACACCCTTATTTCATGCCTCTGGTTACTGTCTGTGTTGTTTGGTATATTTTCCTCTGTGCATATTTTTTCTTTATAGTGCACAACAAATATTTTTTATTATTTCCAAGAATAAAACCTACCTATCCAAAGAACAAAAATAATAATAAAAAAATTCTACAAACTGAATGAAAAACATAATTCAGCGGGAAAACACATTTCATTGGGTCTTACATTTTCCCAAGCAATCACCCATGAATGCTGTACACCATGCTGTACATTGTTCCCAAGTCTCTAAAACAATTGTATTTCAATAATATGCTTGTTGATCTTGAACCTTCAATCAAAACCCATTAATCTTCACCTCTGACACATTTAAATGAACAAATGAATAAGTAGGGAGGAAAATGCCACCAGCGTGTTTGCCGAGTGCTGGTATCTAGTGCAAATAGATAAATAGATATGGGCTCTGAGGCCGGTTACTTGAAATTGCCAGTCGTCATTGAGTATAATGCATGTAAAGTATTAGGCACTGACAGACAAACTGACAGGAGGATATTTTCATATTCATTCATTTTAGAATTCTATATTTCTGCATAAATATGACTTAAAACATCACATTTCCACACAGGTAGATCAAGAAAACGAATTAAACAAACAAAACACAAATATTGTACTTAGCCATCTATCTATGGAAGTAATGATTCAACATTACATTCCTTTGTGTATCAGGGCATGAACAAAGATATCTGTAGACCACACAAAGTGTTGTTGATGCTCATCAGTCCAGATAAAGTAACAAAACCATCTTTAAAGAGTTTGGACTACACAGACAAGACCACTGTTACCCTCTCCAGAAGTGGTCGACCAGCAAAGATCACTTCAAGAAACTGGTGTGTAATAGTCTGGTCACAAATAAACCAATGGTAATTGCTACAAAAGGCTTCTCTCACATTGCTCAATGTTAATGTTTATAAGCCTACTGTCAGGAGAACACTGAACAACAGTAGTGCGCATGGAGAAAGCCACTGCTCTCCATAAAGAACATTGCTTCCCATCTGCAGTTTGCTAAAGATTACGTGGACAAGTCAGAAAGCTATTGGAAGAATGTTTTGAATATATTTGAGACCATGATAGAAATTTTTGCTTTAATTGAGAAATATGGAGAAAGGAAAGCGCTGCATTCCAGCATAAGATTTGTTTGTTTGGTTTTATTTAATGTTGCTATCAGCATCAATGGCCATTTCAGCGACACACACAAGGTTACAGCAAGACTAATCATTCATATATATATATATATATATATATATATATATA
>JAJAGP010000276.1:0-203362 GCA_025084515.1 Ancistrus triradiatus | reverse complement strand
AAGACTAATCATTCATATATATATATATATATATATATATATATATATATATATATATATATATATATATATATATATATATCCTTAAGTCAATGCCAATTTATTCAGCATAACAAGCATCTATCTATAAAATATAACAATGACAACTTTTTTGGACTTGTGAACATCTGACATTTATGCCATATTTATGCTGAAATACAAAAAATCCTAAAGGGTTCACAAAGTTTCAAGTTCTGCTGTAGCTGCATCCTCTATATGGTTTCCAGAATTGTTTCGTTGTCACAATCAGATCTTCTGTGACTGAAAGCCAGAACAATGTGGGTTTCTATGTATGAGCACCGCGTGGATAAAGACTGCTATTCCTTGATGCCTCACCTGTCAGACGCTGAAAATTAACTAAAGTGCAAACAAAGGCGGAAAAACCCTCATGTACTTGTACAGTATATCTACTGTTTAATGTTACAGGTGTTTAGATCTGTAGATTAATTGCACCTGAAAAGTAGAGCTCACTCCATTTCATTATCTCACAGCAAGCACACAAACTTCTGGCTCCCATAGAAACCATGCCACAAAAAGCTCACACTTTCCCGACTCATGTGTGTTCTGACTGCACATCTTTAAAATGAGGTAAAACCACACGCCTGTCTATTGGTTTTCCTCTCTAATACCAATGTTTTATGTATAATGTGTGCTAAAGAGAATGTATAGATATATGTTACCTCATGTTCATCTCAGCACCAGGCCACCTGCTGATAACCAGGTGGCTGTAGCCTTATCCTCCACTGTTTCCATTGTTACTCTATCGATCTGACCTCATTTCATGCACAAATTTAGCCCTTTTTAATCACACCTGTTTCTACTGCAGCTTTGAAGTCATAAATTACAGCCTCGCCAGAGACTGCAGTATGTGTGACATAACTAGAGTGATGTGAATACACCTGTACCCCACACTGCCACTTGGTGTCCTTAGTAACCTTCAAGAAGGGTCACAATGCTGACACTCATGACACAGACATGAGAAGCAAACATTCATCGCTATAAGTTAAATACTTATAATAAGTCATTGTATCTGATTCATTTAAACATTTTAGTTTGTACATATATTTTGTCATTCAATTAAGATGTATTATGTCAATATAGCAAAAGCTGTCCAGCTAATAGATCAACTTTAACAGCTAACTGAAGAGACTCAGAAATAAGTATATACTCACTCACAATAAATAAATAAATAAAAAAAGATCAGGAAGAAGTTGTTGATGTCTGAAAGTGATTACAATATAACAATGAAAGGACAAGCTAATGGGGAAAACTGTACAACCTAAGGAGGCTGTAGATGTTTGAGCATGGAGGCATACAGGTTTGTATGGTATCCTGTGGCACATTTTTCCACTGATGTTGCAGCTGGGCCTGTAGATCTTGCACAATCCTACTGTGCCAAAGCTGGAGTCTCAGCTGATCCCATAAATGCTCTGGTGCCTGGGCAGGCCAAGGAAGTTTGGCAATCTGGCAGACATTCCTCGGAAACCCTTGCTTTGTGTAGATGGGAATTATCCTGCTGAAAAATTCCAGTTGGAAGCCCTGCCATGAGAGGCAACACGTGGCAGCGGGAGGCCCTGCACATATGGCTGATCAGTTAGTGTCCCTCATATCACTACTAGGGGTGACCGACTGCTGTATGTTATGACTCACCAGATCATAACACCAGGAGTTGGGGCAGTATGTCACTCCACAATGGCAGGACTGAAGAATTCATCACGAGGCCTCCATACTCAAACCTGACCATTGCTGAATCCCAAACAGAACCTGGATTCATCACTAAAGAAGAAACTGTTCCAGTCTGTAGCAGTGCAGGTTTCTTATTCATGACACAACTGCAAACAAAGGTGATGGTAGCTGGCTGTCAATGGCAGGACGCGTAATGAGTGCCGTGACAACAAATTTCCTTCTGTTAAGCAACTGGAAATGGTCCGAGAAGAGACAAGGGTGTGTAGTGACGGTACCACTTGTGCGTCATAAAGGCAAGTATAGCAGCAACAATCTCATCAAGGGGTACACTGCCCAAAGGTAGCCTTTGAGCACCTTTTTGTAGGGCAGCAGGGGAAGCATCTTATTCCCTTTTGTGGCAAGACCCAGTGTCTAATCTGACCACACCTGTACTCAGTTACGTATCTGCCTGAGATATAACTGCATGCCGAGTTTTGCAGCAATCCAACATTTCTAGGTGCGTATTTGTTGTATATTATTGTATATTTTTTGTAAGAGTATATAAGAGAGTATATATCCGGTTTCCTTCCACAGTCCAAAGACATGCACATTAGGTTAACTGATTACATTAAACTGGCATTGATTTGAATGGGATCTCTGGCAACAGACAGAGCGATGCATCGGCTGTAGTATTTTCAGTCGCATCAAATATATAAAATATGTGTATAAACACACATATACATACAGACTCCCTCCACACATTTTCTATGGGGCTCAAGTCTGGAGACTGGCTAGGCCACTCCAGGACCTTGAAATGCTTTTCACGGAGCCACTCTTTTGTTGCCCGAGTGGTGTGTTTGGGATCATTGTCATGCTGGAAGACTCAGCCACGTTCCATCTTCAATGCTCTCACTGATGGAAGGAGGTTTTGGCTTAAAATCTCACAATACATGGCCCCGTTCATTCTTCCCTTAACACGGATCAGTCGTCCTGTCCCCTTTGCAGTAAAACAGCCTAAAAGCATGAGGTTTCCACCCCCATGCTTCACAGTAAGTATGGTGCAACTCAGAATTCTTCTTTCTTCAAACATGGCAAGTTGAGTTTTTAAAAAAAAGTTCTATTTTGGTTTCATTTGACCACATGATATTCTCCCAATCTTCTTCTGGATCATCCATATGCTCTCTGGCAAACTTCAGATGTGCCTGGACATGTACTGGCTTAAGCAGGGGGACACGCCTGGCACTGCAGGATCTGAGTCCCTCTCTGGCGTAGTGCGTTACTGATGGTAACCTTTGTTAATTTGGTCCCAGCTCTCTGCAGGTCATTCATCAGGTCCCTCCGTGTAGTTTTGGGATTTTTGCTCACCGTTCTCATGATCATTTTGACCTCAAGGAATGAGATCTTGCGTGAAGCCCCAGATCAAGGGAGATTTTCAATGGTCTTGAATGTCTTCCATTTTCTTACAATTGCTCCCACAGTTGATTTATTCACTCCAACCTGCTTGCCTATTGTAGATTCATTCTTCCCAGCCTGGTGCAGGTCTACAATTTTCTTCCTGGTGTCCTTCGACAGCTCTTTGGTCTTGGCCATGGTTGAGTTTGGAGTCTGACTGTTTGAGGCTGTGGACAGGTGTCTTTTATACAGATAACGAGGTCAAACAGGTGCCCTTAATACAGGTAATGAGTAGAGGACAGAAGAGCTTCTTAACGATGAAGTTACAGGTCTGTGAGAGCCAGAAATCTTGCTTGTTTGTGGGTGACCAAATACTTATTTTCCACCATGATTTACAATTAAATTCTTTAAAAATCCTACGATGTGATTTCCTGGATTTTTTTTCTCATTTTGTCTCTCATAGTTCAAGTATCTTTCTAAGTAGGAGAATTTGCACAATCAGTGACTGACCAAATACTTTTTTGCCCCACTGTAGCTGGCAAATTGGACAGAGTGTACGTACAAAGGTGTCATTAACAATCTGAAAATTCATGCACACTGAGTTTGTGTGCTGCTACAGAAATCTTCAGGGTAGCTAAATGGACTTGCCCTTTGGTAGTTTCGGGGATAAGCCAATGACGCCTAGCCGTTATCTCTTGATTAATAAAGACAGAAAATTTTATTAAATGGCACAGCCCTGGGCTAAACTCTTTCACGTCAATTGGGCATCGCCATGGTGACAAGTGCACACGTGCTCTCACATGCACGCACAGAGCCACACACACACCCCAGTCTACCCATGGAGCAGCTGGTTGACGGGAAACGGACTCAGATTCGAGGGCCACAGGCCTGCCACAGCAAGCGAATAAAAGAAATCTGTCAGCTCTGGGAAACGAGTATCAATTGACATTTGTTCCTTCACAATGATCCCTTGCACACCAGCTCTGGGTGGAGGACTTTCAGCAGCAAATGAGGCAACTTTTGTTGTGAGCTCCAGTCTTGGCATGCAGCTGTCAGATGTTTTGTCTCTTCCCTCTGTCTGTTATTCTTTCACAGCCCAGATTGTTAAAATGGACTCGTCTTAAAGAAACTCTCCTTCAGTTCTTGGAAGAGTGCAGATTAAAGCTAATTGTCGGGTAGGGCATTGCTTCAGGCATTTACTCTACTTGCTATTAGGATATAATAACGTCAAGATGAGATTGGATCCAATTTTCAGCAAATTCATGACTTTTTATGATGTGCAAGACCTTTGGATCATTGGATATTGAATTTAGGCCTTTTTTGATTATTATATAATCATCTGACCATAATTATTTGAGATGACATCATATTCAAAAGGTAATTGATTTTACATTTAGTTGTGTTATAGGACGGCATGGTGCCCCAGGTTAGATTCCTGGCATGGCTACTCCCTGTGTGGGGTTTGCATGTTCTCCCCTTCTTCATGTGGGTTTTACGTTGGGTATTCCAATTTTCTCACCAAAAGATAAGCGTTAGGTCAACTTTCTAAAGTGTCCCAGTGTGAGTTTGTTTGTTCCTTTTCTTTTCTTTTTACATCGCATCAGCTTAAATGGCTCTTCATGACAGGAAGAATGTTACAGTTTAGGTCCAGTTTAAAGCCTAGCGGTTAAGGTACTGGACTATGGACCAAAAGGTTCAGGGTTCAAATCCCACCTCTGCCAAGCTGCCACTGTTGGGTCCTTGAGCAAGACCCTTAACCCACAATTGCTTGGATTGTAAGACTGTATCAATTGTAAGTCGCTCTGCATAAGGGCGTCTGCTAAATGCTGTAAATGTAAATTAACCTAATGCATGTCTTTGGAATGTGGAAGGAAATTGGAATACCCAGAGTAAATCCACATGGACATAAGGAGGACATCCATACAGACGCAGTCTGAGTTTGGGATCGACCTGGGGATCTCTGGAGCTGTGAGGCGACCACACTAACCACATGCTCCACCTTGCATCCCATGTGTAAGACAGTGTGTGTGTGCGCGTGTATGAATATACCCTGCAACCGAACTAGTGCCCACTTTGCACCCTGTGCTGCCACATAGGCCTCAGTCCCAACAAACCTGAAATGGATTACTAGGTACAGAGAATGAATGAATGCTTGTCATAAGCAAAAGGTGAATTTGGTGAGTTTTCATCATGCCTACTGTAATCTGATAATACACATAAATATTCAGCAGAAACCATATTCTGAAATCTGAATTTAGGCGGGAGTGATGAGCACTGGGAAATGTAGTGAGGAAAAGCCATGGGCTGTTTTAAGCACGGGTAATGTAGGCTGCGCTATGATATATACAGTACTTTTTTTTTTTTTTTGGAATGTATACCCATTGTAAATCTGGGAGTACCTGTATAAGCAACATAACAGGCAGCAGCTGTTGGTTTTCCATGGTTGGAAGCTGAAAAGTTTTAGGATTACACTTCCTTAAATGGCGTTAGCGATGTTAAATAGGTGTGGGTAGAGGTCACTTTAAAGTCTTCTTTCAAAAAAGGTATCTGTCCATTCTACAGGTAAATCCTCTTCCCTGGAGAGCTGCAAGTGCCAAAATCAAGCTGATTAAGAACCAACTCAAAGTGCTGTCTAAGAGAATGAGGGAATAGATGAGTGTGGTGTGTAATCCCCTAAGTACCCTTTTCCATTATGCCATGACAGCAGCAAGGTTTATTGCTTGTAAAATGTTAATGCTAATGCTGGCGTTTAAGAGCGTTTCATGGCAGGAACCGAATGCAGCATTTACACCATGTGCCGTTAGAGACGCTGTTGTGTTGCGGGCTTGTCTCGTTACATGAGATGAGACTGTACAGACCCTTCTACTAATGGCCAAGATCAAATTCATAAAATAACATGATGAGCTGCAGGCTTGAACCCAGTGACTCCATTGTCTGACATATCTGTGTCATGGTCTAATCACAGGACAGCACACATGAGGACTGCTTGGCAACTAAGTAATGAGTTATCAAGGTTGTACATTGTGTGTTAGCTTAAAACTCTCCCATGGCTGCCAACATAGAAACAAGTTATTATTAGAACTGGCTTATAAATATCCACACAGGATTCCACATACACTTTAAACATTTATAGTGCAGTTATAGCGTAATTCTATGACATGGGATGATAGCCTTGCACAGCTGCTGTGCAGAGCTGCACACACAGCAGCATTATGTCTCAGCAGCTGTTTATCACTCAGAATTACAGATCATTCTCTAGATCATGTATACACAGATGACATTTTTATTGAAGGCCAGATCTACCCTGGTGGGCACTAGAGGAGAACCTGCTGTGGACAAGAGGAGAAAACATATGAACACTTCCATAAGGAGTCTACATTTAGGCAATTTTTAGAGCTCATGGCAGCAGAAGAGGATTAAACACGATCAACCATCAGAGGAAGCTGCTGGAGAAATGCTTTATAGGAGGTAGTTAACTGTTATGGAGCTTTGTGCCATAAAAGGTCTGAGTCAGATTGAGTGCCGAAGCAATATGTTAAAAGAAATGCTCTGTGTTGACACTCAAATACAAATCCATACTGAAGAACTAATGTCCTTTGTTTCAGTCGATTCATCTCTTACTGGGGCTAATCAGGTTAGAGTTGGTTTAGTTAGTAAGTTAGTTAGTTACAGTGGGGCAAAAAAGTATTTAGTCAGCCACTGATTGTGCAAGTTCTCCTACTTAGAAAGATGAGAGAGGTCTGTAATTTTCATCATAGGTACACTTCAACTATGAGAGACAAAATGAGAAAAAACATCCAGGAAATCACATTGTAGGATTTTTAAAGAATTTAACTGTAAATTATGGTGGAAAATAAGTATTTGGTCAGTAACAAAAGTTCAACTCAATACTTTGTAACATAACCATTGTTGGCAATGACAGAGGTCAAACGTATCCTGTAACTCTTCAGCAGGTCTGCACACACTGTACCTGGTATTTTGGCCCATTCCTCCATGCAGAACTCCTCTAGAGCAGTGATGTTTTGGGGCACGGATCAGTCGTCCTGTCCCCTTTGTAGAAAAACAGCCCCAAAGCATGATGTTTCCACCCGCATGCTTCACAGTAGGTATGGTGTTCTTGTGATGCAACTCAGCATTCTTCTTCCTGGCACTGCAGAATTTGAGTCCCTCTCGACGTAGTGTGTTACTGATGGTAGCTTTGTTACTTTGGTCCCAGCTCTTTACAGGTCATTCATCAGGTCCCTCCATGTAGTTCTGGGATTTTTGCTCACTGTTCTCATGATCATTTTGATCCCACGGGATGAGATTTTGCGCGGAGCTCCAGATCGAGGGAGATTATCAATGGTCTTGTATGTCTTACAATTGCTCCCACAGTTGATTTATTCACACCATCCTGCTTGCCTATTGTAGATTCACTCTTCCCAGCCTGGTGCAGGTCTGCAATTTTCTTCCTGGTGTCCTTCGACAGCTCTTTGGTCTTGTGTCTTGGCCATGGGTTGGGAGTTTGAGTCTGACTGTTTAGGCCTGTGGACAGGTTTTGTTCTTTTTTATACAGATAACAGGTCCACACAGTTGCCCATTTTAATACAGGTTAACGATTGGAGGCCCCCCAAGAAAGAAGCTTTTCTTACAGAAGTAAGTTTACCCAAGGTTCCCTGTGAGAGCCAAGAAAAATCTGGCTTGGTTTGTTGGGTGAAACCAAATACTTTATTTTTCCACCATGAATTTACATTAAATTCCTTTAAAAATCCTAACTACCATGTGATTTCCTGGATTTTTTTTCTCATTTTGTCTCTCATAGTTGAAGTGTACCTATGACGAAAATACAGACCTCTCACATCTTTCTAAGTAGCAGAACTTGCACAATCAGTGGCTGACTAAATACGTTTTTGCCCCACTTTAGTTAGATAGATAGACAGATACATACTTTATTAATCCCGAAGGAAATTTAGCAAATTGCACCATACTCCGAGCAATAAATGCTCGGGTGATGCTGGTTGTGTTGGTAGCAGGAATGCTTTCGCTAGATGCTCATTGATCGTCCCAAGCTACCCCCAGACAAGGAAGGTTCTGTTGGTTTTGTATGAGACGTTGAACAGTCAAACAGTCACATGTGCCTGACAATACGGGTAGCAGGTTACCAAGGTTGTATCACATCGAGTGTGGTTACATGCAGTTAATAATCTGATAACTGCAGAAAATCAGATTTTGTCAATAATCCAATCAAAGTGTTCATATGCACTTGGGTAATCAGGGAAAACAATGGGAAAGACTTTGCAACCAACCAACAATCTCACAGAAGGATGTGATGTAAATTTTAAACTTTAATTAATTAAATAATATAATTCTTCATTTCCTCAAGCATATACAGCGTTACAAAGTCTTCCCAAAATTATTTGGTAGCCGTTTCCCTGATGTTGCATTAATTCCAGGTTTGCCAAAACCCATGAGAGAATCAAGCAACTAGGTCTACGGAAATAAGCAAAAACGAAGTGACGTCTCTTAGAATGAGCTGACCTGGCAACCGTGTTTGATTCTGCTACTCGCTTCCAGGCTTTGTTTGGGTGCATACGCAAACTGAGAAAACAGATTGAAATCAGAGTAAGGATATATATGTGCAGAGAAATCTGACTACTCAGCAACAATCCAGTTCTCTTTATCAGATTTCTTAATCTTATTTCCACGGCTTAATTCGGTGTTTCTCAATCCTGGTCCTGGCGCCACACCTCTCTGCATGTTTTAGTGTTTTCCTGCTCCCAACACAACTGATCCAACTACTCAGCTCATTAACAAGCCCGTTAGTGAGTTAAAGTGGGTGTGTTTAAACAGGAGAAGCCTAAATTGTGCAGAGCGATGGGGGCGCCAGGACCAGGACTGAGAAACACTGCTTTAATCCGATCTGAGAAATCAGAGTATGCTTTTTTACATGCCCAGTTGAATAATCAGATAAGTGCAGAAATCCATTTATAATCAGATTATTAAGTGCATGTAAACACACTCAAGTGGATGGAAAACTTTGTTGGTCAATTTTAGACAGGACTTACTACTCTACTCTTACTTACTCTACTGATAGATAAAAAAAAACGTTGAAGTCAAGACATTTACATTATTGAGCAGACTCCCTTATCCAGAGCAACTTCCAATTTACAATCTAACAATCCAAGCAATTGTGGGTTAAGGGTCTTGCTCAAGGACCCAACAGTGGCAGCTTGGCAGAGGTGGGATTTGAACCCTGGTCCTTCTGGTTCAGAGTCCAGTACCTTAACCGCTAGGCCACCACAAATAGTTCCACATCAATCCATATAGATCTTTGGGGCAAACGATCTATTAAATAAACAAGCTGTGAGACGATAGGATCCTGTGAATCCCTTTAACTAAGCCCTCCTTCATGCTGCTGAATACAGTATTCAGTGGAGTCTGATCCTATGGGAACCAACCGTAGGAGTTTTTCCACTTGAGAGGAGCTGGGAGGAAGGACAAGTCTGGGCTTGCCTGTGGATCTGCCATGGGTAACTGATGAGCAGGCTAGTGACATAGGGTGCAAGCTGAATCAAATCCGGCTCTTGTCAATTTATGTATATTACAACAGTCAAATTAAGTTAAATTCTTTAACTCATGGGTTAGGGCATGGACCAATGGATCAGCTTCTGAATTCTGTAATGCAGTTCTCTATCGAAGAGTAGCAGAGAAGTGATTAAGTCTCACTAACATCTGCATGTAAAAACCATTAGGACAAAGTGTACCAGGTCTGTCGATCCACCAAGGATGCAAAATTCAGCCTTGGTGCCTTCCACGTTTCCATGAGCTGCCTCAAGGTTAGCCAAGGCTTTCATTGTCAAATTAAAGGCACCTCAAGGTTATTGCCATGACAGTGGGATTAGGAATGGTAAATATTGTATCTATTCTTGACCAGATAGAATAATATAAACACCAGTGCACTGTTCCTTCAAAATATAACAACATCATGAGTTTTGCACATTTATACAGAGTGCTATTCAGCCAGTCATTTCCCTTGTTCTTGTTTGAGACTTCTCTTTCTATAAAAGCTCTCTCTCTCTCTCTCTCTCTTTAAATTAGCCGTTTATAATTCATAGCATACTTGCTGCTGCTCGTATATCGTCAATGTTTGCTTTCCACTGTGTGCTTATATAAGGCACATGAGGGCCCTAAGCCTGGCCAGTCTCCAGCACCACACAGGCCTCTCTATGCTGCCTCTCTCTTCCCTGCACTCTCCACAGCTGCCTCCCTCCCTCACTCCCCTCCCACAGAAGCCGACTGCTCTCGTCCCCCCGTTCCTAATGAGCAGCTTCTGGACAAGATTTGCAGCTCTCACTTGCTCAGTCTCCCAATAGCTCTGTATTTCTGTGCCTTCCTCCTCACAAGCCATTTGTTTCTGTTTCTTGGCGGCGAGAAAGATCCAGTCCAGCTGACGCACACCTGCTTGATGGCCGTGAACAGGACAGCTTTAGAAACAGAAACATGACTTTCTTTTCCCCCCCCTTACCCAAGCGCCTTAGTTCCAGGCCATAAGGACTAGAAAGCTTTTCAATCCATGCTTGATAGAGGGCTCTTTCGGTCCGGTACAGTAAAGCCAACTTTTGTTCAAGTCAATAATGAAAGCTCTTATTTTCAGAGACAGAGAGCACAGAACAAAATTAATTCCACAGTAAAAAAAAGTCAGAAGTCCATTTCCACAAAGAGGGAAGGTATATTCAGTTCGATCATGGCAAAAGATCATCATATAACTCCATCCTTCTTCATTTCTTTGCCGAAATACGTTAATAGGTAATTACACCATACCCGCTCAAATGACAATTGGGGTAAATAATTAATAACTGCATTTAAGCTTTAGAAGCTGGAATCTGACTGGGGGTGGGTAGACTGGAATGGGTTCCAAAATGTATAAAACTGCATGAGTGTTTACTTAAGAGCACACTGTTGATCAGCTGAATGTAGATCAAGAAAAAGAGATTTGCTTTACATATACAGTACTGTGCAAAAGTCTTAGGCCACCATTAGATTAGATACACATTACAGAAAATTGTATAATGACCATATTTAATCATTTCTCAGACTCTTTAGTAGAATACAACCAAAAAATACAGGATGCTTGTATGCAGTATTTAAAAACTGAAAATAAATAAATAAAAATCAGACAAAAACAGCTTCTATAGGCTACAGTGGCAAGTATTCAGTGTGATCTTCCCCCTTATACTTGAGCAAAAGCAGCATCTGGCAGCTTCATTAGAATGCCAAGTTGACCCTCCTGTGGCCCGAAGAAGCTTGATCAGGAATGGTGTTTTTGGAAGGGCAGTAGCCTAAAAAATTTTTTGATAAGGAGAACAAGGCTAAGATATGCTAAAGCACATAACAATTAAAAAGAAGATTAGTGGAACAGCGTGTTATGGGGTGATGAACCCAAATTTGACAATATGTTATATATATTCATTATACCACAGCAAAAACGACAAATCTAATGGTGCCATAACACTTTTGCACAGCACTGTAGATGTGTTGACATCTATTTGATGTGTCATCTTTTAACTTGTTACTTAAAACATATTTCAAAAATCCCCAGGAATAAATAGAGTATAGTAGATCTTAAAAGGCGATGAGACATGCATGTCACTTCCATGCAGAGCCGAAGTGCATTATTTTTCACATTAGGTCAGAGAACTCATCCTTGATTGGGGTAGACATTATGCTGAGCTGTTATCCATTTGCACCTTCACTGTGACTGGTTGAAAGGTCATCCCACAGGGGCAAAACACCACGTCTGTTCCCCTGGACACCAGTCATCAAATGGTACAGGCTATATTCAGATTGGCCAAATAAAAAAGCGAATTAGAAAAACCTGTCGACTCAGCAGACACTGCTTACCCAATACCAATAATCCCTCAGAGGAAATGGGTAGCTGAAGGTAATATTCCATATGCATTACAGACCCTGTCACAATGAAGCTACACTATAAGGAAAAAGTAACAAGTGCAACAAATACATTTTACACCTACAGGAGCTTTTAGGATATCCCATTCAAAATCCATAAGCATTAATGTAGGGGTCAGTGGGAACATGCTATACGCCACTCTATCCGGTGCTTGCCATTGGTGATGTAAGGCTTTCATGGAGCTGTTCGGCCATAGAAACCCACGCCATGAAGCTCCTGGCGCACAGTTTTTGTGCTGATGTTAATGCCAGAGGAGGTTTGGAACTCTGCAGTTATTGAGTCTGCAGAGCACTGGCAAGAATTATTGACTATGCGCCTCAGCACTCTGCGACCTCGCTCTGTAACTTTACATGAAGTTGCTGTGGTACAGTGGTGTGAAAAAAAGTGTTTGCCCCCTTCTGATTTCCTATTTTGTTTGCATGTTTATCACACAAGTGTTTCGGAACATCACATCAATTTACATTTTAGTCAAAGACAACACAAGTAAACACAAAATGCAGTTTTTAAATGAAGGTGTTTATTATTAAGGGAGAAAAAAAATCCAAACCTACATGGCCCTGTGTGAAAAAGTGATTGCCCCCTAAACCTAATAACTGGTTGGGCCACCCTTAGCAGCAACAACTGCAACCAAGCGTTTGTGATAACTTGCAATGAGTCTTTGGCCACTCATCTTTGCAGAATTGCTGTAATTCAGCCACACTGGAGGGTTTGAGCATGAACAGACTTTTTAAAGTCATACCACAGCATCTCAATTGGATTCAGGTCAGGACTTTGACTAGGCCACTCCAAAGTCTTCATTTTGTTTTTCTTCAGCCATTCAGAGGTGGACTTGCTGGTGTGTTTTGGATCATTGTCCTGCTGCAGAACCCAAGTTTGGTTCAGCTTGAGGTCACGAACAGATGGCCAGACATTCTCTTTCAGGATTTTTTGGTAGACGGCAGAACTCATAGTTCCATTTATCACAGCAAGTCTTCCAGGTCCTGAAGCAGCAAAACAGCTCCAGACCATCACACTACCACCACCATATCTTACTGTTGGTATAATGTTCTTTTTCTGAAATGCTGTGTTACTTTTACACCACATGTAATGGGACACACCTTCCAAAGAGTTCAGCTTTTGTCTCATCAGTCCACAGAATGTTTTCCCACAAGTCTTGGGGATCATCAAGATGTGTTCTGGAAAAATTGAGACAAGCTTTAATGTTCTTTTTGCTCAGCAGTGGTTTTTGTTTTGCCATTCAGAGTTGCCCAGTCTCTTTCTTATGGTGGAGGCATGAACACTGACCTTAACTGAGGCAAGTGAGGCCTGCAGTTCTTTGGATGTTGTTGTGGGGTCTTTTGTGGTCTCTTAGATGAGTCGTTGCTGCGCTCTTAGGGTAATTTTGGTCGACCGGCCACTCCTGGGAAGGTTCACCACTGTTCCATGTCTTCACCATTTGTGGACAATGGCTCTCACTGTGGTTCGCTGGAGTCCCAAAGCTTTAGAAATGGCTTTATAACCCTTTCCAGACTGATAGATCTCAATTACTTTTTTTCTCAATTGTTCCTGAATTTCTTTGGATCTCGGCATGACGTGTAGCTTTTAATATTTTAGTGTACTTCACTTTGTCAGGCAGGTCCTGTTTAAGTGATGTCCTGATTGAGAAGAGGTGTGGCAATAATCAGGCCTGGGTGTGGCTAGAGACAGTGAACTCAGGTGTGATAACCATAGATATGTTTTAACAACATAGGGTGCAGGTTTGAATTTTTTTCTCCCTTAATAATAAACACTTTCATTTAAAAACAGCATTTTGTGTTTACTTGTGTTGACTTTGACTAAAATTTAAATTGGTTTGATGTTCCGAAACACTTAAGTGTGACAAACATGCAAAAAAATAGGAAATCAGGAAAGGGGCAAACACTTTTTCACACCACTGTATCTGTGGTGCACACTCAGTTATTACAGTACCATACTCAAATTTAGTGAGCTCTTTAGAACCACTCATTTTGTCTCAAATGTTTGTAAAGGCAGACTGCATGCCTAGGAACTTGACTTTATACACATGTGGCAATGGGACTGAATGAAATCTGAATTCAGTGATTAATAAGTGTGCCCCAATACTTTTGTCCTTGGAGTATATTTTGAGCACTATGACAAAAAAAGCAGGTAAAACGTTGGTGCACAGAAGGAAGTGTCAACTCGAAGAGACAATTCTGGCTTTGATGGAAGAGCTAGTCCCAGCTGTACGTTGGGAGGGGAGGGACAAAGTGGAGAGGTGAGAGAGAGAGAGAGACTCAGCAGGAAATAGCAAAGACAGAAGGCATGGTGATCCATCAGGCTGCCTAACTGGCCCAGGTGCGCTATATCCTGATAGAGATGCAGGATTAAAGGATGGATTACTGCACTGGAGCTCAGAGGAACCTAAAGCTCACCCTCAGGCAATACTGTGTCTTCTTTCTCCCCAGCTCACACATCTCTCGTGTGCCTTTCCAACATGGCTGACTAATAATTAAACTGGCCCCTGTGACAGCGTGGATGATACTGACCTTTCAAGTCCACCCTTGACTGCTTCATCCCATTGCTATGCAAACGAGGACAACAACATTCAGATTGTAAACAGTGTGTGTGAAGTAACATGCAGGTTAATAAATCTTCATTACAGCTTCCATAGGGAAGCGAGAGACCTTCTGATTGCCTTTCATCCTGTATTTTGTTTTTTCTTTTTACTTTCACTTCACTTTTATACGCGCACAGTCTAGACAGAACTATTATTGATCATGCAGTTTTGTATGCCATAATGTCATTGTCAGAAGTTAACTTTTATTTACGAAGACAAAGGTGACAGATAGTGCTGGGCGGTATATGTATATAGTATGAATTTTTTCATATACTGCCATACCATAGCAGAACAGTTGAAACAACAGCTGTAATGCTTCAGGCAGAAAATTATCGAAAATTGTTCACTGCTAAAGGTGCTACTTAGTGCTACATAGAACGTCATTGCCAAACAGCATTCTGAGCACAGCTCACTAGCTAGCCAGGTAGCCTAGTCTAGTGTAACAGTCTGCTGGCAGAGGACCGAAAACAATGGAGGATAAAGAAAGTGAGACCGGAGATGCGAAAGAAGCACTTGTGCCAAAGAGAGGAGCTGTGTCTGCAGTTTGAAAGTAAGTGTTATGGTTTTAAAAAAATCAAATGAAGGATATATATTACAAAGTTTGTCGAGCCACGCTAGTCTTGTCTAGTAACTTACACCATCAGAAAACCAGTTGGAATACCACAGGTGTATGTGATTATGGTCACTGGATTCAATGCCATTAACAACATTTAATGTGGGCTGGAAAATGAGATTAAGAAGCCAGCTTCAGCCTCATAACCAGATGACCATTTGTCTGTGGATCATAGACAGTATCTGGATGTAACACAAAATACAATTTTGCAACATTATGCAACATTAGTACCGACAGAGACTTTTCTACGCCTTAATATTTCTTCACTGCCCAATCATTTCTTCCCTTTGCCACCTACGACATTCTGCCACATTCCTTATTTGGTTCTAATCTACTGTTTTGCATTATACTGACTTTTTAAATTCACAACTTCAGAATGTAATGCAAATCCAACCACCTGGTATACATTTTCGAAAACTGTAACTCACTATGTTGAGAGGAAACCAGTGTTTTGTAGTCACAGAAACTTCCTATTGCTGAAAAGATGCAAATGAACTAAAGATCCGGTCTCTGGGCTTCTAGGAAACCGTTTTGTTAAAAGCATGAGGTAGTCAGTGAGCGTTCTGCTGCTGAAGCTGATTCAGCAGGAGCCGTCTAGCCACCCGAGAGAGGCTGTGCAGGGCCTTGTGTCAGCACATCAGCACATTCTGGTGGGGGAAGGGAGGGAATGGGTTACTGGGGACAGGTCAGGACACCAATCTGCCATTCCCACCCTTTTACAGAACCTAAGATATGTGAAGATGTATTACATGCCATGAATATTAGCACCACAGATGCTAAATTTAGATGAACTAGTCTTGCTTTGCAATGACAGTCATGTTCTCTGGCACTGACCCATAGACAATGAGAATGTGGTGCGATGTGCATCAGTACAACAATAAAATATGATGGCAAGCAAGTAATGTAAAACATGCATGAGTCCATGATGAATTGACAGTTAGAACTGCATGTTCAATGATTAACAGGGGTTCAGTTCAGTCAGTGTAGATATCCATCATTCAGTGATGCACATATGTTTAGCCAGAAGAGCTGTAGTTAAGACTACCACTGCCAAGTTCAAGACAAGTGAAAAACCCAAGCAGCTGAGACTGAGACAAAACCAAGTCCAAAGGGTGTAAAGCAAAAGAAAGCAATAGTCCAAAAGAAGACGAGTCCAGGTCAATCCCCGAGTGCAAAGTCTGAAGTTAATTTTTCTGAAGTCTGCAGTAAAATTTAACTGGTCCCTGTCAAAACATTTGAAGAACGGATACATTCATGTATTATTAGAATATTATAATATGTGGTCCGATATTATTTTACAGGCTGCAGACTCTGACCAGTCACTCTGTACAGGTATGCGCTCTTTAAAAACCATCCGATGAACATCCTTCCGCTTTAAAATCTTAAAATGATATCAAATTATAATAGGAGAGTTGACAGCTGGTCAAAATAAAAAAAGGTTTAGCATATGTATTTTAACTGCCATAAATATTATTTATGTCCTACTTTGATGTTGTGTTTAAATATTTAATTTATTTATCTAAATTCACAAGTGTTTTCAGTGGCATCTCTGACGCATTTACGTATCATTTGCACACAGTTTTCTTTTTTCACTTTGAGGCCTTGTGTTAAAATAAAAAAAATAAAAAATAATAAAAAACAGTCCCCCCCCCATCAATCTACACTTAATACCCTATAATAAGAAAGTGAAAACAGAATTTTAGACATTTTTGCACATCTATTAAAAAGGAAAAACTAAAATTTTGTATGGATTTTTTTTTTTTTGGAAAGATCCGGTGTGCAGATACACAGCTACAGAAAGTCAACCATCTCTGCAGCACTCCACCAATCTTTTGACCTCAGTCATTGGGTTCTTGGTCACCTCTTACCAAGGCACTTCTCCCCTGATGACTTAGTTTGGTGGGGCGGTGAGCTCTAGGAAGAGTCCAGGTTGTTCCAAACTTCTTACATTTAATTATTAAGGAGGCCACTGTGCTCTTGGGAACTTTCAGTGCAGCGGAATGTTTTTCTTTGTAGCCTTCTCCAGAACTGTGGCTCTATACAATCCTGGTTTGGTTTTTGCTCTTTTAAGCATTGTTAGCTGTGAGATCTTATACAGACAAGGTGTGTGTCTTTCCAAATCATGTCCAATAAACTGAATTTACCACAGGTGGACTCCAATCAAGGTGTGGAAACATCTCAAAGATGAAAATGAGAAATGGGAGGAACCCAGAGCTAAAGTTCAAGTGTCATAGCAAAGGGTCTGAATACTTTTGAATAAATATCCAAAAATTTCTACATTTGCACTTTCTTATTATGGGGTATTGAGTGCAGAATGACGGGAGAAAACTTAATTATTTTTTTTTATTTTAGCACAAGGCCTTAAAATAAAATGTGAAAAAGTGAAAGGGTCTGAAGACTTTCCGAATGCATTGTAAATGAGGTTCAAACTCTATTAGTGATTCTTCAATATGGCAAGAGAACACAATTCAAATAAGATAAGAGTGTGCTGAGGAATAGCATGTAAAATATAGCTACTTGCAGGCAAATGCCCATATCTATAGTCAACTGGAACTGTGACAAACCTGCATAGGCAAGGATACAAGTTTATTTCACTCCCATGCACAGTGTTACAGATGATAAGAGAGGCACCAAAAAAATAAATCACTATTTGAGAGGTACAGAAAAAAAGTAGCAACTTTTCAGTAACCAGAAGCCACTGCCATGCCAACAGATTATTTGGAGGGCTTGTTGTGGGACAGTTTTTCCTCCAAAGGCCCTGGGAATCTCATCAGGGTACAGAGTAGCATGAACCCCTTAAAATACCAGGACATTTTAAATCAAAATATGTCCACCTCTTCCAAGAAACTGTCCAGATCAAAACAATATGGTTTAATAAACACAAAATCAACCTTTTGGCATGGTGATTTCAGTCCTCTGATCTAAACCCCATAGAAAGTCTGTGGAGTGAGCTAACCAGGAGAGTGCACAAGAGGTCCTCTCTTTGAACCCTGGACCATCTGGAGACATTCTGTAAAGAGGAATGGTCTCAAATTCCCTGCTCTGTATTATCCAACCTTATGAGATGTTATAGAAGACTAAGTGCTGTTTTATTGGCAGAGGGAGCTTGTCAAAAAAGAACTTAATTGCACTGGTGCCAATATATGGCACATGTGGTTTTGTTAAAAATAATTATTTTTTTGATGACATAACCAGTGACTAGAATACAAGAAAGTACAGTCAAACTCCATTACCTGAATGAGGCTCATTCCTGGAAATGGTTCGGATAACAAATATTAGGAAAATGGGAGTCCACATTGGTTATTTCTTATGGGAAACCCCTGCCTCATTCTGGCATCTTCAAACGCCCTCATATTCCCAGTGATGTCACTTATTATAGTGGCATCGGAGACTTTTGTGCCTGCTCTCTCACTATCTCTATTTTGCCCAGCTTCTCTCTTTGGCTCTTCTGGCCTGACAGTAAAAATATCACGTTTATTTGCAGTGACACTAAGCAAATTACTGTGTGCAATACAAAATAAGCTGAAGCACATCTTTTTATTTCTTTTTATTACACAAACTTTCTTATTAAACAAAACAATTAAAGGAACAAGCATGCATCGACTACAACCAGGAAGAATGCCGCGCTTCAGTTAGAGGTAAGATTTTTTTAAATAATATCTGATCTGCTATATTTAACATGAGGTTAGTTTGCAAAACTGACCACTTCCATGTTAATTACATTACATTAAAAGTTGCATTACCATTTTCTTTCATTGTTCCTTCTACACTCTCCTCCTTAAGTGAGTAGAGTTATCATGAACAGTGGACAATTTTCCCTGTAGGGAAATGTAAACATATACATACTGAAAACTGGGCTGGAAATTTAATGCAAAAGTGTAAAAGCTCCATGGAAATATCGGCCATGCATACGTGCTCATTTGCTTTTCTATCATTGTGGGAACTTTCCATTTACACAAGTGTACAACTACACCTAACCCTAAGCTTAACCTCAGTAACCTAATGCAAATCTTATGGGGGAAATCTTGCTTATGGGGGAAGTCATGCTCTCATTGTGGGGACCGCCCATTGACATAATGATTATTGTAGCTAATTAATGCTACAATAGCCTAAAACAAATCTTTTTTAAGTTGTAGTTTCTGTAAAAAAGCCATTAACATTGTGGGGACCAGAAAAAGGTCCTCCCCTCCCAACACACACACAGACTCACTATCCTTGTGGGGATTTTCCACGGACATAATGATTACTGTAGCTAATTAATGCTACACGTACATCTAACCCTAATCTTAAAACCAATTACCTAATGGAGATATTTTTACTCTTTTGATTTTTCAAAAGAATGTTGTAAAATGTAAGAATGTTGCAGTTTTCCTTATGAGAACCAGCAAATGTCCTCACAAGTCAAAAAATGTTCAGTCTTTCTATGGGGACATTTGGTCCCCACAATGTAATAGAAACATGACAAAACACCTTCAAATACCCCTAATCCTAACCTCAGTAACCTAAAGCATTGATTTTAGTTTTTCAAATCAATGCCATAAAAAGTTGCCATTTTTGTAAAAAAAAAAAAAAAAAAAAAAGCAATTAATGAAGTGGCAAAACAGTCCCATCATTGTAAGGACACTTGGTCCTCACAAGTATAGCAAGACAACACACACACAAATTCCTATCTACTATTACAGGTGCTGAATATACATTCATTGCTGTAACATCAGTGGTTTTTGTAATTCGGTTTAATATTCTTTAAAATACTACTTGGAAAAAAATCATATTCTTTGCTGTTGCACACCATTATTGCTTGCTAAATGTGTGGGGGTTGTCTTCAAATGTCATGGCTTTACAGTCATGAGCCAGAGCATCCTTGATTGGCCAATCTATTATTCAGTTAATGTTTCCTCACCAAATATTTGCCCAGTTAATATAAATATAGTCAGCGCACCACTGCTTTCTGTAATTTTAACTCACTGTTTTAGTCTTGTTTATATTTTATTTGTATTGTCATTATATTACATTTCTGTTCTAAATGAATAATTTCCTCATCATTATCATAGTACAGATCATGTTACCTATCTATATTAAAGCTTAAGAAGGCAGTGTTCTGAATGGCTGAATGAGGTTTAGTGCTTGTTGCAGTTTTATTTGATTTATGACTTAGAATGAAGTCACAGCCTGTTCCATTTTCTAAATACACTAGGTAAATTAGAAGTGTGTGTGCATTACCAAAGATGGATAAAGGTCACTCCTGAAATGAACTCTGTATGTAAGAAACACGTATATAGTCGAATTCTTAAAGGCTGTATTTAAAATGGTTCTGCTTCGTTTGTTTGCTAATAAAAGAAAAAAATAAGATTCATTTATTTGTTTACATTTTGTAGATTTGAACAAAATAAGCTGTAAGCTGTGATTAGTTAAACTCACCATCTCCTGATGACGTGCAAGCTGTATTATCCAGAAGCACAGTATCACTCTGCCCATAAAGTTACTCTGTGACACTTTTCGTTTTTCACAAATTACACTTTTATATCGTTTTAAAGCTATTACAATCGGTCTGTGCTTTGTATCTACTAGGAATCAAACAGCACTGAAATAAAGCTACTCTCTGGCATCCGCACCCTTGACTGGGTCTCAAGTCACACAATCTTGTAGCCTACTTACACCGTGTGACATTAGTGCATCACAAAGTGTGACACTGTTTTGACACCTAATTCGTACACTATGTGGTATTAAACTTCGCCAACGATCAACTGAAGCTTAGAGCAAAACCTCACTGTTTTCTGAATAATGAAGAAAAAAAAAAACATAAATAAAGACAAACTGCCATATGTCCCGCATGAGACCAACCCTGAATCTCAGGAGACCAGTGTCCGAGACCAATACAAGTCCGAGTGTAAATACTAATGAGTCTGAAATATCGAAAACGTCTTGAGTCCTACAGCCCTCTTAGTCAGTGACAGCTGTGTACACCCAGGACATGCATAATGAAACTGCGATTAGCGCTGGCCAACAGCAGCTGAGTCAGCTTGCTGCCCCTCATCACAAGATCGATGCAAAGCATTTATTGCTGTCTACAGTCCACAGTCCCAGGAGGTTTCGGTCCTAGGGCCACTGTGACACCTTTACAGAGCAATGTACCAGAACATCCAATAAAAAAAGACAAAAAAAGACAACAATGTCAGTGGAAGGTGAAGCTGGTTGAGAAATTATGGTGTGGCTCCACCCTGTCTCCTTTAGGCGACTGCTAGTCACTACTGATCAGTATCAGAGCCCATCCTAATGCTGAATCCCCGCTACTGCAGAATAACATGGAGCTTTTTGCTTCTCTTGTAGACAGTTCTGTACACCTTTACTGACGGAATTAGCAAAAATGTTCACAACCTGCTGTGTAATGATTCCTGTATATCATTGTGTTCCTTTTATACACTGTCCAATCACCTTATTAGGTACACCTCCTTGTTTATACATGCATTGTCCATTTAATAAGTTCCACTTATTATATAGAAACCCTTTATAGTTCTACAATTGGAGGCTGTAGTCCATCTGTTTCACTACATACTTTCTTAATCCCCTTAACTCTGTTCTGTAATGGTCAGGACCCCACAGGACCACCACAGATCAGGTATTATTTGGGTGGGGGATCATTCTCAGCACTGCAGCGAGAATGAAAATGTCAGCGACTGAAATCTCTGTTCACTCACTGTCCACGATATTGGGCATTCACCTTCTTGCTTCACCTTGTAGATGTAAAGCCAGAGACAGTAGCTCATCTGTTGTTGCACAGTTTGTGTTAGTCATCCTCTAATCCTTCATAGGATGCTGCCTACAGAATGCATGCAGAATAAATGGGACAAAAAGTATGTAGAGAAACAGATGGACTACAGTCTGTAATTATAGAACTACCAAGTGCTTCTATATGGTAAGTGGAACTGATAAAATGGAAAATGGGCACAGAAACAAGGAGGTGTACCTAATAACGTGATTGGACAGTGTATAAAAAGGGCACTGACTGAGCACACCTCTACGTCTACACATTCATGCAGTTATCTAATAAGCCAATCCTGTTGCAGCAGTGCAATGCATAAAGTCATGCAGATATGCGCCAATGACAGCAACTTCAACTAATACTCACATCAACCGTCAGAATGGGGAATAAATGTGATTTCAGTGATTTTGACAATGGTAGAATTGTTGGTGCTGGGTAGTCTGGACTGAGTATTCCATAATTGTTGATCTTCTGGGATTTTCACACACACACAACAGTCTCTAGAGTTTGTTCAAACACACACACACACAATAAAGAAAAACATCCAATCAGTGGCAGTTCTGTGAACAGAACCCACAGAATGAGATGAGAGATGGCCAATCCAGAACAGCCAGATTTGTTCGAGCTGACAGAAAGGCTCCGGTAGCTCACATATCCCCTCAGAGCAGAAGAATATCACATTACGCACAACATGTTGAACCTTGAGGTAGACCATGTCGGGTTCTACGTCTGTCCACCAGATTATATTGTCAGAATTTGCCAAAAGCAGAATGAATCCATGGACCCAGCTTGATGTGTCAACAGTTCAGGCTGATGGAGGTGGTGTAATGGTGTGAGGAAAGTTGTCTCTGCGTTAATACCAATCAATCAATGCCACAGCATATGTAAGTATTGTTGCTGACCATGTGCATCCCTTTGCGACCACAATTTACCCATATTCTGAGGACTACTTCCAGCATGGTGATACACCATGTCACAAAGCAGAAGTCGTCTCAATCTGGATTCATGAACATGACAATAAGGCAAATGTTCTTCACTGGCCTTCCCAGTAACCAGATTTAAATCCAGTAGAAGTCCTTTGGGACGTGGTAGAACGTGGAAAAACAAAGAGAGGCCCAACCCAGTATTACTACAATGTTACTACTAAATGCTCAGTGAGTGCATATAGCCAAAAGTTTGTGAAAAAACATGAGTACAACTATGGAATTTGACATTCATAGGATCCAAGGGCCCATTCTTCTGAAAAAACCTACCACTAGGTTTTGGGATGCGAATGCCAGGTCAGACATTGATGTTGGACTATAAGGCCTTGCTCACTGCTGGGGTTCCAACTCATCTCTAAGGTTTTTGACAGAATTGAGATCATGGCTATTTGCAAGTCAAACACACCAGCAGTATGCACAATCTACAGGTGTCAATTGTTTGTTTGTAGCGGTCGCTATAATGCTGTCACTACATTGCTTTAAGCTGTGTTGAGGGATCACTGAGTGTGTCAACTGCTGGGATTCCAATGCTATGTTCTTCTTTAGTTCCTGCGCACTGGTGCATAACCTATGCTGAGAGGGAAATGCATTCTGGCACCATTTAAGATGGCTTTGAATGAGAAAAAATATGCCCAAAGTGTATGTATGTCAACAAGCAAAGAAGGAAATGGGCATGGACACTATGAATCAACTGTTCATGATTCAAGTTAATCTACTGTGAGTTCTCACATCAGGAAATGCATGGCAAACTGCAACTTCGCTAAGTGACTTAAAAAAAACAAAAAACATCATGATATTTTGTTATTAGTAATCATGTTAACTGATTAGCTTGCCCAGACAGTCCATCAGGAAATGAGTTCAAGTTGAATCAGGTGTAATGTTATCTGCAGTGACAAAACACCTGTGCTGTGTGCATAACAAAGTTAAACATAACCACTTTGTCCTTGGGTAAACTACGGCTTTATTAGAACAAAGTGATTTTGCTGCTTATCAACTGCAGGACGGTTTAGATAACTAAACTCCTGATATTATATATCAAACATTGTTGTAGTACTTGAGTCTGGTTTCCGTACCATAAACAAGTGGTCTCAGTCTTGTCTTGATCTCAAACTCCTTTGGACTCTGTCTCGTCTCGAGGTATGGTGGACTCGGAAATTGTTGTCGAGACCAGCAGAGTCCAGTGCGTCTGTCTGGGATAAGTTAATTATAAACTGAACTTTTTTCTATCGTTATTGAATATGAACAATCCATTCAAACAGAATAAATCTGTTCTTTCTCTACATGCCTAAATAAAATATGCACACAGACTGGTGAACAGGGAAAACAAGTTCCTGCTCTTCTCTTTCAGTATATAGTCAATGAACCTGTTTTATTTTGAATCATCTGACTTCAGGAGTTCAAATGTGCATTTTCACCCTCTTGCTTTACTTTATCATGTCTGCAAAATATAGATTTTTTTTATTAGGTTTTCATGAATTGATAGAATTGATGTTGTTGCTATATTCAGTTGACTTTATATAGTGACTTTTGATAATGTTTGAAAGACGAAGGGAAATAGAATCATCATTACCATCATTTGCTTCCAAAAGCACATTGCCATAGTTTGATTAAGGGTACAATATAATAATAAATAATAATAATTTTAGGCTATATATAATTTAATGTTATATTTTACATACAAAATATATGATGAAATAATATTACTTAATACATATAATTATATCATGGGATGTATAATTAATGTATAGTAAATTACAAACTAATTCATTTTTCCTATTTTCTTCTTTTTATTCCTGTATGATGAAAACAATCTTAATCTCGTCCCGGGCTCGTCTCGCCCACTTTTGGTCTTGGACTTGACTGGGACTTGACTAATAAAAGCCTTGGACTTGACTCACAAAACACTGCCAATTTTGGTGATGTTTGGGACTGTGGTAGCCTAGCGGTTAAGGTACTGGACTTTGGACCAGAAGGTCCAGGGTTCAAATCCCACCTCTGCCAAGCTGCCACTGTTGGGTCCTTGAGCAAGACCCTTAACCCACAATTGCTTGGATTGTAAGACTGTACCAATTGTAGTAAGTCGCTCTGGATAAGGGCGTCTGCTAAATGCTGTAAATGTAAATGTGATAAACTTAGCTGGTTTGATGGGGGGCTGAATGAATATGAATGAATTGCAATTGAGGGTGAACACTTACTGTCCATCATCAGTGTCATTTTGGGATACCATCAAACTTTTGGCTATATAGTGTATGCAGATAAACCAGTTGTTTAAAAATGTCTTGTTATTACTGTGACATTCTAAATTCTTCATTTTGCAATGGCTGACAAGTTGCCTCAATAATTCTGGCAAGAGCTTCAGCCGTCACACTTCCTGAAAAGGTGATCTGACAAGGGCTCATTGGGAGATAAAAAGCTAACTCAAGTAACCCTAAAAGAGTCAAACTAAATCATGGAATAATTTCCAGAATTGAGAAGGATCAGAAGGAATTTTCAAAACACAGTGGTTTTATATAACCATCTGGGACATATTTACTTTCATGCCCTTGTGTAGGCTACACACCATTGGTCTTTCCAAGCCTTCTGTACAGGGTAGGGGGAAGGGGAAAGGCTTTAAGTTAAAGGTCTTGCTTGAGGGCATAATGACACTGGTGAGAGGGAGACCACTGGAACATTGTGGCCTCCAGGACCAGAGCAAGCTACTTTGAACAGACCTGTACATGAAACCAGGGTTTTTTCCTCCATAATGTTCCAGTTTCTGGTGATAATCCACTGCGGCACTGCTGCCAAGCACAATGATCTACCACTTAGATTAGTTAGTCCTAGGACCTAGGGCTCCCTTCAGCAAATAATTGCCCACTATGTAGCAGCCATTAGTCTGCAAGTCATTAGTCTTGGTCTAGAACAATGTTATTAAAGATTCATCAGTGACATCACTCTATCTGGAGAATTCCAAACAAAGAATTTGCACATGGAAGCTAAGTTAGGAGTAGGAGTCTAGCATAAAACCAGGGGTCAGGGGTTTAATCATCTGATCCAATCAATAATTAACCAAGGTTACATTTAATGGCAATGCATTATTCATACACAGTGCATATTCTCCTAGATTGGGAGGGGAACTTCGTGAAAGACTGGGGGAGAGAGTTTAGGGTGATGGATGGGCACAATAGGAAATCCAGAGAAATGGGGAGGGGCAATGAGAACCAGACACCGAACCTTAAAGCTGTTTATTCTTCTCATTCCATCTTAGTTTAACATGAACCCATGAAAGGAATGTACCCTTCAGAATGCTACCTGACTATTAGAATAAATGTTACTAAGTAATGCCTGGTTACAACAATACCTGGTTATTAGGCAGCCACTTGTACATATATGGCAGGTGACTAAATAGTGTAACGATGATTCAGTGATTTGGCTCTGCTTGTGGCAAATTCTGTTGCAGAGTAAGAGTTCAGCAGTCGGGATCAGTGCCAGTGGGCCAGCACAAAGAAAATAGAATGAACTCCAGTCACAGTTTATTCATGAGCTGAAGCAGAACTTCAGCTCCCACGTGGCAGTAGGGGATTTCCTAGTTTAGACAGTCCTGTTACACACACAGCTAGATAAGTGATGCAACTGCAGGCAATATGTAAGGATCAAGGCTGCCCATAGCGGCACATCTGTAGAAGTAGGACAAAGTCCTGGCTCTGTCAACACACTGAACTCAATGACATCCTAATCCAGCCACATCACATTCTTCTGTCCCTCCCCCACTGTTTATAATATGGCCATAAACTGTTGCTTCACAGATATGTAATACCACTGTACCACTGTTTTCCCACAAATAATTTATAAAATCATGCATGTGCTGTTAATATGCTCTACAGTACTACAGTACACTGTAAAGCTGCGGGTCACTTCAGAAATTTGAAGTTTACGTCTCCATGTTGGATTGATGAGTGATTAGACAAAAGGCTATGAGACTTTTTTTTCAGGATCATATTCTGTTTGGTAAAAATAAATAAATAAAGTTTAAAAAAATCAGTATTAAAATTATATATAAATATTTCTGTAATGATGTGTCCTTTCATAATGCTTTGTGTACTGATAGTTGCAGTGGTACTTGAAAGTTTGTGAACCCTTTAGAATTTTTGATGTTTCTGCATAAATATGACCTAAAACAACATCAGATTTTCACACAAGTCCTAAAAGTAGATAAAGAGAACCCAGTTAAACAAATGAGACACAAATATTATACTTGGTCATTTATTTATTGAGAAGAATGATCCAATATTACGTATTAGTGAGTGGCAAAAGTATGTGAACCTCTAGGAGTTAATTTGAAGGTAAAATTAGAGTCAGGTGTTTTCAGTCAATGGGATGCCAATCAGGTGTGAGTGGACACCCTACCCTGTTTTATTTAAAGAACAGGGATCTATCAAAGTCTGCTCTTCACAACACATGTGGAAGTGTATCATGGAACAAACAAAGGAGATTTCTGAGAATGCTCATCAGGCTGGAAAAGGTTACAAAACCATCTCTAAAGAGTTTGGACTCCACCAATCCACAGTCAGACAGATTGTGTACAAATGAACTAAATTCAATACCATTGTTACCCTCCCCAGGAGTGGTCGACCAACAAAGAACACTCCAAGTGCAAGGCGTGTAATAGCTGGCGAGATTACAAAGGACCCCAAGGTAACTTCTAAGCAACTGAAGGCCTCTCTCACATTGGCTAATGTTAACATTCAGGAGTCCACCATCAGAAAAACACTGAACAACAATGGTGTGCATGGCAGGGTTACAAGGAGAAAGCCACTGCTCTCCAAAAAGAACATTGCTGCTCGTCTGCAGTTTGCTAAAAATCACATGGACAAGCCAGAAGGCTATTGGAAGAATGTTTTGTGGACGGATGAGACCAAAATATAACTTTCTGGTTTAAAAGAAAAAAGAAAGGAAAACACTGTATTCCAGCATAAGAACCTTATCCCATCTGTGAAACATGGTGGTGGTAGTATCATGGTTTGGGCCTGGTTTGCTGCATCTGGGCCAGGACGGCTTGCCATCATTGATGGAACAATGAATTCTGAATTATATCAGAAAGTTCTAAAGGAAAATGTCAGGACATCTGTCCATGAACTGAATCTCAAGAGAAGGTGGGTCATGCAGCAAGACAACGACCCTAATTGGGGAACAAGTCGTTCTACCAAAGAATGGTTAAAGAAGACCAAAGTTAATTTTTGGAATTGGCAAGTCAAAGTCCTGACCTTAATCCAATCGAAATGTTGTGGAAGGACCTGAAGTGAGCAGCTAATGTGAGGAAACCCACCAACATCCCAGAGCTGAAGCTGCTCTGTACGGAGGAATGGGCTAAAATTCCTCCAAGCCGGTGTGCAGGACTGATCAACAGTTACAGGAAACGTTTAGTTGCAGTTATTGCTGCACAGGGGGGTCACATCAGATACTGAAAGCAAAGGTTCACATACTTTTGCCCCTCACTAATATGTAATACTGGATCATTTTCACCAGTAAATAAATGGCCAAGTATAATATTTTTGTCTCATTTGTGTAACTGGGTTCTCTTTATCTACTTTTAGGACTTGTGTGAAAATCTGATGATGTTTTAGGTCATATGTAAGCAGAAATATAGAAAGTTCTAAAGGGTTCACAAACTTTCAAGCACCAATGTATAACAATAGATTAGTTAGAAAAATAGATCAGGGATTAAATTTTTATTGACAAAGTAAAAGTCAAATTTATTTATATATATCACTTTTTTTTACAATGTCTCAAAGCAGCTTTACAAATATCTAGGCCCAAAGTCCTAATTGAGCAAACCCGGAGCGACAGTGGTAAGGAAATGTTATACAGATATAAGAAACTCTGGGAGGACCAAGACTTAAAGGGATCCATCCACCTTGGGCAGGCTAGATGATATACGTAAGAATTACATAACATTTATAATTACATAATAATTAATAAGGTTTTATTAATAGTTTAACTAAACAGAAGCTAAATAGAAAATATCTAAATAAATATAAAAAAAACAAATAACAAATAAAACAATATAATATAGACCATAATTTAACTTGAGGTAATTCTAATTCATACATTTATAGCTTATATTTATAATTTAACACCCACACAGCTCACTGGCTTATAAAAAGCAACATATGTGGGCCATTAAGTAATGAAGCAGATATCTGTTCATTTGTTTATGACGTGTCCAGAAACATCAATAAGCGATTGTTTTAAATGAGAAACCAATTAGAGGCTTAATACCCATGGACTTTAGACAGAAGGATAATAATAGCTAGTGTTGATGAATCAGCCTTTGTTTCTCTAGCCGTTAAATTAGCGTTAGTCATAACAGGATGCTCATTAGGTCTTCTGTCTTCATGATGCAGTTACATCACAGGCTGCTGTCTGAAATACAAAGCCAGCATTATGAAACAGAGCAGGTCCTAAGCAGCTGCTCCATTCAACATTTGAACACGACTAGCCTTCATGACCATTCGTGGGACTGGGCTAAAGTACACTGGTGTCCAATCTTATCTACTTATTATCACAATTCACTTTCAAAACTCAAGAGGAACATGTTGCACCTGTTCTAACCATGCCCAAATTTGGCAGGTTGATCAACTTCCAAAAGCCAAATCTTTTTGAACCCACAACCAAATATTTGCAGACATTGAGGCCCTTTGCATCTTCAGTGGTATATTTGCTTGCCAGTTCTCCAGAACTGGCTTTTCTCAGAGCCCTGGGACATGTGCGCCTGGCCTGCTGCCCTCAGATAAGGGCAAAAGAGAGAGCAAAACAAGGTCAATGAGTACAAAGGCCATAGTGGAAATATGCTGAGACTCTGTGGTCATACCAAGTCGTCACACACAATAAGCAAGTTTATACACTCGAATGAATGCTGCCCGCATGTAAAGTAAAACATGGAGAACACACACACACACACACACACACACACACACACAGCCAAGCACTTACGCAAACTTCAATATGTGCAGCAATTCATCAATGATCAGTGGCTTTCTTGACAGCAGTCCTCTGGGCTATGGTGTTGAACACATAGCCTTCTTCCTGATATTGGCTCCTAAATTGTACTCAGTGTGGTAATTGATCTTGCTTGAAAGCCACACAAAGTACAACGGTAACAATGCAAAGGAGGCACTTAATGAGACAAAAGTAGAAAAGGAGCAATTAAGATACTTGTCAAAAGACCATTCACCCCATAATGCTGACTACGACCAGAGGATCCTCCACTCAGTAGGCCCGTTTAACTCCAACAGGCCATTGTTGCTTATGTGATTGATTATTACTTGAAAAAGCTGTCACTTTAGAACAAAAGTGGCCAGCTTGCCAAAACATTTTTTAGCAAATTAGCTCTCTTGTTGAAATTAATAATAAATCAATTGAAATACTTAAAACACACAGTCTGTCACCCAGGCAGAATGTACCAATCATGAAATGAAATAAATATACAATGAAGAGCATGTGTGTGTGCCCTCCATCATAATATAATTTGAATGATCTTTGCATGGTACATCACAATATTAATAGTAATTTTAATATCAATTCTTTTATGAAATATTATAAAAGCACAGCAGCAAGTTGGGAGTTCTGGAGGTCCCATCAGGGTTTCTGGCCATCATGCAGACAAATGGTTGGTCATGTGGGGGAGCCCTTCTTAAGTGCTCCGACTGAGGAACTGGCACCCTGCCCATGGAATATGTTCGCCTATGCATTCTGGAATATATAGGGGCCATTCTGGAAATATTGAATGAGGCTTGAGAATACTAAATGAAACCCGTAAACTTTGAATGAAAACCCAAGAATATTGAACAAAAATGTAGGTGCCATCTTGATTTTCAGCTAATATTAATCAGTACTCATTGTTTGTGATTTCCACCTGAAGTGGACCAAGACGGAACAAGGAGTGTATTATTTATATCTTTAGTGTTATATACAGCAAAGGCCCACCATATTGTAGTATTTAAGAAAGAAGACACAAGCCAGGACAGGTTCTCATTGTGAAACTTTTTATTAAAACTTACAAACCGCACGAGTAGAGTTCTTATATAAACATTGGGCGAAGAAGCAACACTACTTTAGGTAAACATCCCTCTCAAGGTAGCCTACTTAAAACACCAGGAATGCGGGAAAAGGCATAACGCTGACATAAATACAGTGGGACAAAAAAAAGTATTTAGTCAGTCACTGATTGTGCAAGTTCTCCTACTTAGAAAGATGAGAGAGAGGTCTGTAATTTTCATCATAGCTACACTTCAACTATGAGAGACAAAATGAGGGAAAAAAAATCCAGGAAATCACATTGTAGGATTTTTAAGAATTTAATTGTAAATCATGGTGGAAAATAAGTATTTGGTCAATAACATAAGTTCAACTCAATACTTTATAACATAACCTTTGTTGGCAATGTCAAACGTTTCCTGTAAGTCTTCACCAGGTTGGCACACTCTGTAGCTGGTATTTTGGCCCATTCCTCCATGAAGATGTCCTCTAGAGCAGTGATGTTTTGGGGCAACACGGACTTTCATCTCCCTCAACAAATTTTCTATGGGGATGAGGTCTGGAGACTGGCTAGGCCACTCCAGGACCTTGAAATGCTGTTTACGGAGCCACTCCTTCATTGCCCGAGCGGTGTGTTTGGGATCATTGTCATGCTGGAAGACCCAGCCACGTTCCATCTTCAATGCTCTCACTGAGAGAAGGAGGTTTTGGCTTAAAATCTCACGATATATGGCCCCGTTCATTCTTCCCTTAACACGGATCAGTCGTCCTGTGCCCTTTGCAGAAAAACAGCCCCAAAGCATGATGTTTTCACCCCCATGCTTCACAGTAGGTATGGTGTTCTACTTCCTCCAAACACGACGAGTTAAGTTTTTACCAGAGTTCTATTTTGGTTTCCAGGTTCCACTGTAAAGAATAAAGTAATACTATTCAAGTATATGAAGTGGCCTATATGCTTACATGACACTGTCCATGTCTGCATTTTTGTGCAGAATGCAACATCCTTTCAACTTTGCACCAGTTTTCAGTATAGTAGTGTGCATCCCTTTTAGCCCTAAGCACTTACAGCTTGCCGTTACAAACCTCGGATGCATCATGTCTCTTCATCCAAGGGTAAAAGTAAGTTTGGAGCCAAAGAAAATTTACTGAGCCCCCCTAACCAGAACCATTTTCATTCCCTGGGAACCCCATTCAACACCCCGTCTATTCAGGATCATTAGAGTCATCCTCACCTTCTGCATCTATACAGCACCCACGCTTTCATCGACTTAATGTTTGTCATATGGTGTTCATTCTGCCAAAAGTCTTACAAATTCTTACAAGGTCATTCTTTGGCTTTGCTTTTATGTTGTCGAATCGCAGACTGCACCACGGCAAAGGGGATGCACACAAACATGCACTATATTGATTTTTAAAATGATTTTCACATAGCTTTTCACAACATGAAATTTAAAGCCCGTTGTACTTATCTCCCAAAGCGGTTCACTTATACCCCTCGATGACCCCACATGGTACAGTGTTCTATGCAGATAAAAAATAGATAAAGCCTAATTTTTGCCAGGAGACACATTTCTATCGTCTAGCATTTAGACACCCTGAGAACTCAACAGGAGGTATACCGTATTTTCCGGGCTATAAAGCGCACCGGGTTATAAGGCGCAATATCAATGATCGACTGCTAACGGATCTATTTTCATACATAAAGCGCACCGGGTTATAAGGCGCATGAAATGAAACAAAACTCTTAAGTTCCGTCAGAAACTCAGTTTGGTCCTTTACCTGGCGCAGGGCGTCTTCTTGCTTCCTCCACTTCCGTACCATTGATTCGTTAATGTTGAATTCTCTCACAGCTGCTCTATGACCATGTTGTACTGCGTGACCGATAGCGTTGTGTTTGAAATCCGCTTCGAAAATGAATGAATGAATGCACGTACCCTAATGCTGAAGCACATATCGTATTACTCCGCTATGCTGCGCACTACGGTTTCCATAAGCTTTGTAACTTACCAAGGCTGTGCTAAAACATTTTGACAGATTTATGAGCGCCGTGTACCATCTACAATCGGTTCTAGGTCAGAAAGCACAACCAGAATTAATTCATACATTAGACGCACCGTATTTAAAGATGCACTGTCGATTTTTGAGAAAATGAAAGGATTTTAAGTGTGCCTTATGGTCCGAAAAATACGGTAGGCATATACCCATGTAAATGCAATGGCAAAGTGGTTTAATCCCCTCCTCTGTCCCTGCTGTTAACCAACCCATCTCAGTGGTATGCACTGAGGAATGTACAAATTATAGTGTTTTATATTTGTAAGTATATATTTATATATTTATAAGTGTTTATAACTTTTATAATATTAATTTAAAGATAATTATTTATAAGAAAAGTGGAACTGTCATTTGCATTTTACCAGAAGAAACAATTAATTGGAAATTACCATTCACTCTGCTGTACTTTTGTAAGCTTATAAGCTCCCTGGACAAAAATTAGTCACTTTGCATGTTTAAATTCATGCTCCTCCAGATGGTGTTGCACGAGGATGATCGGGCCGTAAATACCTGTGGGTTGTATGACAGGATTCAGAGATTGAGAAGAATTGCTTCCAGAAGTCAACGCAGGACAAACAATTTCTGAAAGAACACTCTTCAGGAAACTGCATATGGAGCAGGTAACACAAAGGATGGCAGGTAAGAGGCCTTTGCTCACAAATCTGCCTGGTTACAGAGCTTGAAAAGACAGAAAAATTAAACTGTTCATGACTGAAAACGTGTTATCTGGTCAGATGAATCTCGTTTCTGCCTGTATGTGAATGATGCTGTGTGTTGTGCTTTTTCGAAGGAAGCCTTCAATGAGGACTGCGTGCAAGGTGTGGTTCAAGATGGAGGAGGTTGCTCGAGGTTGCTCGAGTAGGTATTACAAGCTATTTGGTACATCACAGACACAGGTGACTACATTTTTGTCCGTTGAGCTCATTTCTGCCTCATCAAGAGAGGCATGCACATGCTTTCTAATTATTTGATTCAGTACTCATGCTCATTTTCAGTTTATACTGATTCCTAATTGGTGTACATGCCTCTTCTGCACTAGAACTCACGGTCTCATGCGTTGTGCCCTTGTGATGCACTCTATGAGAAAAGAGGATTATGGAAGAGAATTCACAGACAACGCTACATAACCAGATTAGTTGTTCCCTCAGATGAACCCCTGATTATTCTGATTATTGAGGAGGCCTGGGACAGTTCTACTATTCCACCAGCCCCAAGACCCCACATTAATCTAACCAACGTCACCATGATCCCAGATGCCTGCTTCAGAGAAATTCAATTAACCTGGGCTTTATACAAGCAGTTCCAAATGGTCCCTGCCCTTCCAAAATCCCTATTATGTATGCAGGTTCAGAATAACTGTTCCAATATGACTTGCAGTAAGCACACAATGTGATTGTAAAAGCTGCATTTATTGCCTATATTTAGCCGAGGTCTACTGGTTGTCACAGCTGAGGTCACACCACTTTGTTGGAGAGCTGTCACATCCAAGTCATACAGACCTTTGGCTTATGATACTTCCCCATTTCAGTGTATGCCCTGTGCTGACTTCTGATGTGGCAGCTATGATATGCCATTTCCACCAGGTGAAGTACAGGCTGTATTTAGAAAAGTGTTCTTTTTAGGTCACCCTGTTATCAATGTGACCTGTAAATCAGGAGTACAGAGAAACGTGGATGTTTCCTGTGGGGGCTCATGACACTTTGCAATTATAGCAGGCAGTGCCACTCAAAACATAATTAAGGAGAAATTATGCTAAGCAGAAAAAACAGTGGGCATTAGAATAATTTTTGTGCAAGATAAATTCAAATCTTTGAACATGGTTAGAAGATAAAAATGAAGACAACAGCTGTGTGAAGCCAAGACTCAGAGGTTTTATAGATCACATTCATTTAGCTGATGAGGGAGATCAAGACTGACATGGTGTCACCATGGAATTACAGCTCTGCTATAGTGAGCTATATATAGAAGAAGATCACAAACATCCATCAACTTTGGAATTTTTGGCATTAAAATAGTTTTCCTTCCACATCTGTGGTGTACTATGTTGATGCCACACTTGGCGTTGCAGTACATGGGACATGTACAATAGACGGACAATACTTAAGGATTTTTACAAGCTATAAAGAGAAATTATGATTCTTTCTGTACAGTTCCCTTTATCAGATGACCAAGTCTGTGTTAGAGCTGGAATCATCAGGGGCTGTTAGAAGCATTATTTTAGTAAATGTATGGTTTCATTTATGCGTTGCAATACAAAATACAATGCATTTCCACTGTACATGGAGTTTTCTTATAAAGGATACAATTTTGCTAGACCAGACACTGTTACTATGAACATAAGGCAATGATCAAAAAATACTTCAGTGGTAGCTCAGTAGCTGCACTAGGACGCACTTCACTGAGCTGTATTGGATTTTCTGCAATGATTCCCAAGTGTTTTCCCATCCACTAACCTTTCAAAGTGCCATTACTTGATGGTAATGATCTATCTATCACACTATCCTTGTTCCACAAGGGTTTGGTGATCATTACAGAAAGATGAGCAAAGCAATTAGTTAGGAAAAGGCGAGAAATAAAAAAAACACCTACAAGCAGGTGACACTCCCTTCCACTGAGAAGATGCTGCTTTTCAAAGACAATAAGAGATTCTGTACTCATCTATATTCTATACTAATTTCTCAATGGTCATGCAGCCCATTTTTTCACCCCCATCCTATTTATCATCATCATCGGCCTTCCAATTCCAATTACTAAGAAGGAAACTGGGACTAAAACCTGACAGGTTTCCATTTACAAAAGCACCTTGACTCTAGAGCTAGTCAAACTCTCATAAATCTCTCATGCTCAATGAACTGATAAGGAAAGACAGCGGAAATGTGATTATCTCCACCTTTAGGTGTCTGCTGCTATGTACACTTGATATCACTACAGATGTCTTAACATGAGTAATGGCGAAAGATTTAACCTTGGAATAAATTGGGCTACTACTAGAAAGAGCCTTCATGGTGAACAGTTTAAAGGTTTAGTATAGGAATGCAACCACAAACAGACAATTATATTACTTTTCTACAGACATTAAAATGTAGCTATTCAGACCTGTATTGGTTTGGTAAGTGAATTGTTACACAATAATAGGGGGAGTGAGAAACCCCACCACCAAGAATGCATTCATCTAATCTGGAGTCTCTGTCTTGGAGCAGGATCAACAAAAATGACTGTATAAGATGTTGACTAAGACAACAGATTATGCAAGTTACGCAATAATTTGTTCTAGGGGTGTCAGTGATTAACCTTCAAACAAATGAATACTTATTTAATGAATGCTCTTGATGAAAAAGGCAATTTAATTTAGACAGAGAAGCAAAAAAGAACACAAAAAGAGAAGACTAAAAGAACACTTTTGCTCTTCAAATAAGTTTGAAATGGCAACATTACAGGCTATTACAATGGTATTCCAGTACTGGACATACATCATCTTCACTGGTGAAAAGTCAATAAGTGCATGAATACTAAAGCTAGTCAATTTGTGCATAAGCAATACATCAGGTATTCTGACAGTCAGACAGTGCAGTAAAATCACCCTTTTGCATTTAGATGTGTTAGGATAAAAAAAAAAAAAAGAACCCCACAAACCATGACATATTAGCTGATGTTGCATCTTCGTCCAACATGGCATTAAAATATTGTTTTATTATGAGTTAACTTTGGGTATGTAGTGTGTATATCCGTCTGTTGATGTTACAGCAGCTTTCACTTATCTGAGTAGGCTTTCCAATAGATTTTAGAACATGACTTTGCGGTCAAGCATCAGATGTTAGACAATAAACTCTGGCTCATAGTTGCCATTCAAATTCATCTTAATGGTGTCTAATGTAGCTGTAATTTGATTTGTCTCAATCTAATCTGGCAAAGCCATTCTTTAACAACTTTATTTTCAAAGTTGATGGCAGATAATTGAAAGTAGAAAAAAATGACATGTTACGGAGGTGAAACCCATAACACTTATGGGGAAGTCACACAGACCTACAGCCATTCTGTGTCCACGTAAATTTCTTGAATGGATGCTTTCATATTATGAACCTGGTATTAGTGAGTGTGGCAAAATAACAGATAACAAGGGCTGCAACAAACGATTATTTTGACATTCGAATAATCTATCGATTATTGAAATGAATAATTGATTATTTGGATTATGAATCACTCAATTACCAAATAACTAACGTAGCTATCAGCCTCTACATTAAGCTTTAGGCTGTTTTATACATTTGCTAACAAACAATGAAGAAAAAGATGAATACCGTATTCAAAACTTCACTGTTCTAATGAACTTTGCTGCCAATACAAAAAATAAATAACAGTGTAACATCTTTTTCCTGTCAACATTTAAAACCAATGGTGTGCAAAGTAGCAGCAATAAACCAAATCAGTATCTCCAGCCATAAACATCAGGTCCGCTCAAATTCGGCAAACAATGACAAATGTTTGCAGCACACTTGTTACTTATGAACAGTTAAAATTGAATAATCTGTGTAAACCTTCAATTTCAATAGTAGCCCATCATCCAGCTCCCCTGCATGGTCGCGGAGAACCACACAAATGTTTTCCATCTTCTTCCCTGAATTTGAACAGAACTGTGGCCTACGCAACGATTCAATGTTTAAAATGTTAAACATTATTTGGAATGTGAACGGGTTCACTGCGAATAATAGCTTGCATCTCCAGTCCAACTCCATTAACGATTCAAGAGAACATGCATTTCAAAAGAAAAAAAATTACAGCCCATACTATGAAGTAGGACGGCTTTTGACATTAGCTAGCTGGCTAGTACATTTACATTTACAGCATTTAGCAGACGCCCTTATCCAGAGCGACTTACAATTGATACAGTCTTACAATCCAAGCAATTGTGGGTTAAGGGTCTTGCTCAAGGACCCAACAGTGGCAGCTTGGCAGAGGTGGGATTTGAACCCTCGACCTTCTGGTCCATAGTCCAGTACCTTAACCGCTAGGCTACCACAGTCCCGTACAACTAACTTGCCGAGATGAATCGTCTGCACTGAGTGAGCCAACGTGTTCACTCTTCAGATGCTCCAACATGGATGATGTGCTCCACCACCAACTAAGGTTGGGTTAAACAAAGTTAAGCATTAAATGCTGCCACACTTTCGAGGATTTTGTTCTTAAGGCTGCCACAGCTTTGTTGTTAACTCTCCAGTAAGCTGTACTGTAAAAACATTCCTAGGTAGAGTGAGAAACGTGTGTGATGATGCCACTGACTAATCAACTGTGGTAGCCTAGCGGGTAAGGTACTGGACTATGGACTACAAGGTCCAGGGTTCAAATCCCACCTCTGCCAAGCTGCCACTGTTGGGTCCTTGAGCAAGGCCCTTAACCCACAATTGCTTGGATTGTAAGACTGTACCAATTGTAAGTCGCTCTGGATAAGGGCGTCTGCTAAATGCTGTAAATGTAAATATTAAATTAAATTGGTAGTCGATTTTAGTCGACTAACTTAATAAATCGTTGCACCCCTAATTTGTGTATCCACAAACTTTTAGCCATATACTGTATTTCCCTACATTTGCATCCCTTGTCTGTTCTAAATTTTAATTTAGTAAGTAACTTGGCAAGTGGCCACCAGAGAGTCAGTTAGGTAACTATTGGTTAGTACCAGACAATACTCTGATCTTTGACATTAATTCTTATAGAAATAAAAAATTATGGAATAATTAGAGCCAAAGTCTTTTGTAAATAGCCTGTTCTACAATTTCTCCAAAGTCCCAATTCTCATTTTCAAAGTACTGCTAGAATACAAAAAATTGTCATTATTGCAAAGATCCAGTCAAGTACGTAAAATCTGTTGAAAACTTGTACTTTTGTGTATTTAAGCGTTGTGCTGATACTCCAGCCACCACTATAATGGCAAGAAACTATGTCAATAGTCCAAATTATATCTGCTACATCTGCAGCAGAGGCGACTGCTTAAGGATGACATGGGAAGCCTGGTTTCCCTCAGTTTCATTAAAATGCGGCAAAGAAATTTTTAGAAAAGTGTCTGTTATTAATTAATCTTTGTAGAATTCAACATTTTACTGAATCAAATTATAAAATATCTCATTGCATTATTGCCCTGTTCATTAATTAAACTAAGAAATTCATCCCAGTGAACCTCACAGCACAGTGTGCAAAATCTGCTTTGAAGCCCCAGACACAGAGCTAGCAGACATTCACTGAATCTTGTGTGTATGCAGATAGAGTTAAGCTAATGCTAAGTAGACAAATGACTTTGAACGCATCATATTGAATCTCGCCCAACAGGATACTGAATGACTACGAGTCTGGAAATGAGAAAGCAGACCATGTAGAAAACAATATGGATATATTTGTGCATTACAGAAGTTTGTACATGTTTTAAGCGCAATAACGGCCTATTTGTGAATCAGAAATAAATACTTATTGTAAATGTATTTGCACGTTCACTTAAAACACTTAGGAATAATTCTTTACCCAAATTCAGCTAAAAACTACTATTAGGTCAATCTATTTTAGTTTGTGGGAAAATACAAATTCCAATTTTGTTGTCCATTTTTTTCAATTCTTCTACATGGGTTTCACATTTCAGGTGTAAACTCCTCAAAAAATGTTCCAGAAAGTACTCAAGATTTTACATCTTTATACTTACAGTGGTGCTTGAAAGTTTGTGAACCTTTTAAAATTTTCTGTATTTCTGCGTAAATATAACCTAAAACATCATCAGATTTTCACACAAGTCTTCAAAGTAGATAAAGAGAACCCAGTTAAACAAATGAGACAAAAATATTATACTTGGTCATTTATTTATTGAGGAAAATGATCCAATATTACATATTAGTGAGGGGCAAAAGTATGTGAACCTTTGCTTTCAGTATCTGGTGTGACCTCCCTGTGCAGCAATAACTGCAACTAAACGTTTCCTGTAACTGTTGATCAGTCCTGCAACACCGGCTTAGAGGAATTTTAGCCCATTCCTCCGTACAGAACAGCTTCAGCTCTGGGATGTTGGTGGGTTTCCTCACATTAACTGCTCACTTCAGGTCCTTTCACAACATTTAAATTGGATTAAGGTCAGGACTTTGACTTGGCCATTCCAAAACATTAACTTTATTCTTCTTTAACCATTCTTTGGTAGAACGACTTGTGTGCTTAGGGTCGTTGTCTTGCTGCATGACCCACCTTCTCTTGAGATTCAGTTCATGGACAGATGTCCTGACATTTTCCTAACTCAGAATTCATTGTTCCATCAATGATGGCAAGCCGTCCTGGCCCAGATGCAGCAAAACAGGCCCCAAACCATGATACTACCACCCCACCATGTTTCACAGATGGGGATACGGTTCTTATGCTGGAATGCAGGGTTTTCCTTTCTCCAAACATAATTTTCTTTTAAACCAAAAAAAGTTATATTTTGGTCTCATCCGTCCACAAAACGTTCTTCCAATAGCCTTCTGGCTTGTCCACGTGATCTTTAGCAAACTGCAGATGAGCAGCAATGTTCTTTTTGGAGAGCAGTGGCTTTCTCCTTGCAACCCTGCCATGCACACCATTGTTGTTCAGTGTTCTTCTGATGGTGGACTCATGAACATTAACATGAGCCAATGTGAGAGAGGCCTTCATTTGCTTAGAAGTTACCCCTGGGGTCCTTTGTGACCCTCCACCAACTATTACACGCCCTTTCTCTTGAAGTGATCTTTTGATGATCGGCCACTCCTGGGGAGGGGTAACATGGTCTTGAATTTCCTCCATTTGTAGACAATCTGTCTGACTGTGGATTGGTGGAGTCCCAAAACTCTTTAGAGATGGTTTTGTAACCTTTTTCCAGCCTGATGAGCATCAACAACTTTTTTTTCTGAAGTCCTCAGAAATCTCCTTTGTTCGTGCCATGATACACTTCCACAAACATGTTATGAAGAGCAGACTTTGATAGATCCCTGTTCTTTAAATAAAACAGGGTGCCCACTCACACCTGATTGTCCATCCCATTGACTGAAAACACCTGACTTCTAATTTCACCTTCAAAGTAACTGCTAATCCTAGAGGTTCACATCTTTTGCCACTCACTAATATGTAATATTGGATCATTTCCCCCAATAAATAAATGACCAAGTATAATATTTGTGTCTCATTTGTTTAACTGGGTTCTCTTTATCTACTTTTAAGACTTGTATGAAAATCTGTTGATGTTTTAGGTCATATTTATGCAGAAATATAGAAAATTCTAAAGGGTTCAACAACTTTCAAGCACCACTGTATGTCTCACAATTACAGCAGAGTAAGAAATTTGTAATGGATTCAACGGCTCAGAAAACGTCAGTAATATCTGGCAGCATTACATTTGATTCCTATCCAAATACACACATTATATGATTTCTATAATGTAGAGTGATTCTGATTTGTTAGGCTTAAAGTTGCATGTGTAAAAAAGTAAAATTAGTGCAGCAAATGCATAAAATCCTTACATTTTTCATTTGAAGGTAAATATAACATACAGCCAACACACACAGCTCTGTTCATCTACACCAGGTCTATGACGATGGCCAGAGAAAGGGAAAACTGAGAGCATGTCTGAATCCAGTATATGGAATAGAAATCGCTCAGCAGTTTAAGCTCTCGCCGGTTGGACGGTTGTGATTCAGCCTATATCCTCACTGTACAAAGACCGGTAGCTGCTCCAACTGAGTCACTCTGGATAAGGCCACTTGCTGAATACTGTAAATTAGGGTTGCACAATATCGGAAAATTAACACTGCACTGCCTTTTCTGGAGTAAAGTACTCAAAGCCAAGGCTCTACTGAAAGCTTCTGACCAAGGAGCACTGGTACTCCTGATATGAAATTAATGTGAGCACACACAACAATCTAAACTATTATTATTAATTAAGTTAATATTAACTATTAACCATTACTAATCTATTTTGCTTCATGTCTCTTTTTACTTAACTCTGAAAAAAGATGTATTCAGCAAAGCACGGACTAGTGAAATCCAATGGTGCTGATTTGTCAGGGCATGGCAAGGAAATAACTCTGCTTTTCTCATTGCACATGTCACAAGTAGCTTTAATGTGTAACAAAGGTACAGAACACATTCAATTATTTAAATATACAACCCCAAATCAGAAAACGTTGGGACACTACAGAAAAAAAACAAAAAAAACCCCCAAAAAACACCCAACCCCCCCTAATTTGTATAGAATTTAAAAATTAAATTTTAAAATAGGTTGCACATAACTATGTATAAAATTTAATTGCATGATTCTGTGGAATTAAAAATAAAATAAAAAATTACTGAATTTTTACTGAATCTGTGTGTTTGTTACAAGTACATTCATGCCTTTGACGGTTGTATACAGATAATTATCGCAAAATTTTAACTTAATGAATATTACAGACAACTTTCTCCTACATCTAAAAGTTACACTGTGTTTTACCTACATGATCAGGTGTAAAAATAATGACACGTAATTTTTATCCCATCTAAGTTCCTTTGTGTCCTAAAGAAAAATATTTTTGTGCCATTTCTGAAGTATAAACACACTACTACCGCCCCAGCCCAGGGCTCTAACCCAGATCCTCAGGAACGTCTGCTTTCGACAGCTTGCTCTTACCTCCGAGCCACAGAAGCTGCTCTATCCAGTTACAGGTATGTGGCATTTAACAACAGTATGATCAACATCTGTTCACTTTAATGAGATCTTAAAAATCATAATAAATTATTAAAGGAAATAAATATCTGTTTTATAACTCCAGATATTGCAGACGCTGCGGATCCACGAGCAAAGACAGGAGTTAAAGAGCAGAAGTATGTCATTCTTTTGTGTGTGTTTTACTACCTTAGCGGTCGTGTGCTCACATTTGGACTATAGACTTTTTCTGCGTAAGTTAGTGCAAGTTTGTGTGCATGACTTTCTGCTATTTAAGGGTAACAAGCTGTAAATGGCATTTGTAAGGGTATGTGCATGTGCTATTGTAAGTAGTTCTCATTTGTTTGTTCCCCACTAGTTGTATATTCTCTCTCACCTATACAGTGGTGCTCGAAAGTTTGTGAACCCTTTAGAATTTTTTATATTTCTGCATAAATATGACCTAAAACCCCATCAGATTTTCACACAAGTCCTAAAAGTAGATAAAGAGAACCCAGTTAAACAAATGAAACAAAAATTTTATACTTGGCCATTTATTTATTGAGGAAAATGATCCAATATTACATATTAGTGAATGGCAAAAGTATGTGAACCTCTAGGATTAGCAGTTAATTTGAAGGTGAAATTAGAGTCAGGTGTTTTCAATCAATGGGATAACAATCAGGTGTGAGTGGGCACCCTGTTTTATTTAAAGAACAGGGATCTATCAAAGTCTGCTCTTCACAACATGTTTGTGGAAGTGTATCATGGCACGAACAAAGGAGATTTCTGAGCACCTCAGAAAAAGAGTTGTTGATGCTCATCTGGCTGGAAAAGGTTATAAAACCATCTCTAAAGAGTTTAGGATCCACCAATCTACAGTCAGACAGACTGTGTACAAATGGAGGAAATTTAAGACCATCGTTACCCTCCCCAGGAGTGGTCGACCAACAAAGATCACTCCAAGAGCAAGGTGTGTAATAGGTGGGAAGGTCACAAAGGACCACAGGGTAACTTCTAAGCAACTGAAGGCCTCTCTCATATTGGCTAATGTTAATGTTCATGAGTCCACCATCAGAAGAACACTGAACAACAATGGTGTGCATGGCAGGGTTGCAAGGACAAAGCCACTGCTCTCCAAAAAGAACATTCCTGCTGGTCTGCAGTTTGCTAAAGATCACATGAACAATGAATTCTGAATTATATCAGAGAATTCTAAAGGAAAATGTCAGGACATCTGTCCATGAACTGAATCTCAAGAGAAGGTGGGTCATGCAGCAAGACAACGACCCTAAGCACACAAGCCGTTCTACCAAAGAATGGTTAAAGAAGAATAAAGTTAATGTTTAGGAATGGCCAAGTCAAAGTCCTGACCTTAATCCAATTTAAATGTTGTGGAAGGACCTGAAGTGGGCAGTTAATGTGAGGAAACCCACCAACATCCCAGAGTTGAAGCTGTTCTGTACGGAGGAATGGGCTAAAATTCCTTCAAGCCGGTGTGCAGGACTGATCAACAGTTACAGTTATTGCTGCACAGGGGTGTCACAGCAGATACTGAAAGCAAAGGTTCACATACTTTTGCTACTCACTAATACATAATATCGAAATCATTTTCCTCAATACATAAATCACCAAGTATAATATTTTTGTCTCATTTGTTTAACTGGGTTCTCTTTATCTACTTTTAGGACTTGTGTGAAAATCTGGTGTTGTTTTTGGTCATATGCAGAAATATAGAAAATTCTAAAGGGCTCACAAACTTTCAAGCACCACTGTAACTATATAAACCGGTTCACATTCACTCCTTGAGTCTGTTTTCCTATACAGGGTTGTGACAGTACATTGTTGTGTTGTCTATAATATTGTGAATTTCCATAAACAAAAAAATGTGGTGGCATTAGAGATGCTGTGTAGATGATACCATTCCTCTTGTGTTACCAGTGGTATCTCTGGTGCATTTCCATATCGTTTGTGTGTAGTTTTCTTGGGAAAATACCCTTTATATTTACATTACAGTAGCAGAAAAAGAATATGTGATGGTACAGACTATATGATAATGTCTGGTCAATGACCATTTCGGTCAACGTGCAGTTTCACAGAATGTAATGTGGTAGTTAAATGGTGCATACCTGTAACGCCATGGATATTCAGTGTATTAATGACCAAATCCAACTTTTTAGTGTGTTCTAAAGATTACATGCTGTACACCCTCTCTATTATGTGTTACTATTGTATTATTTCTTCTTTTCATCTCTTTACTACTGTATGTTATAAATAACTGGTTTCAGCAGATATAAATGTAGCTTACACAATAATTTGCCAGATTGGGTTTGACATAAAGGCAACCCAGCAATTACTCGGCAATAGTACCAGGTGTCAGTTTACTGAGCATTTCACTCTGAAGTGCATTCACACACACACTCTACACAGCAAATAAATGTACTTGTGTAAAAGAGGTTGTACCTGCACTCACCATGGCATGATTTTGTTGTCACTCAGCACAGTTCTCTGGCAGTTATTACATGGAGTGGAGGCAGTAAGCCAACTCAAACTTGGTTCTCAAATTGGGCAGACTTCCAGGGTTACTGAACACCCCAAGAGAAACTGACCTGGCTTCAGTATCCTTAAAAAGCACTGATGAATTAAATAGCAATTAATCATGCTGGTAAATAGTTAATACAAACTTTGTTACTTTCCATTACTTTATTTACTATGTAACTTAATTTCTGGGCAATAAAAACAGAGACAAACACTGACTTGCACAACTCTTCTACTCAAATTCAAATGTATGTCATTCCAGTCCTCTGGGCCAAAACGGCTGCTGCAGTAGATCCATCTCAACCATGTGTCTCTTATATTTTGTTTACGGTTAAAAGAGGAATGTGACCTTGGGATTCACCCTTGTCTTTCAGGGGGAGACCAACCAGTGGACATCAATGTACCAAAGAGTGTACCCACATCAACAAAACCAATGATGCAGTCAAGGATGACCAACAAAACAAACTTTGCCAGACAGAAATATTGTTCAGTCAGCCAAAAGTCCAACAAAACCTCAAGTTAGGCACTGTCATTAAAAGAACCATAGAGCCATCATATTATCTCTGAATTCCAGTGCAGACTGCAGGGTGTGGAGACTTCCTGTCAAGGATGTGTAGACACCAGAGAAAGAAGAAAGAGAAAAAAATGTGGGCTTTGTTTAACTCTGAAAGCAGGGCCGTTATTTCCTAACAGATTGCCGGGTCTTGCTGGAATAGATAAGTTTCAAGTTTGCAATTGCGCTTGTGTGCGCAGGAGGACCCACCGAGATTCAGTTCTCAGTAAGCAGCATGGACCACTGGTCAGATCTCTCTGCTGGAGATTACAGCACTATCTTACCACAGCAGCTCAAGGCTTGACAGATATCATCACTCTCCAACTGCAGTCTACAAGAGGGCTTCCTGTCCTGAAACTGCCTGTGGATTAGGCTAATCTCAAGATAAACAGAAAAATATCATTCACTTTAGACACAGCCCACCTGCTGGCTGTGTTTCCCCTTTGGTATTTCAGCTACCTGGAAGCTGGTAGCTAAACCACAAAGGCATCATTGGAGACAGATCAAGTCTACACAGTTTTTATAACCATCTGCTGAAAAACTAAATACCAATATAAATAGGAAAAGAGCTTAGTAAATTATCTGACCCTTCAGGTCTCTCAGGGTGCTGTGCTTACACTAAACAGCTGTATTTATGTAACTGTATGGTCTATTAAGCAACTAACAGAGGATCTGAAAACATAAATTGTTTCAAGCAAACTTACTTTTTTGTTTTATTTTTTGCACATAAACAACATTGGTGCATAACAATGCATATCCGTGCAGTTGCTGTTATATTGCCATGTTTTCATTAAAAACAAAATGCTGTTTGACACAAACTTTGGAATTTATTTTAAACATTGAGCGCGTTTACATGCACGTAATAATCCAAATCTGATTTTGTCAGTAATCCGATCAAGGAGTAAACATGCACTTGAGTAATCAGATAATGCGAAACCTCAGGGTTTACATGACCCAGGAAATAATCAGAATTCTACTTTGCTACCAGCCAATAATCTCACAGAAATATGTCGTAAACTTCATTTTTTAATATTTAATAATCAAATTCTTAATTTTCTTGATTATAAATTGCGTTTCAGAGTCTCCACAAAGTCTTCAATAGCCGTTTAGTGGGTGCTGGTTTTAATTCCAGGGTTGCCAGATCCCACAAGAGAATCCCTCACGTGGTCTACGTAATTAAGCCTATAAGAAGCAAAATTAGAAATTTTTAGGACAAGTGGACCAGGCAACTGTGCTTTTTTCCTGCTAGCCGCTCTGTGCACATGCGCAGACTGCCAAATCCGATTATAATCAGGTAACTAGTATACATGCTCCATGAGTAATCCAGTTACTGGAGTAAAATCCAGCTCTCTTTATTGGATTTCTTAGTCTGAATTACGGATTTTTCACTTTTTCACTTTTCTATGTGTAGTACACTTTTTGTTATTTCAATTTATAGTTATGCCAATAAAGCTTTGTGGAAATACAGTGTAGTTGTGACAATGTTCACTGGTTAGTTTGTTTAGTTCAAATAAGCACATATATATTTGAATAGCAAATGCAGTTATAAGCATCCCTATCAATCAAGCTGCACAAAGTGCCTGTGGGAAAGTAAGACCATTCTTCACACTCTCACTGAAGAAGCCGTTAGCACCATTTGTGACAGGTCAAGAGCTTCAAGAGCTGTGATTCATCATAAACAGAACAGGTTCTTGGGACTGGGTTTTTTTTGGCTCATTTCTGAGTAGAGGGGAGCAGAGGTGTAAAGAAACAGCTATCACAGGAAACAGCCCCTAAGGTCACCCCTTTCCTATGCTTCTCTCATAGGCTGAGAGGGTTTGGGTTTCTCGTAAAAGGCGGCCATGTAACGAAGAAAGAGGATCTAAAAGTTTCGCTGCTTTCACTACAAGGGGTCCGCACATCAGCCCTCTCACTGAGTCACAACTTTAAAAAAAAGTTGTGAATGGCATGAAGAGGCTGTGCAGGATGTGCAGAAGATAGCGAAAGCAGAACATGATGTGGTATAGTGGGAGTATTTTACCGTTCAACAGAGAGTGGGACCTGGGGTCTTCCAGTAAACAGCTGCATAGTTTGACTGCCTTATTGCCTGTAAACATAGAGACAGCCATATTAAAACTTTTGCCTATAGCTTATCATTTCTTCTAGTTCATGAATGGACAATACCGAAATAGCTACTGCAGGTATGAACTCATTAACCCCTTTCACTGGCAGATATACATTCATTCATTTATTCACCATCTTACCCGCTTATCCTAGTCAGGGTCGCAGAAGAGCTGGTGCCTAGCCAGCAGCACAGGGCGCAAGGCAGGAGCAGCCTTAGTCTCAACCTTAGGTCTCATGCTACACTTGGCATCAGTGATTGACATGGCATCAGTGATTGTTAATAGACACTGTGCTCTTAATCAATAACTAATTGCATTTTCTGTTTTCTCTCCGAGCTGTGTTCCGGCAGTTCCAGCCCCACACATGATGTTCATCAGCTCCAGCCCCATCATACCCGGGCCACTTAATGCTGATGTGCATACTTCATATTTTATTCGAACTTTGACTCCATGACATTAGTTTCGCTCTTACATTTATCATCTACGCCGCCCAAGGAGGTTGGGTCCCTTTTTGAGTCTTGGTCCTCCCAAGGTTTCTTCTTAGAACTAGGGAGTTTTTCCTTGCCATGGCCGCCCTAGGCTTGCTCACTTTGGGAATGGACGTAGTTATTAGGAGATAACCTAAACTTGTAAAGTTGCTTTGAGACAATGCTCCATTGTAAAAAGCGCTATATAAATAGATCTGACTTGACTTGACTTGACCTTAGACAGGGCGCCAGTCCATCAAAGGGCACATACACTTAGACACTCATACTCACACACTAAGGGCACTTTAGAAACTCCAATTAACTCAACATGCAAGTCCTTGGAAATTCTGAGGAAACCGGAGTACCCGGAGAAAATCAGTGCAGAGACAGGGAGAAATGCAAACTCCACACAGGTGGAGCCCGAGGTCGGGATCGAACCGGGGATCTCAGAGCTGTGAGGCAACAGTGCAAACCACTGCACCACCGTGAGAGCCAAAAGTCTCGAGTTCACTTGAGAAAAGGCTTCTGTTTTGCATTTCTTGAATACTACTACAACACAACAAATCATATAATCAGCAAAACAAATTTGATGAAAAGTTGATGAAAAAAAATTCATGATTGATTAGTATTTGGTAAGATTTAGCTCAAGCTGGTATGGACTCTACAAGTTTATCTTCAAGTGGCCACACAAACGCTCCATGACTGATTTGGTATGAGTCAGATGACTGTGGAGAATAGTCCATGGCAGTCAGATTCACTCACATTGTTATACCGATTATGTAATTTATAATGAAAAACAATGGACTAAATTAGACAGATTTTCACTAGTGGCCTTATACTTTTGGACCCCAACTGTAGTTTGGAGAAACTGTGCATCAAAGAGGAATTTTAAACTCAGTTTGTTCTGTTAGAGTAACTTTAAATCATACTGCTTTCAACTCCTCCTGTCATTTCCAATTATTTGTAGAGCCACATTTAAAAACCACAAACATGCATCAATGTCAGGAATCATTCTGAAGAAAAGATTTTAGCTGCAATTTTTCAAACTGTGACAGCACATTTGTTTTGAAAATGTCCTAGGTATTTAAACAACGGCCAACAATAAATGATATGCTATGCACATCCTTAAATACATACTATTTGCAAATGCACTTCTTGCCCAAACGTATGCAGATGTCCCTATTAATCACTGGGTCCTTCTAAGCTTATTTCAGCATTTCTCAATGCATGCAGTATGCAGCCATGAAATTCATTACAACTCTGTGTGTGTGTGCTTTAAATGTACTTTATTACTGTCCACCACTGCATATAAATGGTGGACAAAAGTCCCACTCTTGATAGAAAGAAGAGGAGATGGAATTATTTACAGGGATAAAAGGTGATACAGATTTTCTTTAACCATTTCAAGTCCCCTCAGCTGGAAACAGATGTTGAAACAGTATGTTCATTTTCCAGCTATGTTTGCTATTCTGCTCTTTACTAAGAGTTAAAAGCATTCATCATGAAATGCAAAGCAGGGAGCTTCCAGTGACAGGCTGAAGACGCCTTGAGTCCTGGAGAGATGCTCTTATATTCAAGCACATTCTCACCCTTCTTTCTCAATTTCATAGCTTATGAATCCTGTAAACATGTACCAATTTTTGGCCGAGAGGAATTATTATTCAAAGAGAGAAATAAAATGATATGAATGCAGGGTGGAGTGGCGGTGCAGAGATCAGCACTGCTGCCTTACACCTCTAGAATCTTAAAAACCTATTTCCATGTTAAAAGCCAATTAACTGTTACAAAAGAAACTAGATTCATCTTGATTAACTATTTTGAGCAGTTGACTTGTGTGAGGGCTGTTTGAGTGATAGGGACTAAAAATTACAGTGCAGGGTTCAGGACTAAATAGCTCTAAGGTTAAAGCATGTCATAATCCAGGAGAGGTACAACAACATTCAGGATTCCTACATCCCAGTACAGTGGCATTAAAATGAGCTGATTAATTTGCACACCTTTGGATAGCTTTTCTTACTTGTACTAAGCTGATGTTGGTCAAGAAATTCTTGGCATGTGATCAGAACTCAGGCTTTACATCTAGTAAATCGGGAACTGAAACAACCTATGCCAGCTGTTTTTAATCATTGAGGGCATCTTTCAAAACAAATAATAGTGGCAGCACGGGGATGTTCGGTGAGTCATAACTGTTTGCCAGTTTATCTGTGTGGGCAGGGTATGACAGGGCATGAGGAGAAGCCACATTTACAGCCCACAAATTTCTCATCAAAAAATAAACAGTTCTGAGGATGTACGCGAAAAGAACACAAATGACCTAGTGACACGGGTTACAGGAAATCATTTTTAGTTGCAGGTAAATAACAGTACTGACCACCAACCTTTCAGGCAGTAATGCTTTTATTTCATATAAAGTGACTATGTTTTAAAGTGAGTACTATAAAGAGCGTGCCACTTGGCTTTATATGAATCTTAAATCTGGATATTTAAATACATGCATTTACCGTATTTTTTGGACCATAAGGCGCACTTAAAATCCTTTAATTTTCTCAAAAATCGACAGTGCACCTTTAAATGCAGTGCGTCTAATGTATGAATTAATTCTGGTTGAGCTTTCTGACCTAGAACCGATTGTAGATGGTACATGGCACTCATAAATCTGTCAAAATGTTTTAGCACGGCCTTGGTAAGTTACGAAGCTTACGGCAACCGTAGTGCGCAGCATAGCGGAGTAATACGGTATGTGCTTCAGCATTAGGGTACGTGCATTCATTCATATATTTTCGAAGCGGATTTCAAACACAACGCTATCAGTCACGCAGTACAACATGGACATAGAGCAGCTGTGAGAGAATTCAACATTAACGAATCAATGGTACGGAAGTGGAGGAAGCAAGAAGACGTTCCTGCGCCAGGTAAAAGACCCAAACTGAGTCCGACGGAACTTAAGAGTTTTGTTTCATGTAATGCGTCTTATAACCCGGTGCGCTTTATGTATGAAAATATACCCGTTAGCAGCCGATCGTTGATATTGCGTCTTATAATCCGGTGCGCTTTATAGCCCGGAAAATACGGTACACTTAATAGCCAAATGTGTCTCCAGTCAGCCAGATTGAAATCCGACTGCTATATCTCAAATAACATGCAAATCGATTCAAAAACCGGACCACCCACGTTTACAGCTTTTATTTGCAAAAGATGGTTGCAGCATCAAATGTTGCGATTTTACATAATCTCTTATTCCTTTCGAATAAGAGGAAAATGCTGCAGCCAACTTTTGCAACTAAAAGTGGATGGGCCTGTCTTAAAAGCTGATTTTCATATGTCGTGGGACACAACATTCAGATTTCGGTCTAACTGCCTGGAAACTCATTTGACTATTACGTAAAAATGCATGTGGTTAAAATCTTAACTGGATATAATCCAGATAAAAGACACATGAAAATACCAAGTGTAAACTGAGTCTTTGACGGAGTTATTCAACTGAAGGATAACACAATGTAAAAAACATTTGCTCAGTGTCGGTTTGGTCTCAAAGCAGCTCAATAATCATAACAAATGGTCAAGCTTTAAGTGTAAAATACTCACAATTGTCATTTTAGCCATTACTGTGAGTACTGTACTGTGTCCAAAGTAAAGCAGCACACACTCAAACACACAGCTGAATAGCTGATGGATTGGAATTGAAGAATACGTTTGAAGAGCCTTATTTAAAAGCCCAGTAAATCCAGGTCACTATTTAAAGAAACAAAGTGTGCTACACATAAGACATTTAACCTACTGCTGAATTCTTTTTTTTTGTTTAAAACCCCTCAAAACCTCATCCATCCACTTGCCAAAGTTAAAATGTAAGTAAAAACCGTAACGGGGGTTTCCATCCACTTCTGTTATGCAAATTGGAAACCGCTGAGGTGAAAAAAAGTAATGGAAAAATGATGGAAACTTTTTTTTAAGTAAGTGATATATGGGACTGTGTGATGAAAGAGCTGCTGACTGTCTAAAAGCAGCCGTAGAACAGTAGATGACCATCTTTTGATTTGAACAAACATACATGGCTGCTTCAAGATGTGAACACCAGTCACTGCACTGTAGAGCTATGGAAAATGTCATGCACCTCCGTCATAGTCAGATACTACAGTGTACAGCTTCATAGGATTAATATTATACCTCAGCATAAATCTCATAGGGGCACGGCACGGCCTGTAGCTTAGGCATCATACAGCTCAACTGTCCAAAGTTCAGTTATTTATGGTTACTGTCTGTGTGGAGTTTGGCGTGTTCTCCCAGCCCTCAAAAACATAGCAGTAGGTGGACTGCTTACTCTACCAGTCTGAATGAATGACACAATTCGTGTATGTAGTTTGCCTATTGTACTTCTTTTTCCTTAAATCAGATTATGTCTTCAGGGTAAGGTAAAAAATGACTACCGTATTTTTCGGACCATAAGGCGCACTTAAAATCCTTTAATTTTCTCAAAAATCGACAGTGTGCCTTTAAATGTCGTGCGTCTAATGTGTGAATTAATTCTGGTTGAGCCTTCTGACCTAGAACCGATTGTAGATGGTACCAACGGCGCTCATAAATCTGTCAAAAAATGTTTTAGGCACGGTCTTGGTAGGTTACGAAGCTTACGGCCACCGTAGTCAGGAAACATCGCTGAGTAATACGGTATGTGCTTCAGCATTAGGGTGTGTGCATTCATTCATTCATTTTCGAAGCGGATTTCAAACACAACGCTATCAGTGACGCAGTACAACATGGACATAGAGCAGCTGCGAGAGAATTCAACATTAACAAATCAATGGTACGGAAGTGGAGGAAGCAAGAAGACGCCCTGCGCCAGGTAAAGACCAAACTGAGCTTCCGACGGAACTTAAGAGTTTTGTTTCATTTCATGCGTCTTATAACCCGGTGTGCTTCATGTATGAACATAGATCCGTTAGCAGCCGATCGTTGATATCGCGTCTTATAACCCGGAAAATACGGTACTTCCACTACTAATACAATTAAATCCCACTACCCATACTCCCTTTATTTTAATCCACTATCCTGCTAGGCAAACCACTAAATTGCTACAATTACTGCCAAAAGATAACAGTAAAATATTGAAAGCAGAAGTTGCTTGTAATGGATTCTACCTCTACATACACCCTCCAATTTTCTTTAATTCAGTGGATAATTAAAAAGCAATGCTTTTTTATTTTATAGTGGATTGTTTATCTCTAGGATAAACAACTGTAACCAAGCAGAGCAGTATGCAGTGGTGAGGCTCTGCTCCTTATAGGAGTGAAGCTCCTCTCAATATACACATATCAGACTGAAAGGAGGACAGCCAGAAAGTGCCCTGTGCCAGCACATTACACTGTCAACATTTAAAAATAGGTGCATTTGAATACACAAGAACCAGGTAGGAATTTTCCCCCAAGACATGCCGTATTTTCCATAAAGCGCACCGGGTTATAAGACGCAATATCAACGATCGGCTGCTAACGGATCTATTTTCATACATAAAGCGCACCGGGTTATAAGGCGCATTAAATGAAACAAAACTAAACTTAAGTTCGGTCGGAAGCTCAGTTTGGTCTTTACCTGGCGCAGGGCGTCTTCTTGCTTCCTCCACTTCCGTATCATTGATTCGTTAATGTTGAATTCTCTCGCAGCTGCTCTATGTCCATGTTGTACTGCGTGACTGATAGCATTGTGTTTGAAATCCGCTTCGAAAATGAATGAATGAATGCACATACCCTAATGCTGAAGCACATACCGTATTACTCCTATTACTATTATTTTATTGGAAACTTCTTGCTAAAGAAAAACAGCAGGGGCTGCTGGCTTGTGTCTGGCTTCAATAAATTACATAAGATATTAAATACGTCATTAGAAGATAAGCTTTATGTTACTGACTTTGCACAACTGTATAATTAACTGTTTAATGCAAGTCTATTAAACATGTTTAAGGTGCATACGCACTACAATACTCTCCAGCACTCGGCACTGCGTGACATAGGGAGTCATGTGGAGAGTGTGATGAGTGTTGTACTTATTTGTCCTTAATCACGTTATTTCTTTTTAGGACTTGTGTGTAAAGGTAGTTCATGGAAAACTTGCTCAATATTTGTGTTTCTTCTCATTTTTCTGATACTACTTCATGGTTTCCATGATCATTAGCTAGGAAATAAACAGGTTATTGAAGGTCTGGAATGATGCATGGGAGCTTAGTGCAGGGAAAGATCAGTCCCTGTGTGTGTTGGAATGTCACATGTGGGGAAACTAAACACTACTTTCCCTTACATATACACACCAACGTAGCACACCTTGTTCCAGCAGTGGTGATAAACAAACACTAAACCACGGAGCCAGCAGCCAGCCAACCACAGATGCACACGTGATCCAAAAGAGGCACAAGCCGCTGAGCAAGTGGAGATCCACTTCATTCACTGTTTTAAAACACATAAAGGTACAGTTTGTCTCACATTTTGACAAGTCCAAAAAGTAGATAAAGAGAATCTAATTAAACAAATGAGGCAAAATGATTATACTTGGTCAATTATCTATAGAGAAAAATGACATCTGTCAATGACTTAAATGTCAATAGAAAATGGATCATGCAGCAAGTCAGCGAGCCTAAGCCCACACGTCATTCTACCAAAGAATGAAATTTGAAATGGTCAAGTCAAAGTCCTGACCTTAATCCAATCAAAATGCTGTGGAAGGACCTGAAGCGACCCGTTAATGTGAGGAAACCCACCAACATCCCAGAGTTGAAGCTGTTCTCTATGGAGGAATGGGCTAAAATTCCTCCAAGCCGGTCAACAGTTACAGGAAACGTTTAGTTGCAGTTATTGTTGCACAAGGGGATCCCACCATAGGTTGACAGATTTTAATATTGGAACATATTCTCGATAAATATGACCAAGTATAATAGTCTTGTCTCATTTGTTTCAACTGGTTTTCTGTCTCTTCTTATAGGACTTGCGTGAAAGTCTGATGATCTTTTAAGTCATCTATATGTAAAAATATAGAAGGGTTCACAACTTAAGCACCACTGTACAGCATAGAAGCAGGACATTACAGCTGCCTCCTACTCTATAACCCAAAGACACTTCTGAAGATGAGTCAGTGTGAAGTGTACTGTAATTTCTTTTCTCTCAAACTCACTCTTTAGGTAGGCGTATGAAAGTCGTCTCAGCATGGAGCAGCTATTACAGTGGATTCCCCTCATCAAACACAACCCATATGAGTTTCAACTGATTTAAAACGAAAGTTTGAAGCTTAAGGTGACTTTTGTTACTTTTCAAAAATAACGCAAACCTGTTTCAAAAGACCTACTCTTTCGCTATTAAAACAAGTACTCGGTATTCTGAATGGCATTCAACACGGCTTGCTTTATTAACTGCACTGCACTGGGTTGTGGAACCAAGAAGGTTGACCGCTTTCCTTAAATTATACACCATGAGAATTAAAAGGCTGCTGCAAAGTCTGTTCTGATTTGAAAGCTAGAAAAGGATTCAAGAGTCTCGTTTCGGTAACATATACAGCATTAAGCAGACCCCCTTTTAAAGATCAACCTACAATTAAGAGGAGCAGTTGAAGCTCGCTAGGAGCTAGAGCTCCATTCGTGCATTCCATTTAGTAGTATAGACACTTAACCACTGCATTCAAAACTCTGGAACATTATACAGTGGAACATTGGAATTCAAACTTAATTGGTTCCAGAAGGCCGTTCAGTCTCTGATTTGTTCAAAGTCAGAATCAAATTTCCCCATAAGAATGAATGCAAATAGAATTATTCTGTTCCCAACCCACAAATGATTGCTTTTTACGATTATATGTGTATGTAATTGATTAAAAGAATGAATAAACCAAAATAATAATCAATAAATCCATTAAATACTTGAAATGAAAAGACATGAAACAAGTGAAAATAAAGTGAAACTTTATAGCCACTGAGGCGAACACAGTTTCAGCACGCCTTATCAATGGGACAGGGGCAGCAGCACCAAGACTGAGGGTGTGTCTGAAACTGCACCCAATAGACTGATATAATATACATAATATAATAATATAATAATGAAATAATATAATATATGTAATATACCCAAGATAGCATGATATTCCCTTATTATTCTGCGTTCACGGCAATTGGCATACTGTATTGGTGCATTATTGCCACTGGATTATGTATACTGTTTTTGGAAATTGGCACCACTGAGTGTTTCATTTAGGGTGCTGATGTTCAAGATCAGGGCGGCATGGTGACGTAGTGGTTAGCACTGTCGCCTCACAGCTCCGAGATCCCCAGTTCGATCCCGACCGTGGACTCAACCTGTGTGGAGTTTGCACGTTCTTCCCATGTCTGCGTGGGTTTCCTCCCACATTCCAAAGACATGTGTTTTAGGTTAATTGGTGTTTTCAAAGTGCGCCTTAGTGTGTGAGTACGAGTGTGTGAGTGTATGTGCCCTATGATGGATTGGCACCCTGTCTAGGGTTGATCCTGCCCTGTGTCGTCAGCTAGGCACCGGCTCTCCCGCGACCCTGACTAGGATAAGTGGATAAGACAATGAATCTAATTATTTGAATTTGGAGCAAAAAACCCCACAAACGGACCATTCCATGTCCGAATTCTTTGAGTGAAGAATGAAGTATAGTGCATTATTACAGGGGACAGAATTCTTGATAGTACTGCATGATTATACTGCTTATACCGCTTCTGCAGCAGCAGATTCCATCTCAAACACTGCATCGCACACACATTCACTGAATAATATGGCACTCGTCCAGTGATATTTAATTATTCTAATTGCTATAGCAGTATAAACTACTACATACATTCCCCAAGCACTTTAATAGGAACTACACCTGTGTGCCATTTAACATTAGCATTGCGTTCTGCGAACCAGGACCACTGAAACGGACGTTGACAGAACGTTACCATATACAGTGGGGCAAAAAAGTATTTAGTCAGCCACTGATTGTGCAAGTTCTCCTACTTAGAAATTGTAATTTCTAAGTAATTTTCATCACTGTAATTCTCATCATAGCTACACTTCAACTATAAGAGACAAAATGAGAAAAACATCCAGGAAATCACATTGTAAGGTTTTTAAATAATTTAATTTTAAATTATGGTGGAAAATAAATATTTGGTCAATAACAAAAGTTCAACTCAGTACTTTGTAACACAAGCTTTGTTGGCAATGACAGAGGTCAAACGTTTCCTGTAAGTCTTCACCAGGTTGGCACACACTGTATCTGGTATTTTGGCCCATTCCTCCATGCAGGTCTCCTCTAGAGCAGTGATGTTTTGGGACAACACGGACTTGCAACTCCCTCCAGAAATTTTCTATGGGGCTGAGGTCTGGAGACTGGCTAGGCCACCACAGGACCTTGAAATTCTTTTTACAGAGTCACTGCTTCGTTGCCCGAGCGGTGTGTTTGGGATCATTGTCATGCTGGAAGACCCAGCCACGTTCCATCTTCAATGCTCTCACTGATGGAAGGAGGTTTTGGCTTAAAATCTCACGATTCATGGCCCCATTCATTCTTCCCTTAACATGGATCAGTCGTCCTGTCCCCTTTGCAGAAAAACAGCCCCAAAGCATGAGCTTTCCACCCCCATGCTTCACAGTAGGTATGGTGTTCCTGGGAACTCAGAATTCTTCTTCTTCCAAACACGACGAGTTGAGTTTTGACAATTTTCTTCCTGGTGTCCTTTGACAGCTCTATGGTCTTGGCCATGGTTGAGTTTGGAGTCTGATTGTTTGAGGCTGTGGACAGGTGTCTTTTATACAGATAACGACGTCAAACAGGTGTTATTAATACAGGTAACAAGTGGAGGACAGAAGAGCTTCTTAAAAAAGAAGTTACAGGTCTGTGAGAGCCAGAAATCTTGCTTGTTTTGTGGGTGACCAAATACTTATTTTCCACCATGATTTTTGTCATTTTGTCTCTCATAGTTGAAGTGTACCTATGATGGAGGAGAACTTGCACAATCAGTGGCTGACTAAATACTTTTTTGCCCCACTGTAATTACATGAATGAGTAGGTGTAGAGGTGTAACTAATAAAGTGATCAGCAATTGCATTAAATGCATTGTTTTAATTATCTGTTGTGTGGATCTTTGAGTTCTGAATGCTTTGTACCTGAGCAACTTTTTGGCAAATCCGGAAGCTTTTGGAATCATGCAGTCACGTGTGAATCTTCAAACTGAACATCACAGTGTAATGTGGTTTTTCCTCATCCGGCAGGGTGCATCGTTTGTACGCTACTTATTGTGGTGCATTGTGAGATTGTTAGAGTGCCCTAGATATTCCACACTATTTTCAGAAACCACCACAAAATTGCAGAAACCCCAAACTAGTGCAGTATACAGTAAATACAGAACCGTTTCAGACACAGAGTGACTGATTGTTATCCAGGTCCTCAAGCAGTTACGGTTATATAATGCCAGACAGATTCAACACAAATCTACTCTAACTTGAGCCTTTATATTAGCAATTATATTAGCATCCAGGTCATCATTAAACCATGAGCTCATGTATCAAACACTGGAAGCCAACCAAGTTCCAGAAACCGGTATTTGCATTACGTCACATCTCAGAGGGGAAAAGCAAGATGCGTAACAGAACAAACCACAGCACTACCATTAAGTATTACAGTGGGAAGAGCCACTTGTGGGGTTTCCAACCACCTATAAAATGACGCATATTTGGAACTTGTTAATAAGAAAAAAGCTACACTGCAAAAAAGAATGCAGCGTAAATTTTTGTCCCAGCTTTATTATTCATAGATATGACAACTTTACAGCTAAGAAAAACATACCGTCTTCCCCTTTTATCAGTTCTATCTGATTTTTTTTAGGGACTTTCTTTTTTGAAAATCAGCATTTGTTTGGCACCATTCCAGTTTAAACCAGGACATAAGGATTTTATGAAACTAACAAACATGATGAGAACAGGCTAAACCACAACATGATTATGCAGAAGAATCATAAATCAGGGACGATGATCTTTAAATTAATAATTTACATTACATTCATGGTATACATTACATAATTGAGCTGGTAAAAAGTGGCAGCATTGGTAGCTTGGTGAATTCATAGTCCAGACCCTTAACCACTGAGATACCGCTGTTCATTACTAATTGTGGATTGTATTAAGTAGGCCTTACTATTACAATACACTATTTCTGATAGAATTAGTGTACTTACTTTGCTACTACATATAACAAAAATAAGTGGTACAATTCCTGTGGTCCTTATAATTTTCCTGAAATTCTTCCTCTTTTTAGGTCAAGCAATAGAAGTAAATGTTTTAGAGAGATCCTGCTGACTGCACTGACTGAGACAGTATTAGTGCTTGACCACAGCCAAAGAAATACTTGTTTGGCTGTTTGTTCAGAGCAGGGTGGAGCTGTGAGAGCAATAAAACTGAACGATTAGAACTACGAGTCCAAAACAATGAGAAATGCTCGTTACATAGCAATGATGTGTCGTGTTCTGGCTTCTGAGGCAGCCAAAGAGCGCATTTTTAGGATTTCCCCTGAATTAAATATTCTTGCTCGACTTTCAATGAGAGAGAGGAAGCGGGTTTTTCATGCACCTTGAGGATCAGTATTATATCTGCATAAGGCTAAGATCCATAAATACACACTGATATCCGACTCTGAATTCCCAAATCACTTCAGGATGTGGCTTGATATGCACATAAGCCAAATATTAAACAAGTGTAAATGCATGTGAGTGCCAGAACCCAACCAATATTTTACAACATGGCACACATTATGCACAATGTCCTTTTCACATTTTTGTGAACGTGTTCCCACATGTGCCATCAGGAGGGTTTTTTTAAAATCAAACTAAATATGACAGTTTAATTTTTCACTCACAACAAATAACCTAAACATGAACATTGCCTAGCACTGGCTAGCATTGGCTAAAAATGTGTTGTCTAAACAGACTTTGTAAAATATTATCCAAAACCAAGCTACATGCTAAAACTGGTAGCTACATACAGAAACAGCTGATGTATATTCACACGACCATTCTCAAGACAGGGGTGTTAGAAGTAAAACGTTGCTGTGCACTAAAATTACAGCTGTAAAAAGTCAATTTCATACTAGATTGCTGAGCAGAACTACAGGACACACACAAAACACAAATTCCTTACAGGCACCACATTTCCCATAATGCCTCAGAAGATTTTCAAAAGCTTGAGTGGCTAACACTTTCAGGTAAGGTAATAATAGCTCAAAGCTATATGTTTTAGCCACTTCTAACCTGCCAAAAATACATATTAGACCCCTAAAGTAAAAACACTCAAACTGGCAAAGGCATCAGTTATGTTAGCATAAACAAAATCAATTCAATTAATAAAAATTATTTAGTGTTAATTTGGTCTTCACCCACCCACGTTGGAGTTATACCACTTCATCTATTTAATTATTATTTTTATGCACAGTTGTGCCCCTGTGATCTTTGGTGCAAGCCGGTGGGAACAGCTGAGCCCCACTAAACTCTCTGTATGCCCCAGTATGACTAGTAGTCCAGAAACACCTCTGCTGAAGATACCACAATGCCTCACAGATGCAAGGTTACACCAGTGAAGTCTGTTCAGCGCTTGAGGAATTTGGTGCTGGGCTGAGGAGAGGAGTGTACCTCTTCCCAAATGGTTTACAGAAGTGAAAGTTAACTACAGTGAAAAGAGAGCAAAAAAAGTAAAATATACCTCAGGAACAACCACAGTTTAGATTATGTGTGATAACAGCAGTAGGTTTGGGTATGAATATATAGACTAATCAATTCTTCGAAATTACATCAACGGATTGAATTGATGTACACAAACCATGTATCTCATGATTACTTTTGGTGGTAAATTGGTAACTGTGGTGCTAAAAATGATCTTATCTACCTCATCTTGAGAGTATGTGTGTGCTGTTAGGGGCCTTTGTTGGATACTCTAAAAATAGAACCATTATTATTGATTAGTTGACTTTGAGTGTCTTTGACTTTCAGTACTTGTATTGGATATTTTCAGGTCCTGTCAGTAACTGGTACTTATTGTGGTGTCATATTACAGTAAATGGTATAATGCCACAGTTCAGAACTTTCCATGCCTGTTCCAGGTGAGAGATCATTGTTAAGACCTCACAAACTTTACTGAATATCATGGCATAATCATACATAGTAACAGATTTAAAAACTACAGAGTTTAAGGGATTTTTTAAAGATTCAAGGAGCTGTAGAACACATCAGGAAATGCAGTGCTCTGCCACAACCAAGTGTTCATTATGCTTTTCTCCATCAGTAATGGCGTCACATTACTTAATGTGGTATCTGTATCAAAGACAACATTTTTGTATCACTGAAATTTGTGTGTTGGTATATAGATATCCGTCATTTAATGACCGCATTACGTTCTGGTTTGACTGAAATGGCCGTTGCATACCTGTACACTGATGTTTGTGTGTTTGTTGAAGTTTCAGAACATCATGCTCTGCTTAAAATGTCACATTTTCAAAAATGGCAAGATTAGAAAATACATAAATAAAGGCCCTACATATCCAATGGAGCTTGGGAAAAAATGACTCAGATCATTGTCCCTTGCTGGCTTCAAATAATGACTGAAAACCCACCTCTTCCTGCAGCATTAAGAGAGGACAAACACTGCACTTGCATCCTTAATGAAATAAAAACCCACTACAACCCCTAACAGGGGTTAAATTGTGTTCTTGAGCTGTAAACCATTTGTGCGAGCATGAGATAAGGAAAACACAAAGCACTTCTGTAAGACAATCTGCTAAAGACTGTAAATGTAGGATGGCAGCATCCCACCAGTTGTGTCAATTCAGAGAATGTTCCATGCATCACCCTAAAAAGTCCTGCCCATACTAAGCCTTTGTTCTTGTGTGTATGCATGGCACTAAACTGGGTCAAGTGTTCTGGAAAAAAACAAACAAAAAAAAAAAACACAAACTTTCCAGTTTGTGATAAAATACCATCGATTGGACTGTGGCTTCGCAAAGCCCTCAGTCGGGTTAGCAAGAACCTGTCACAGCAGCAGTGTTGAGACTTGTGGAATTTCGACATAATTATTCCTTGGATGTGAAGTACGAATCTGGGAACGCAACCTTGCAACCGGATCAGTGCCAGGAAGACAGAGGCAGGCCATGACAATTCCACAGTTTCAGTAAAGAACATACACTGTACTATCCATGACAGTTTTATGACGGAACTGACGCAAAAAAAGTGAAGATAAACAATCATCAATCCATCATATGCAAATCATCCAACCACAAGTGTTAAACAAATAAAGAGAGATGTGGAGATGATGTCTGACAGGCTTAGTCACAATGAAGTCATCTCAGAACATTTACAGCCAATTATATGTACCTGAAATGAGCAAACACACTCACCCTGATGAACTCACATGGGCCATTGACGGAGAAGCTACTGGGCAAACACAGATCAATATCTGCTGCTGACTGAGGAAGTTTAGTGGTGCTGTAGCCAAGGCCTACCCTACAATGCAGAGGAACACATAAAAGTCTGAGAACACTTGCGAAACACTGCTTTCATTTCTCTCAAATTTATTTCAATGCTTTTCATTACAAATCCTAATTAAAAAAAAATCAGCATAGCAATTTGAGTTAAATTTTGAATCAATTGATAAATAAAAATATATAGTATTTGCTTTGTTCCCCCTTTTGCTGCAATAACATTGTGCACTTGAGCTGAAATATTCAAGTTGCAAAATCTGATGATCCATGTTAATCCAGCAATACAGGTATGCACCATTTACCATCCGCAATACGTTCTGTAAGAAAGGATGTTGACTAAAATGGGCATGGACCATACATTACCATAGTCACATAGTCTTTTTACGCTACTGTAATGTAAATATAAAGGGTATTTTCACAAGAAAACTGCTTGCAAACTGCTTGCCATAACATGGGATGATGGACCTGATACTTTTGTTTGACAAAACTCAAAAATCCATTACAAACAACACAGAAAATCAGCCAGATAAAACAGAGGCTCAATAAGTGTTTATGAACGAGTTTATATAGTTATAGGTTAGAGAGAATATACAGGTAGTGGGGGGACAAACCAAGGAGTACTACTTACATAAGGACAGGCATATACACTTACAAACGGCATTTGCAGCTTGTTATAAATAAGTAGCAGGAAGTCTTCCACACAAACACGAGTAACTTGTATGAAAAGGTCTCTAAATACATCAGCTTAAAACAGTATGTAGTCCCAATGTGAGATAATGGTCAAGCAAGTACTTCTGCTCTTAAACTCCCGCCTCTGCTCATGCATCTGCAGTGTTGACTGGGATTCCAATCCAGATTTGGAGGCAACACTGGTCTTTCTTGATTTTCAATTACTTCCATTACTGCTTAATAGGGTTTAGGTCAGGCAACTATAGAGGAAAGTTCAGTGACAGTCAGCACTCCTTGAGCTTCTTTGGTCTTCAAATAGTTACTGCAAAGCTTTGAGATGTGTTTCGGCCATTTTTCTGCTGATGCATGAATTCTTCTTCACAAATACTCAAACAAGCATTTTCAGTAGTGGTCTCAGATTTTTTGGCTTCCATTGTAGAGTGGGTGCTTTGAAAGTTTGTGAACCCTTTTGAATTTTCTATATTTCTGCATAACTATGACCTAAAAACAACATCAGATTTTCACACAAGTCCTAAAAGTAGATAAAGAGAGAACCCAGTTGAACAAATGAGACCAATATATTATACTTGGTCATTTATTGATTGAGGAAAATGATCCAATATTACATATTAGTGAGTGGCAAAAGTATGTGAGCCTCTAGGATTAGCAGTTAATTTGAAGGTGAAATTAGAGTCAGGTGTTTTCAATCAATGGGATGACCATCAGGTGTGAGTGGACACCCTGTTTTATTTAAAGAACAGGGATCTATCAAAGCCTGCTCTTCACAACATGTTTGTGTAAGTGTATCATGGCACGAACAAAAGGAGATTTCTGAGGAGCTCAGAAAAAGAGTTGTTGATGCTCATCAGGCTGGAAAAGGTTACAAAACCATCTCTAAAGAGTTTGGACTCCACAAAACCACAGTCAGACAGATTGTGTACAAATGGATGAAATTCAAGACCACTGTTACCACCCCCAGGAGTGGTCGACCAACAAAGATCACTCCAAGAGCAAGGTTTGCAATAGTTGGCAAGGTCACAAACGACCCCAGTGTAACCTCTAAGCAACTGAAGGCCTCTCTCATATTGGTTAATGTTAATGTTCATGAGTCCACCATCAGAAGAACACTGAACAACAATGATGTGCATGGCAGGGTTGCAAGGAGAAAGCCACTGCTCTCCAAAAAGAACATTGCTGCTCATCTGCAGTTTGCTAAAGATCACATGGACAATCCAGAAGGCTATTGGAAGAATGTTTGGTGGATGGATGAGACCAATAAAGAACTTTTTGGTTTAAAAGAAAAGCGTTATGTTTGGAGAAAGGAAAACATTGTCCCATCTGTGAAACATGGTGGTGGTAGTATCAGGGTTTGGGTCTGTTTTGCTGCATCTGCTCCAGTACGGCTTGCCATCATTGATGGAACAATGAATTCTGAACTCTATCAGAGAATTCTAAAGAAAAATGTCAGGACATCTGTCCATGAACTGAATCTCAAGAGAAGGTGGGTCATGCAGCAAGAAAACGACCCTAAGTACACAAGTCGTTCTACCAAAGAATGGTTAAAGAAGAATAAAGGGGGGCGTCACATACTTTTGCCACTCACTTATATGTAATATTGTATCATTTTCGTCAATAAATAAATGACCAAGTATAATATATATTGTCAAATTTATGGAGAAATATAGAAAATGTTCACAAACTTTCAAGCACCACTGTATGTACTACCCAAATTATTTTCAGCACTCCTTATATTGGAACAAAAATATACTGTATAAAAAATACAACCATACCTATACAACTGTATAAACAAAATACAATCTTAAAAAAATATATCCTTAAAAAAGTAGCAATATTGCAACATGAAAAGACAAGCGATTTTATGAGAAACAACAGTATCCAGGAAGGTGAGCTCTAGTGGAGGAAAAAGTGATGCAGTAGATGGATCATACACGTTAGGGACCTGTAGGTCATCAGAAGGGCTAGGTGCTGAAGGATCCTGCCTGGTGCCACCCTCCAACTCAGCAAATACTATGCAGTTTGAAGACCTTCTCTGGAAAGGTGAAGGTATGGACATACAGAAAGCAGAACTACTTTCTTAAGCCACAATGCAGCTGTACACGGAAGTTGGCAGCAAGTGGCAGGCTTACCTCATCATTAACACCAGCTTTAAATTACAACTTCAGATCTGAGAAATTTGATCTATGACATTGAATTGAGCATACAAAGTGCATGTAGCATAGCAGAACTAAATGTCGTTAGGAATGGCGTCATTTCTCTTTCCACACCCGCTACTCGTATCAGTAACCAAAACTTTTGTTGGATACAGTAGCTAATCCTTGGGTAAACATTGTTTATACTGTACAGTCATACACTATAAGAGATAGACAGCTGCGAGCTGTGTGTATTTAGGCAAATGCAAAGAACCTTTGCAAGGCAGTAACCTGGGGAGGCAGCAAGGGATAACAACATATGAAGAAGCCACAGCCCATGCATAGATAACAGGGCAGGAGAGCCAATCACAAAGGTAGAAGTTAGAATTTTCCTCGAATAAACTATGGAAAGAGAATATTTGCTCTCTGAACCATTTTACATAAATTATAATCTGGGACTGAGATTATGTTCAAATAAGCTGTGTGCATTTCAGCAGTGGGTTTTCAGATATATCATCTACACTAACCACAGCACGCTCAACAGGCTTTTAAATTTGGGCTCCCAAATGGTGCAACATTTGTATAGGTAAGTGCCGTTTAACGTCCGTCCAATCAATGTTCATTCACTTTAACAACCCAGGTCAACAACAATTATAATAGGAAATAAAAATCTGTCTTTTAACTCCGGAGACCACAGCTGTAACAGCTGGTCAAATTTAAAAAGGTTTAGCATGTGTATTAGTACTGCCATATATATTACTGATATTAGTGGTTCTCAAAGTGGGGGGCACAGAGCTATTGAATCTTTTGAATCTCTTCAAAATTTTGAATCTGTTCTAATTTCTGCCGTGTTCTGATGTGTTAAAATCAGGCTGACCAATCAGAGCTTGGTTGTCAGGCAGAACAGCTCATCCTGCTAGCAGCAGAGCACAAGAGCTTATAGCACAAGCAACACACAGACTATAAAAACATGGATATTAAAGAAAAGATCTGGTGGAATAGAACTGAAAGGCTGGAGAGTGATGGTGATAAACCTCACAGTGATTGTATGGAAGCGTTTTCTTGTTTACATTTACATTACATTTACAGCATTTAGCAGACGCCCTTATCCAGAGCGACTTAGAATTGGTACAATCTGACAATCCCAGCAATTGTGGTTTAAGGGTCTTGCTCAAGGACCCAACAGTGGCAGCCTGGCAGAGGTGGGATTTGAACCCTGGACCTTCTGGTCCATAGTCCAGTACTTTAACCACTAGGCTACCACAGTCCCACAGTTGTTTATTTAAGCGCATTCTAATCTGTTCATGCCCACATATACTATTGCTATCCGTGGTTCTCAAAGTGGGGGGCACAGAGCTATGGCAAATGAATGAGGCATGTTTAAGATAAATAATGCATAGTACTTGTACTTTGTACTCACTTTATTTTGTAAGTTCAATACGAAGTTACAGTTTTGTATGAATTACAATGTTTAAAATAAAGCCCAGTGGAGATTGGAAGCAAAAGACGAGTGTGTGTTGGAGTGGTGAGCTCGAAAATATTCTTATCTTCAAAAGAGGGACACTGCAGAAAAGTTTGGGAACCACTGATTTATGTCATACTTTGATGTTGTGTTTACGTAATTTTTTTAATGTAATTTATTGTGAAATGGAAAAATTTGTACTCCGCTTAACACTTGAAGCTCTATGCAATCTTGGCCTACATATACCCAGAAGTGCTGCGTGCTGGTCATTTGACTTCCTTCCAGCAGTGGCATGCTGAATTTACCTACTTTAAAGGTTTAAAAGGTTAAAAGGTCTGCAAATGGACTCATTCCCTCTTGGTTGTCTTTAAATTCCATCATTCGAGTATATATTTTGGTTCTACAGTGTGTGTGATCATTAGTGTGTGCTTGTAACTGAAGAACCACAATGCTGTATATTTCCTGGGGGGAGTGATGTGTATAACAATTTAGGCTTTGGATGCCGTGCAGATGGTAGTGTTCAATTCATTTTCAGTGGTATCTCTGATGCATTTATGTATCATTTACATGCAGTTTTCTTGTGAAAATACCCTTTATATTTACATTACAGTAGCATAAAGAGACTGTGACTACGGTAAAGTCCAGTCAACAACCATTTCGATCAATGACCTGTTTCACACAACATAATGCAGTCGTTAAACAGCGCATAACTGTACTCTCATCTCATTTGTGTTGCCATGTATTTTATTCTACCCCTGAGTACACCTTAAAGGGTTGCTGCTGCTGTAAAGGTGGTTTATATTGCCAAAAACATAGGGTATTACATTTTATAGTTACACTGTTTGAAAACCTCCCCTTCTAGGCAGTTAACAGGACAGAACATGAGAACTAATGAACTGAATCTCCAAGGTTATACGCAGAGACTAAAATAAAACAAATGAAGTGTTTTTACACAGTGACATAAAAACTGAACTGCACCCACAAGCAACCTCAGCACAAACACTGAGGTCGTTCCGAAGAACACGCGAGTGGTGTACATATTAACCTAGATCTCCCAGTGAAAGTGCAAGAGAGGGAAATTCAGTAAAAGGCTGACAGGACACATGAGAATGAGGTCACCTGGACACAGCTCTGGGACTTCTCCCTGACTGATTACACTGCTACACATATTGTAGCTGACTAAAGTAGCCAGCTCCTGCATACCAGCAGAGTGATAAGGAACACTGTCCACGTGCAACCAACACCTGAGCAGCTTCGCTTTAAATCAAGTTTAATTACAGACTGCTGATATTCCAGCACAGGTGCAGCTGTCCAAGAGTAGGGCACTACTGTGTGCAGGGCCAGCTGCTGTGTCACGTCAAGATGAGCACATCCTCTTACTCCATTACAGCAGTGGCTAGGCTCCTGTTACGAACGTCACACATTCACTGGAATTCACACACTGCTCACACGACAGGCCTGGAATCACGAATGATCTCTGAGCAAAATGGAAAGAACTGAAGATAGACGGTGTGGTGAGCACTGACATTGTGATTGATCACAAGCCTCAAACATGAAGCACAGCTTAAGCTGCACTTAGTCACTTGTGATGTAGTAAAGCAGCTCACTCAGACATGATGCAAAAGATCATTACTTTTAATTAAGAAATGTCATCTAATTGATTTTACACAAAATAGACAATCCCTTGAGGGCACACGAAGTCTGAAACACGTGTCAGGAGCGTTGCTTTTTTTTTTTTTATCAAAACCTATTTTGTGCCAGCCTAGTCCTGTGGTGGAAGGTCAGCATGTACGGTAGGCAGCTCCACTGATCTTTGTTTGTTCATTGAAAAACAAACAGAGAAAAAAAATGAAGGCACTTTCCTTTTCCCAATCTCTAACAAGCAGAGTTCACCTTCATGTAACCTGGCCATTCATTTTTTTCAAAACTACGTTCTCTTGAGAGATGAGCGTAGCACATATTGCAAACAATATAAAACCAGCTTCACAGTGAAATCATTTTTCTTTGGAAATAATCAGTCCTAGTTATTCTTCTTTCATGTCTAATTTACATTCCTACCTTTAAAAAAAAAAAACAACCAGGAGAGAAACAACCAGGTGTTTACCCCTAAAAGTCTTGACGGGACCTATGGAAATTAATGCATAAAAAATATCAAAGTTAATGCTACTACTGGCTAAAGGCTTTTTCACACAGAGTCTGATTTTAAGGTAAAAAAAAAACCCACTCGTCAAGTTTTGAAAAAAAAAAAACACACATATAATCATTGCAGTTCTCCACTGACATACCGAAACTGACATACTGCGACGCTGCGTAAAATTTTGAATCTGTTCTAATTTCTGCGTTGTTCAGACGCCTTAAAATCAGGCTGACCAATCAGAGCTCGGTTGTCAGGCAGAACAGCTCATCCTGCTAACAGCAGAGCACAAGAGCTTATAGGACAAGCAACACACTGACTATAAAAACATGGATATTAAAGAAAAGATCTGGTGGAATAGAACTGAAAGGCTGGAGAGTGATGGTGATAAACCTCACAGTGACTGCATGGAAGCGTTTTATTGTTTATTTAGGTGCATTCTAATCTGTTCATGCCCACAGAAACAAACTAGAGCTTCCTGCACTAATCTTCTTGTCTTTGTTTTTTTTTAAGTTGACGATGTGCTAAAGACATGGTGAAGTCTCTGTGACACATTAAGAGAAGGGACATTAAAGAAAGCAAAAGCGGACAGGGAGTTGTCAGAGTGTTTAGACAAAAAACACACCAGACTTTGTGTGAAGGTCCCAGTATGTTAAAAATCTCATCTGTTTTTTGTTGCGTAAAAATCGTACTCCGTGTGAAAAAGCCTTTACGCTGGCTGAGATTAGATGCAAACAAATAGTCCATAAAAATTGGATTAATAGCGCAATCATTTGCTTGTTTGTTTATTTATTTAATTTATTGTCGCATCTGCACTTAGTTTTTTTTTTACGTCGCTTTCAGCATCAAAGACTATTTAACAACAGACACAAGATTACGTAGATACACAAGGTTACATCGAAACTAGCCACACATACTCCGATCAGGCCGATTTAGTGTAATCAGTTAACTTAATACATGTCTTTATCTTGATTCATCCTTAAGTGTGGATGGTTACTGTTGCTATTAATACTATGTAAGCCCATAAGGCACCAGTGCCTGATAGATTCCCGGCTCAATTTTTTCAAATTTAGGGATAAATTGGACCTTCTTCTTTTAGCAGTTCACAATCAGTCCCTGTCAAACCTGGATTTCTGCATCCAACCTTGATCGAAGCATCTATATTTCTTCTTTTAAAGACGGACAAAGATCCTACTTCCTGCTCTTCATACAAGCCTCTATCTCTATTAAATGTAGATGTGAAAATTTTGTTCAAGGTATTGTTGTTGCGATTGGAGAACGTTCTCCCGGATATAATTTCAGTGGATCAAAATGGTTTTGTTAAGGGGCGTCAGCTTTTCTTTGATGTTCGTAATTTTCAACTCCTGAAGTTATTTCACTGGATACAGAAAAAGCATTCGATCGTTTCGAGTGGAGTTTTTGCTGTTCTTTTTTTTTTGCTGTTGCACAGATTTGGATTCGGGGACAAATTTAGATCTTGGATAAAATTCTTATACACTTCCCCCGAAAGCCAGTGTTCATACTAAGTGCATTCATACTGATTGTTTTCCATTGTCGCGTGGGACCAGACAGGGTGTCCTTCGTCTGCCTTATTGTTCGCCATAACTATCAACCCCCTGTCAAAATCTCTTAAAAATCTCTTTCCAAGGAATCTCCCATTCCGACTGAAATTACCATTACACGCTGATGACCTGTTGCTGTACATGACCGACCCAGTGATTTCCCTTCCCCCGATCTTGCCACTTTTGAGGAAGTTTGGCTCATTTTCAGGTTATAAAGTGAATTTGCAGAAAAGCGAGTGTTATCCAGGGAACCCACTGCCACTTTCACTCAATCTGCCATAAGTTTCAGATTTGCTCCGATTGGGTTCAAATATTTAGAGATTCAGGTATCTCAGAGTTTCTCTCTGTCATACCAATTTCTCTTCTTTGATTAATAGACTTACTAAGACGGAAATCTCTTCCGTTGTCTTTGATGGCTAGAATAAATGCCATAAACATTAACGTAATACCCAAATTCCTTTTCCTGTTGTTTCAAACTACTCCTTTATTGTTGCCTAAAAAATTCTTTAAATCTCTGGACTAACTTATCACTTCTTTTATATGGGATGGGAAGGTTCCTACAGTAAGCAAATCAGTATTACAGAGATTCAGAATTGACGGGGGACTGGCGCTTCCCAACTTTTTAATTTTATTATTGGTCAGCTCATAATCAGAAGGCTCTTTGTTGGTTTTAGTCTCCAGGGTTGCTATAATGTAGGCTAGAGATGCATTCTTTATATTTTGTCATTACACATGCTACTTGCTTGTCCCCTACCACTCAAGCTCCCAAATTTTACAAATAAACCATTGGTGCTTTCCACAATTCAAATTTGGTTTAAATTCAGGCGTCATTTCAAATTTAGATTGCCTTCAATGTCCATGCCTACAGCGGGGCAAAAAAGAGAGAGGTCTGTAATTTCATCATAGCTACACTTCAACTATGAGAGACAAAAGGAGAAAAAAAATCCAGGAAATCGCATTGCAGGATTTTTAAAGAATTTAATTGCAAATCATGGTGGAAAATAAGTATTTGGTCTCCCACAAACAGACCTGTAACTTCTTTAAGAAGCGCTTCTGCCCTCCACTCATTACCTGTATTAATGGCACCTGTTTGACCTCGTTATCTGTATAAAAGACACCTGTCCACAGCCTCAAACAGTCAGACTCCAAACTCAACCACGGCCAAGACCAAAGAGCTGTCGAAGGACACCAGGAAGAAAATTGTAGACCTGCACTAGGCTGGGAAGAGTGAATCTACAATAGGCAAGCAGGTTGGTGTGAATAAATCAACTGTGAGAGCAATTGTAAGACATACAAGACCACTGATAATCTCATCTAACCAAGATCTCATCCCATGGGGTCAAAATGATCATGACAAAAATCCCAGAACTACACGGAGGGACCTGATGAATGACCTGCAGAGAGCTGGGACCAAAGTAACAAAGGCTACCATCAGTAACACACTATGCTGAGAGGGACTCAGATCCTGCAGTGCCAGGCCTGTCCCCCTGCTTAAGCCAGTACATGTCCAGGCCCGTCTGAAGTTTGCCAGAGAGCATATGGATGATCCAGAAGAGGATTGGGAAAATGTCATGTGGTCAGATAAAACCAAAATAGAACTTTTTGGTAAAAACTCAACTCGTCGTGTTTGGATAAAGAAGAATGCTGAGTTGCATCCCAAGAACACCATACCTACTGTGAAGCATGGGGGTGAAAATATCATGCTTTGGGGCTGTTTTTCTGCAAAGGGGACAGGACGACTGATCCGGGTTAAGGGAAGCATGAACGGGGCCATGTATGGTGAGATTTTAAGACAAAACCTCCTTCCATCAGTGAGAGCATTGAAGATGGAACGTGGCTGGGTCTTCCAGCATGACAATGATGCCAAACACACCGCTCAGGCAACGAAGGAGTGGCTCCGTAAAAAGCATTTCAAAACCAATACCAGCTACAGTGTGTAAACCTGTTGAAGACTTACAGTTTGACCTCTGTCATTGTAAACAAAGGTTATGTTACAAAGTATTGAGTTGAACTTTTGTTATTGACCAAATACTTATTTTCCACCATAATTTACAATTAAATTTTTTAAATATCTTACAATGTGATTTCCTGGATTTTTTTTCTTCATTTTGTCTCAAGGGTACCTATGATGAAAATTACAGACCTCTCTCATCTTTGTAAGTAGGAGAACTTGCACAATCAGTGGCTGACTAAATACTTCTTTGCCCCACTGTATACTGAATAATCATTTATTTCCCCCAGCTTTGAGGGATAATGCTTTTATTGTATGGCAAGAGAGGGGCATTAAGTCTTTACATGATCTATATTGGAATGGTTCTTTCATTACTTTTGCCCAGTTATCTGCTGATTTTAACCTTGCATCTCCACATTTGTTCAGAAACCGGAGCACCCGAAATAACATCATATGGACACAAGGAGCACATGCACACAGGCACAGAGTCCATGGTCCAACACATTCACAAAAGGCCAATTTAGAGCAACCAGTTAACCTAATGCATGCCTTTGGAATGTGGAAGGAAACCAGAAAACTCGAAGTAAACCTACACAGGGAGGACATGCAAACTCCAGATGGACAGAGTCTGATGTTTGGATCAAACAAGGGATCTCCGGACCTGATAGGCAACTGCGCTAACCTCTTACGCCAAGAAAATAACCAAATAATCAACCGCGGGTTATTCATGGAAAGACATGTAAGGAAGTTGAAGGACGAGAACTCTAACTCTTTTACCATTTAATATGTACAGTCTAAGTATGTTCTGATGAACCTGCTACAATTATAGACTTATAAGAAACGCAAGCATGGCATTTGAATAATCAAGTAATGTGCCGAACAGTCCCTGGTTCCTCATCACAGACCAACATGACTCGCCCCTTCCCACTGCTTTCATAACCTTAACACCAAATGGCATGCCATGCATACAGTTTTGGATCAGTTTACATTTAGTGTATGAAAACAGAGATTTTTATCAGATTGTTTACTGTAAATATAATAAAGAAGCCTAAGTGATCAAAATCTCTTTATGTAAACAAAGTCTGCAGCCACCAACACATCAAATAGCAACCGTACTACAGCAGAAGTGTGTCAAATGTCACAGTTAGTGGTGCACTAATTTGGCATAAGATTTTGCACAATATTTGCACATTTCTGAAACATATCTGCTAATCCACATCTCTACAAACGTCTTTAAATAGCGTCATGGTGACCCTGCCTGTTCACTACTGAAGGCTCACTGAGGGTGTTTACATGAACTTAATAATCTGATCATAACTGGATTTCTGCAGTTATCTGGATTTTCAAATGGTCATGTAAAAACCATCAGATTAAGCCCTAGAAATCAGATCTTAAAAATCTGATAAAAACGGCAGTTTTTTTCCACTCAATAATCTGATTTCTCAGCGCATGTATACCTTTACTCCGATTTCAATCATTTTTTTCCATCTGCCCATCATACATGCAGAAGTATTCCGGAAACAGAATCTAGCAGCTTCAAACATGGTTGTCAGGTCTGCTTATTCTAAAACACTTTACTTCTTTGGGCTTACTTCCATAGATCTGGTTGTTTGTTTCATTCCGGGGATCTGGCAACCCTGGAATTAAATGCAGCACCCTGGAACTGCTACTAGACTCTACAATGTGCTACAGGAAATGAACAATTCCATTATTTAATTATGAGAGTCGACATCACATCCTTCTGTGAAAATTTTAGCTGGTTGCAAAGTAGAAATTTGATTACTGCCTCATGTAAACCTGGAGCGTTCCCACTATCTGATCACCCAAGTGCATGTAAACTCACTGATTGGAGTCCTCACAAAATCTGATTTTCTGCAATTATCCGATTATAAAGTGCATGTAAACACACTTGGTGTTTGTATTTTGTGAATATTTGCTGATTTTATTGCTTGTGTTGGGATTTACTATGAAGCACTTCCATCCAACATGTTAAGCCCTGACTACAGAATTATTTCATACCATTATGACTTCAGAGTTCAGGTGACGATGTACACTTGACACCATACAATTGGTCCAGAGAAACAGAAATGTTTTATTTTGATCTCTTTCTGTGTCTTGTTCCTCAGTCTATATGTCATTGTCTCTGTCATGTGTTGCTATTTCACATTGGAAATGGTCACCTGTGGCTTTGTCACGCTAGTGTGATTGGTGCTTGAAGGTGTGAGGCCAATTAAAAACCTTGGTAAATGGGAGATATCTTTCCATCAGATGCTCCCACACAACCACCACTCATTCTTCCGAGCCACAGTCAAATTCAAAATCTACAGGTTTAACATCCATCCAATCAACGGCTGAGGACTTAAACTTTACAATGGGAAATAAAAATCTGTCTTTCAACTGAGGACATTAAGGCCATAAACATATTTAAAATGACAACTACACTGTACAGCGCTGTCCAATGTATGATGTTACAGTGTATAGTACTGTAATGACCACATATTGCTTAATAATTATGAGATTCCTATGTTAATTGCTTATATACACACTCATCGATCACTTTATTAAGTACACTCTTTGTTTCCACACACATTGTACATTTCACCAGTTACACTTACCATATAGATGCACTTTGTAGTTCTACAATTACAGACTGTAGTCCATCTGTTTCTATACATGCTTTTTTAATCCCCTTCTCTAATGGTCAGGACAGCCACAGGACCACCACAGATCAGGTACTATTTGGGTGGTGGATCATTCTCAGCACTGCAGTGACACTGATGAGATGGTGGTGTGTTGTGTGTGTTTGGTTAGTGGTTGTCCGAAATGGTTTTTTTTATTGGCCGATGCTAATGTGGACGTTAAATGGGGAATACCTGTATTGCGCAATAAAATTGAAATGCAAAGCTGAAACGCAGCTGAAAGGCACAAACGGGAGACAACTGCCATAAGGCAGGGGGTACAACTACATACTTCTGAGTATCATAAAATTCCAATGTGAGCACCACATTCATTTAAGTTTCACTGTCAACAACGGTATTGTTCTGTAGTCTGCCGCCAGAAGGAATGCATAAAACATGACCCACTGGCCTGCTTGCCTATTGCTATTTTTAAAAGCAAGGTAGGGTTTTCTCTTTCCAGAAAGACAAAGGCTCAGCTGTCCCAGCAAGGTTGGAAACTCCAGTACTATATTCAAATGAGGCAGGGGTGTTTGTTACATCTTCTGTCAGGGCCAAGAGCAAGTGTCAAGTAGGGGCTTCTGTGCAGAGCCAAGTGTTTATGGGGTGTCCCCTACGCTACACAGGAAAGAGTGAGTAAGAGTAAGCAACAGTCACTACAAAATCCCCAATGCATATCTGCTGCTCAGTCAACTGCACAAACAGAACACAAACCAACAAACCACTGCATAATTTGAGGTTAGAGAGCAGAGAGAACAGTATGAAAGCGACATGAAAAGAAGAACAGTTTTATATGTTTGGATTTGTTTTTAATAGTAAGAAGTGGTCCACAGTCAGGGTTCACTTTGCTTCTTGTCAGGTTTTTGCACTAGTTAGCAGTCATTATCAGTCATCTGTATGAGACACCCCATTTATAGCACATATGAAACAGATAGTAAACATTTCCTGGAGATTATGCTTGCATCTCCACCTCTACTATAAGCACTTCCTGCCTGAAGCGTCCATCTGCATATCTTTATTTCAATCACTCAAAAGCTTGCAAATCAGTGGAGGCCTGTCATGGGTAAGAAAAAGACTGAAAGTCATTTTAAGTCAAGTAATTAGGCTAATTAAACACTTCAGACGTCTCAGGAAAATGAACTTCACAGTGAAGAGTAGAGTGCTCTCAGAGAACTCATTTACCTCAGTCAAAATGCAGCCTAGTTTCTATTTCACCTCCCTTGGAGTAAGAGGATCTTGTAATGATTCGTCCCAAGAGACTCTACCAAAAAAAGAAAGCAAATTGTACACGTGTTCCATTACATATGCATGCAGCGCCACGCTCTGTGATCACCTTGTGATGCTGACGTTCCATGACACCCATTTTAAAAAGGCTCAGATGACTGCCCTGAAATGATGAAAACAAAGACCAAAAAATAAGAAAGCAAAAATCCCCTTGCATGTCTAAGCTGCTTATGAGATTCAGCTCATCTGCTGAAGGGACTGTTTGCGTTTACATGAAATGAAACCTTTTTCTGATGTCTGATGTTAAATTAAATGCTGAATTAACTCTATCCAACTGAGTACAAGTTATCAGTGGAAAAGACTATCTGAAATTCAGATTGCCTCCAAAGACACAGACCCATTTCAAACAGGGGCTGGACAGGCATCGATTTGGGAGGGGATTGTCAATGTTATGCCAAATCATTAATACTGCTTGAGGCAAAAACAACAAGGATCATAATTTTAATATAATAATGAGCTTACCATTGCTTGCAAACATGGGGTTCATTACAGTGATTGATCAAGCCTAGTCTTCCTTTTTGCTGCCCATTCATTCTCTCACAAAGACCAGAGGAATTTTTAGTGCAAAAAATACTGGGAGAGGTAGAATATATACATGTATGGGTTCTACAGCATGGTCAAACATGGTTTCACTAAAGATTAAGCATGTTATTCATCATATTTACATTTACAGCATTTAGCAGACACCCTTATCCAGAGCGACTTACAATTGATGCAATCTTACAATCCAAGCAATTGTGGGTTAAGGGTCTTGCTCAAGGACCCAACAGTGGCAGCTTGGCAGATGTGGGATTTGAACCCTGGACTTTCTGGTCCAGAGTCCAGTACCTTAACCACTAGGCCACCACAGTCCCATATGTCATCAGTGCAGGTATGTTCTGTGAAACAGGACGCTGACCATTGAAAACAAAAGTAGAACACCACCATCTGCACAGCATCTGAAGCTTAAACTGCTATACAACCCCAAATCAGAAAAAATTGGGACGGAAAGGAAATTTCAAAAGAAAACTATATGCAGTTCCTTACATTTCCTTTGACTTTTACTTCACTGCAGACAGAATGAACCCAAGATATTTCGGGGTTTTTTGATCAACTTCATTTAATTTGTAAATAAACATCCATTCTTGCATTTCAGGCCTGCAACACAATCGAAAGAAAGATGGGACATGGACAATTTAGGACTAGTAATGAGGTAAAAACAACAACAAGAACTAAATAATTATGTGCTTTCAAACAGGTAAAATCAACAGGTGATCATAATCATGATTTGGTTAAAAAAAAAAAAAAAAGGCTGAGCCTCTGAGGAGTAAAAATGGGCAGAGAATCTCCAGATTATCAACAAATGTGCAAGAAAATCATTGAAATGTTTAAAAACAATATTCCTCAAAGACATACTGGAAGAGATTTCCATATTTCAGTCCTAACTTTTTTCTGATTTGGCTTGTTTTGCATTGTCCTGTTGAAAAATACACAGACGTCCCTGGAAAAGATGTCGTCTTGAAGGCAGCACATGTTGCTCTAAAATCTCAATGTACTTTTGGATAAGGGACTGGATAAGGGACTGTGGTAGCCTAGTGGTTAAAGTACTGGACTCTGGACCAGAAGGTCCAGGGTTCAAATCCCACCTCTGCCAAGCTGCCACTGTTGGGTCCTTGAGCAAGGCCCTTAACCCACAACTGCTTGGATTGTAAGACTGTATCAATTGTAAGTCGCTCTGGATAAGGGCGTCTGCTAAATGCTGTAAATGTAAATGTAAATGTACTTTTCTGCATTAATGCTGCCATCACAGAATGTAAATGACCTTTGGGCACTGACCCAACCCCATACCCTGACATGGCTTGGCTTTTGTAGCTGATAATACGCTGGATGGTCCTTTTCGTCTTTGGTCCGGAGCACACAGCCTGCGTTTCTTCCAAAAAAGATCTGAAATACTGATTAGTCTGACCACAATACATGTTTCCACTGTATGATGGTCAATTCCTTATGCCTCAGACAACAGAGACGTTGATGCCATTCTGGACGTGGTTAACATGAGGCTTCTTTTTTGCACAGTATTGTTTTAAGTGTCATTTATGAATGTAACTCCATATTGTAGTGCTGGATAAAAGTTTGATAAAGTAATCCCTTGCCCATTTGGTTCTATCAGCTGTTGATGAATGACGGTTCTTGATGCAGTGCCGTCTGAGGGATCGGAGATCATAGGTCTTCAGTTTAGGCTTGAGCCATTGGCCTTTAGGTCCTGTTTAATGATATTATGCACTGTAGAGGGAGATATATTTTAATCCTTTCCACTCTTTCTTTGAGGAATATTGTTTTAAAACATTTAAATCATTTTCTCACACATTGGTTGATAAACTGGAGATCATCTTCCCATCTTTGCTCCTCAAAGACTCAGCCTTCCTTGGATGCTGCATATGTACCAATTCATGATTACAATCACCTGTTGGAAATCACAGCACTATTATTTTTTTTTTTACCTCATTACTAACCCTAAATTGCCCCCAACACAACTTTTTTTTGGAATGTCCTGCAGGCCTGAAATGCAGGAATGGATGTTTATTAACAAATGAAATGAAGTTCACCAGAGAAAACCTGAAACATTAGGTTCATACTGTCTGCAATGAAATAAAGTCAAAGGAAATGTAAGGAACACTGCATACATTTCCATACCATCCAGACGTTTTCTCATTTGGGGTTGTACATATTACTCCCTCCAGGAAATACACAACACCGTGGTTCTTCAGTTACTGATAGATTTATTTTTCTTTTGCATTTATTGCACTTCACAGTCATCAAATCCACCCTAGAATTATTGAAATACATGACATTGTACAGAACAAGCACACATTAACAATCACACACACTGGTCTACCAAAGTATAAATGTGCACGATGGAATATCAACATAAATAAACATACCTTGCTGACTGTACACAACCAAGAGGGAATGAGTCCAATTGAAGAAACATTACTTTCCAGAACAGCCAATGCAATATTACCTTTTAAACACTTTAAAACTTTAACCAGACTATAAACTTGTCAGAGAAAATTGTGAAAACTAAAAGTATCCATGCACAACACAGACCAGAACATAGCTCCTACATATGTAAGTAGCTAATGCAAAGTATCAATACGCATGAAAATACATTTAACAAATACTATGTAAACAAAACATCAAGTATGACAAATGATACTTAAAGCAGTTAAAATACACCAGCTGTTTATAGACACAACATCTGGAGTGAAGACATTTCTATTTCCTGTTATAATTGTTTATAAATGTTAATTCCTCAGACGCTGATCAGATGGTCGATAAACATATCTTATCTGTACAGACTTTTCTTTCAGAAAAATACCACAATTTTCTTTGCTAGTGTGAAAGATAATTAAAAGTATGGGGAAACGCATGATTTATAAATGATACTACACACATTCTATTACAATGAAGGCCAATTATTGCAGTTTAGTAGTGGGTTTTATAATGAGGTAGATTAAAACATATTTCATTTAATTGCATATCCACCGAATGCACAGACTTTTTAGTCCCTCACCCACCCTGCTGCAGTTGTAACAGGCCACTTCACTGAAGAATGAGGAAGTCCTGATTAATGACAGATTGATGTGTCAGAGTCTGATCCTAAAACATCACTATGATTCAGTTGGAGTATTAAAAAAAATCTGAATAAACATTTCTGGTGCTCAAAGAAAGGGGAAGAAACACCCACACTGTTAACACCCTGACAAGAATAAATAGATACTCTTAGAACTTCCTCCTTATTAATCATTGAGGCTCTTGTTTGACATCTTGATGTCTGCTGTTCTGTTTGTACTGACTGCAAAGATATTAAGAGAATCAGGAGGAGAAAAGGAAATCAATTACTGCATCATCACAAAATAAAGGACTTACTGCATGGAGACCAAACAGCTTATTGAGCTATTGATCTCACTTCCTGTTAAATCAGTCATATTTGTTCTGACATGCCATACATTTACAATTAATAGGTGCTCAAGCTTGGCAGTTGAGGCTTCTAGTTTGAGGTCTGATAAGTGATCAGACAAGCAACTGCCACCCCAAGAGGACAAGGACAGATGGAAGTAGCACCATTTGTTTCTGAGTTTGAAACTACAAAAGCTGCATATGTATCTGTTCTTTAATGCAAGCACAGATGTACGATCAGTCTTTGTCAGTGAAATGTCTTTATTTAAGCAATAGAACCCTCGGTCGTGTGTCGTCATGAACAACATCACAAGTCCAAGGCGAGTGCCATAGATAATCACGTCGATGTTATTCGCGAAAACACACAACCGATTGTTTTATTGCGTTTATAAAAAAGTTGTTCTCTGTTTTTTTTTTTTTAACAACAAAATTTAGAAAGAGATACTGAATATGCTTTAATACTGACAATACCTTCTGTCAAAATGTTGGTCCACAGCGAATGAGTTGTTGCTCTGGAATGGTAACAATTCTCTACCCTGCTATAACAGTACGCTAAAAAGGTTTAGATGATGCTACCAAGTAACTGAAGTTTAAAATAAAGTGCAAACAAGTGAAAATTATAGGAAAAAAGACAAACTATAAAATTCATTAAGAATGAAATGATTACTTTATTCAATTATTAGGGCTATTGTGATATTTGTATATGTGCATAAAGTTTGTCAAAACTTGACAACACCTCAGCAGAGTGATATGGTTTTGTTGTGAAAAAGCCGTTCTGTTATCACCAGTATCATCACAGTCAGAATTCTTCTCAGCCAATCAGATTGTAAGGATGGAACAAACTGTTATGTAATATCTGTGATATCGCAGAGGAAATATTTGAGGCACCGTTACAGTGAATGGTACAGTGGCAGTAGCAGCAAAGATCTTACCTTCATATCAATACTCTTTGGTAGCAGTTAAAAAGAAATCAGCAAAGACGCCAGGGACTGTTATTTGGTTAAATTGTCATCTGTTAACAACATTGACCCGTATGACATGTTCACAAAACACTGGAGTTTCGCTGTCGCCAAGCCTGCACGTAGATATTACCAACTAATATAATATAATCTGTGAACAGTTCCAAAACTGGAAATCCCTTGAAGACCACAGTCAACAATGGTGGAATCATGAACATTAATATTAGCCAAGATGAGAGAGGCATTAAGTTGCTAAGAAGTTACCCTGGGTGCCTTATTGACCTCACAGACTACTACACGTCTTGCTCTTGAGCGTGATCTTTGTTGGATGACCATACATGGGGAGGGTTATGTTAAATTTCCTGTATTTGTACCCAATCTGTCTGATTGTGGATCGGATGAGTGCAAACGCTTGAGCCGTGGTTCTGTAACCTTTAGTTTGATAAGCATCATCAATTTTTAAGGTCCTCAGAAATCTCCGTTGTTCATGCCGAGATAGATCAGGCTTCGAAAACTCCTAGTCTAATTTCTCCTTCAAATGAACTGCTAACCATAGGGTTTCACATTCTTTTGCAACTCACAGATATGTAATATTGAATCATTTCCATCAGTAATAAGTTACCAATTACATTTGTGTCTCATTTGTTTAACTGGATTCTGATTATTTGCTTTTAGTACTTCTGTGAAATGTTTGGGGTAAATGTTGGGAGTTTCTCAGACTCATATTCACTGTAAAAACAACAAAACCACACTCAACCCATTTATTAAAAATACCATAACAGTCTGGCATGAGGCACATGTAGCTTTTGGAGATATGACAGTGTTATTCCACTACTCCCCTTTATTAACTAACTCGTCGTTCGTCACTGGCAGAAACTATGGAGGCTTTAAGCTTTGGAAACAGAAAGACATTCATAAACTAGCAGATCTTTATGATGATAATATCCTTATGTATTTTGAAGAAGTCAGAAAAAGATATAATATTCCACAAACACAATTCCTTAAATACCTGCAACTGTGAAGTTTTTTTTTTATATTCTAAAACTCATTTACTTCACCACCTGGCTTTTATAGAAGAAGATGAAAAACCCAAAATACATCTCTAAAAGGGCAAATTTCAACCCTGTGCAAACACCTACTGAACAAGTCAAACGAATCATCACATCTTAACAGACAAGAATGGAGGAATAATTTAGAAGCTGACACCACTGAGAAGGTAATACAGCTGCTTAAAGTATAAACTTTCAATAAAAAGGTTTTAAACTAATACTATACAGTTGGTCGATGACAATGTATATTCTGTTACACCTCTACATATATTATACATATTATCCTAAAAGTAGATAAAGAGAACCCAGTTAAACAAATGAGACATAAATATTATACTTGGTCATTTATATATATTTATTTATTGACGGAAATTATCCAATATTACATATTAGTGAGTGGCAAAAGTATGTGAACCTCTAGGATTAGCAGTTAATTTGAATGTGAAATTAGAGTCAGGTGTTTTCGATCAATGGGATGACAATCAGGTGTGAGTGGGCACCATGTTTTATTTAAAGAACAGGGATCTATCAAAGTCTGCTCTTCACAACATGTTTGTGAAAGTGTATCATGGTACACACAAAGGAGATTTCTGAGGACATCAGAAAAAGAGTTGTTGATGCTCATCAGGCTGGAAAAGGTTACAAAACCATCTCTAAAGAGTTTGGACTCCACAAATCCACAGGCAGACAGATTGTCTACAAATGGAGGAAATTAGAGACCATTGTTACCCTCCCCAGGAGTGGTCGACCAACAAAGATCACTCCAAGAGCAAGGCGTATAATAGCTGGCGAGGTCACAAAGGACCCCAGGGTAACTTCTATGCAACTGAAGGCCTCTCTCACATTGGCTAATGTTAATGAGTCAATCATCAGAAGAACACTGAACAACAATGGTGTGCATGGCAGGGTTGCAAGGAGAAAGCCACTGCTCTTCAAAACAAACATTGCTGCTCGTCTGCAGTTTGCTAAAGATCACGTGGACAAGCCAGAAGGCTACTGGAAGAAGAATGTTTTGTGGACAGATGAGACCAAAATAGAACTAAAGTCTAACACAAGTCGTTCTACCAAAGAATGGTTAAAGAAGAATAAAGTTCATGTTTTGAAATGGCCAAGTCAAAGTCCTGACCTTCATCCAATCAAAATGTTGTGGAAGGACCTGAAGTGAGCAGTTAATGTGAGGAAACCCACCAACATCCCAGAGCTGAAGCTGTTCTGTACGGAGGAATGGGCTAAAATTCCTCCAAGCCGATGTGCAGGACTGATCAACAGTTACAGGAAATGTTTAGTTGCAGTTATTGCTGGAACAGGGGGGTCACAGCAGATACTGAAAGCAAAGGTTCATATACTTTTGCCACTCACTAATATGTAATATTCAATAAATAAATGACCAATTATAATATTTTTGTCTTATTTGTTTAACTGGGTTCTCTTTATCTACTTTTAGGACTTGTATGAAAATCTGATCATGTTTTAAGTCATATTTATGCAGAAATATAGAAAACTCTAAAGGGTTCACAAACTTTCAAACACCACTGTATATTTAATTCATCTGTTAGATGATTTACAGTCCAATAGACTACTGTGTCAATGTCTGAAGCCCATAAATAATTGGATGAGTCAATATTTGCTGCAACTTGAATAAGGACAAAACTGAGATTGTTGTGTTTGTGAACCAATGACCATGTCAGAAATGTAGGTGTTCTAATTATTATATGTTATTATATGTTTATGATGATAGACGGCAGTTTTGGTAATGCCGCTGATATGGCTAGTGAATGTGAAAGCTGAGTCTATTAGACTCAGCTTTCACATTCACTAGCCATATCAGCGGCATTACCAAAACTGCCGTCTATCATCATAAACATATAGCCAGCATCAAGGGTTTGGTGTCCCAGCAAGATCTAGAGATGCTCAACCATGCTTTTATCTCCATTACGATAGATCTACTGTAATGGTCTCTTAACTCTACAGCTCATTCAGAATGCTGCTGCTAAAGGTTTAACCAGGACTTGGAGAACAGAACACATTACTCAAGTTGTAAAATCTTTTAACTGGCTTCTAGTTAGTTACAGAATAGAATTTAAAGTGCTGCTAATAGTCTATAAATCACTGAATGGATTCAGCCCAGAGTAAAAGCGTACTCACACTTGCTAATCTGTACTGCACTTGGGTGCGACTGATCCCCATAGCATGGTTCGTTTAACTACTGTGATCACTCCATACCGTTCTGGGGCATGGTATGCTGAACCGCACTCGAGAAGAGGACATTTCACTGGACCGTGTGACGAAAACAGCGTCAGCTGCCTCCATACAAATATGTGCAGCATGAGAAGCCGAATATCAGTGCCTCGCATAATCAGTACATTTATGGGTTTATTACAAGGCTTATGAGAGGGCTGTGTGTCAACGCACCAAAAACGAAACCAAAAAAGCCAAAGTACGTATAACGATGAAGACCTGTGCAAGCCCAGCTTTAAAGTATTGTGATGAGAGGAAGGGGAAAAAAAAAAAGCATACCTAGACGCTTCATTTTGAAACCAGTGTGAGTACAAACCAGCGAGGGAGTGGGCAGGCAGGGCAATCACACTCTGGCATGATTCAAGGTAACCATGCTCAGTGTGAATACGCCCTAAATCTGAGATATAAACTGACTGATCCATGGACTCAGGTTAGCCAGTCAGGCCCAGAGTTCAATCTAAATATGGTGAAGCAGCATTTAGCCGTTACACTGCCTACAACTGAAACAAACTGGCAGTAGATCTTAGATGTGCCCCAAATGTGGAAATGTATAGACTCCACGTTAGAAACTTTTCTCTTTTCACATTCCTATGATCACTAAACTTGCACACTATTCTCAATGCACTTACTCAGGTATATAAAATGTAATAGTCACAAATGACTGAAAATGTGATGGCAGCAAGTGCAATGCCAAGTGTAAACTGTCAAACAACATACAACAAAAACTAGAGATGCCCTGATCGATTGGCCATTCTCCTGTGATTTTCCTGCCAATGGGTGATCAGCCGATCAGTCTCATATAACCGATTCTGTTCCGGTCACATTCACACTCATGCAGAGCATGACGGGGACATCAGAACAAACACAGCCACATACAAACAACACAGTGCTTTTACTCATTTAAAATTTGAATTCTGCTCATGTGTGTACAGGGCTTTAAACACGGCTCAGCCACTGGAGTGTGTGTTTGAGACCGGTGATGACGCATGTCAATAATGAGGACAAGTTAGATTTTGTGCTGCTTAATAGTCTCTCCCTAATCCTATATAGCACAATACTAATGACAGAGTAGGGCTATTAATGAGGGAGTAGGGATCAATTTCGAACACAGCCATATCTTCAGAGTGGAAGTAGGCTACTTCACAGTGAATGGTGTTTGCTCTGCATGGTGAAAGTCCGTGGAAGAACTCCAAAATCTCAAAAAAATGTTTGGAACAACTAATATAATAAGACATTTAAAACAGCATCACTCTACTTAATACGCAAGATTGACATGTGATAAAAAAAGCAAATATGTTCAACCTAAAGCTAGCAAGAGTGCAGAGGCAGGCACAAGCAACCCCTGCCATCTTTCTTTAGCAAAGAAGTTTCCATTAAAAGAAAAGTTGAATAAAAATGTTTCTGTATGCTGTCACAAATAATTCTTAGACAGGAAGAAAATCAGAATTGGTCAAAATCGCAATCGACCGATCATATGTAAGACAAAACAAACAAACAAAATAAATAAATAAATACAGAATTCGGAATCGGTCCAAAAAATTGCAATCACTGCATCTCTAACAAACACACAAGCAGTTGCACCATTTACAGCAGGAAATCAGTTGGCTTTCTATTTGACATGTGGTGCACTACTTCTTCAGAACCCATTTTATATCCTACTGAGGAATGGAACAAGAAGCATTCAGCAATTTGGTCTGACATAAATTTTACATAGAAGTAGTCTAGGGAATCACACTACACCAGCAATAACAGAAACTTTGTATTTTATTTTAAATATTACATGCAAAGTTAATTGAAATTAAATCACAATATTACACAATATTTTTATAATAAACTTGTGCTACTGAGAAAAAAAATTTTTTTTACAAAGACTATCATTACATCACACCTATTTAAGAAACAGCCTAAACCGTCTCTAACTGCACTCACAAATCCCTATCTATTATTCTCGGTACCCTTACATCTGGGGTAACCAAATATAGCAAAAGGCAATTGGGTATACAGTGGGGCAAAAAAGTATTTAGTCAGCCAATGATTGTGCAAGTTCTCCTACTTAGAAAGATAAGAGAGGTCTGTAATTTTCATCATAGCTACACTTCAACTATGAGAGGCAAAATGAGGAAAAAAAAAATCCAGGAAATCACATTGTAGGATTTTTAAAGAATTTAATTGCAAATTATGTTGGAAAATAAGTATTTGGTCAACAACAAAAGTTCAACTGAATACTTTGTAACATAACCTTTGTTGGCAATGACAGAGGTCAAACGTTTCCTGTAAGTCTTCACCAGGTTTGCACACACTGTAGCTGGTATTTTGGCCCATTCCTCCATGCAGATCTCCTCTAGAGCAGTGATGTTTTAGCTCAACACGGACTTTCTACTCCCTCCACACATTTTCTATGGGGCTGAGGTCTGGAGACTGGCTAGGCCACTCCAGGATCTTGAAATGCTTTTTACGGAGCCACTCCTTCGTTGCCCGAGCAGCGTGTTTGGGATCAGTGTCATGCTGGAAGACCCAGCCACGTTCCATCTTCAATGCTCTCACTGATGGAAAGGAGGTTTTGGCTTAAAATCTCACGATACATGGCCCCGTTCATTCTTCCTCTTAACACGGATCAAGTCGTCCTGTCCCCTTTGCAGAAAACAGCCCCAAAGCCTTGATGTTTTCACCCCCATGATTCACAGTAGGTAGGTGGTGTTCTTGGGATGCAATCCGCATTCTTCTTCCTCCAAACACGACGAATTGAGTTTTTAGCAAAAAGTTCTATTTTGGTTTCATCTGACCACATGATATTCTCCCAATCCTCTTCTGGATCATCCATATGCTCTCTGACAAACTTCAGATGGGCCTGGACATGTACTGGATTGAGCAGGGGGACACGTCTGGCACTGCAGGATCTCAGTCCTTCTCAGCGTAGTGTGTTACTGATGGTAGCCTTTGTTCCTTTGGTCCCAGCTCTCTGCAGGTCATTCATCAAGTCCCTCTGTGTAGTTCTGGGATTTTTGCTCACCGTTCTCATGATCATTTTGACCCCCCGGGATGAGATCTTACATGGGGCCCCAGATTGAGGGAGATTATCAATGGTCTTGTATGTCTTCCATTTTTTTACAATTGCTCCCACAGTTGATTTATTCACACCAACCTCCTTGCCTATTGGAAATTCACTCTTTCCAGCCTGGTGCAGGTCTACAATGTTCTTCTTGGTGTCCTTCAACAGCTCTTTGGTCTTGAGTTTGGAGTCTGGACTGTTTTGAGGCTGTGGACAGGTGTCTTTTATACAGATAACGAGGTCAAACAGTGCCATTAATACAGGTAACGAGTGGAGAACAGAAGAGCTTCTTAAAGAAGTTGTTACAGGTCTGTGAGAGCCAAAATTCTTGCTTGTTTGTGGGTGACCAAATACTTATTTTCCACCATGATTTACAATTAAATTCTTTAAAAATGGTGCATCCCTAGTGATAAGACAGTGAAAAATAAGGGTTAGTCCAGTTGACATACACACACATACACACAGATCAGGGCCAATTTAGTGTCATTAATTAACCTAACATGCATGTCTTTGGACTGTGGGAGGGAACTGAAGCACCCAGAGTAAATCCACGTGGACAAGGGGAGAACATGCAGATTCCACACAGAAAGGACCCAGACCGCTCCACCTGGGATCAAACCCAGGACCTCCTCGCTGTGATGCATGAGTGCTACCCATCGAGCCACCGTGCCGCCCTACTAAGTAGAAACAGTGCCGACGTTAAATAAAACCAAACAAACAAATCTCAAGAAATGAGTGTCCAAGTATAATATTTTGTCTCATTTTTTAATTAGGTTCTCTTTATCAACATGTGTGAAAATTTGATGACACACCCATTTATTTAGCAGAAAGTTCAGAAACAGGATGAGCAATGGCTAAGCATATCTAGCAAAGGTTTAGAAAAAATACTTCAATAACCGGAGATCTCAGTGGGACACACTTTTCATGCAAAACTGATGAACATTATGCAAATTGTCAGAATCCCACTGGAGACATTCTAAGAAAATCTTCCTTTACTTTGAAGCTGTTTTTCATGTTAAACGTGTTAATAAAAAGACCTCATTATATACACACACACACACATTACACCTGTACAAACTCATCAGTCAACTCTAAACAGTTGATGAATTTCTTGATAAAATGGTGGAAATCCCCAAAGGCTTCTTCTGTCAGAGGAGCCTTTTTGTAGATAACGGTTCTCTTTTAACAGCCTGAGGGATGGCTGTTCTGTGAAACCAGTGGCCAGTTCACCCCAATCTCTCCTGCACAAGCACAGGCAAAAACAACCGTTACAGATAAGTGAGGAAACTTGAAACTGTTGGCAGGAATATCAGATATTATGATTTGGATAAACTCCAAAACAGAAGTGTTTTACATTTGCATTGCAAATTTTAACGGAAAGAGGGCTGCTACAGTTTAGGTGAACCATAACAGGCAGGCAGAGACTTGCATTGTTTTTTTGTTTTGTGAGTCGTCCAGGATATCCCAACATGCTTACAAGAACAATAGTTCTAATTGGTTGGAGTCACAAAAAGTAATCATGCAAAGACCTTCAACTGCTTTCTGTACTTGCACACTAATTATGAGAATGCGAGTACAAATCCCAATAATACAGTGGATAATGTTAACAATACACACAACTAGACTACAATCCCAAATCAGAGAAAGTCCTTACATATATTTTGACTTGTATTTCATTCAGTATGAACCAAATATATTTCATGTTTTGTCTTTTCATTTGTTAATAAACATCCGTCCCTGCCTAAAAAGCTGTATCCACAAGAGTCTTTTGTCAACAAATGCATGATAAAATTATTGAAATGATTAAAAACCAAATGTTCCTTATAGATAGCTTATAAGGGGATGTGCATATTTCTCCCTCAACAGTGCATTTTATCATTGAACGCTTCAAGGAATTTAGAGGAATCTTGTAAAGTGCGTAAAGGGCAAGAGCGCAAGCTTCTCTGATGGCAGCATTAATGCAGAAAAGTACATTGAGATTTTAGAGCAACATAAGCTGCCTTAGCAACAAAATATTAGACGTCTGTGTTTTTTTTGTTTGTTTGTTTTTCTCAACAAGACAATGCCAAATAAGCCAAATCAGAAAAAAGTTATTTAAGGAACTGTATAAGACAATGAATGAATTAATGATTCATTATTTCCTCACACATTGGTTGATAAACTGGAGATCCTCTGCCCATCTTTACTCCTCAGAGAGTTCCATGGATACAGATTTTGTACCAAATCATGATTATAATCACCTTTTGACATCGCCTGTTTGAAATCACATCATTATTTAGTTTTTTTTACCTCATTACTAGCCATAAATTGTCTCCGTCCAAAAATTTTTGAAATGCGTTGCAAGCTTGAAATGCAGGAATGGATGTTCATTAACAAATGAAATAAAGTTGACCAGACAAAACAGGAATATCTCAGGTTCATACTGTCTGCAATGAAATGACAAAGTAAATGTAAGGAACACTGCTCGGTTTCGTTTGTTTGTTTTGTGTTATTTAAAAACATTCGGATACAACTGATACATCAACTGATACAAAACTACAATAAAAAAGCCCTGCTGAAGGGTCTAACAGTGGAAGCTTGGCAGTGCTCCTACTTGGACCCTGGACCTTTGGGTCAACAGTGCATTACTTTAAACACTAAGCCACCACAGACCCATCACACAAACACACTCACAAATATGTATATATACTCATGACGCTCATATTTTATATGGCTGATGTGTTCTCATCTTGCCCCAAACCTACTATTTTGGGGTCAGGTCCAAAGCAACAGCTTTAATTCAAATATATTGTAATAAATGTGCCTGTTAAAGCTGTAGCTAGAAACTCAAGTGTGTGACTGCAAATATTTTTACATGTGACTCTCCATGTCATACAGTAGGCAGCAGCTGCATGACTGCTTAGATTTTTGAACAGAACAGTGGTCCTGCTGTACTCCATGCACTCAATGGAGCCTGGTTCGGTCTCCCTCCCAAAGCCCTGCCCCTCATCTCTAGCTCCACCCACTGCCTGAGACCCAGCTGACTCTACTATGTTCTGCCAGCACAGGTTTGACAGCTTCCTGTCCTCGTGTCTATGTGCACTCCTCTAACCCCATCAGCTGAACAGTTCCCCAGGCTAACGGAAACGAAAGTCTGAGTGCAACAGTGCCATAAATACCGGATTGTGCTAGTGGATATGTTGCAATACTAAATGCTATTTCAAGTGTTCTTAAAGGCAGAGTAGAGCGGAGAGAAGCAGCAGAAACACTAAAGGGTACAGAGTACTTTAGGGAAAATGTACAGTTTTCACCTTTTTCGGGAAGTGCTTTTCTGTCTCAGCATCAGCATTGAAGTTCAAGCTCAAGTGTGGAATCTTCACATCTGCACAGTAGTATCACAGATTTATAATGGCCATGTGCAAGGGCTAAATTTCAGTTGTGTTGGTGTTATTCTAATGACCTTCAAATCTGGTTCTGAAACCCTCGCTGTCCCATCCTAATTTCACTGTTCAACTGGATCCTAGCTCGTCTCTTGTACATGCTCCTCTTAATCTCTTTAGGGTTTTTTGTGTCGGACACATTTTGTTTCAAAGAATGTCTTTGGTCGCAAGAATTGTGGCATGTGTGATTTTGTAAAAAATAATTATTCCTTCATGAGGGATTTTCTTCAATTAAAGGTTGGATTTTTCTAATTTTTCAAGACGTGATACGAAAATGTGACATGTTCGGACGCGATTTTCGCCTCAAAAGTATATACACAAGATTTGCGATGCATTTTCACGAAGGATCACAAAGAGATTCAGTGTCTCATACAAGACCTGAAACTTTTAGCATGAACACCCTCGTTTGATTTAGGAGGTCTACCCAAATACACAGCAAGTTTAAGCTTTTAAGCAAATAGAATTTATTATTAATTATTATTATTAATCCCTTAACGTCCGTCTACCTTTCTAATTGTATGCTCGCTTGCTTGTTAGCTCATGTTTGGACTAGACACTGTTCTAACTCGTTTGTGAGTTTAGAGACTTTTTTGTGCAGGTTGGCAAGAGTATGTGAACCTTTGCTTTCAGTATCTGGTGTGACCCCCCCTGTGCAGCAATAACTGCAACTAAACGTTTCCTGTAACTGTTGATCAGTCCTGCACATCGGCTTGGAGGAATTTTAGCCCATTCCTCCGTACAGAACAGCTTCAGCTCTGGGATGTTGGTGGGTTTCCTCACATTAGCTGCTCACTTCAGGTCCTTCCGCAACATTTCAATTGGATTAAGGTCAGGACTTTGACTTGGCCATTCCAAAACATTAACTTTGTTCTTCTTTAACCATTCTTTGGTAGAACAACTTGTGTGCTTAGGGTCGTTGTCTTACTGCATGACCCACCCTCTCTTGAGAGTCAGTTCATGGACAGATGTCCTGACATTTTCATTGAGAATGCTCTGATATAATTCATCAATGATGGCAAACCGTCTTGGCCCAGATGCAGCAAAATAGGCTCAAACCATGACACTACCACAACAATGTTTCACAGATGGGATAAGGTTCTTATGCTGGAATGCAGTGTTTTCCTTTCTCCAAACATAATGCTTTTCTTTTAAACCAAAAAGTTCTATTTTGGTCTCATTCGTCCACAAAACATTCTTCCAATAGCCTTCTGGCTTGTCCACGTGATCTTTAGCAAACTGCAGATGAGCAGCAATGTTCTTTTTGGAGAGCAGTGGCTTTCTCCTTGCAACCCTGTCATGCATACCATTGTTGGTCAGTGTTCTTCTGATGGTGGACTCATTAACATTAACATTAGCCAATGTGAGAGAGGCCTTCAGTTGCTTAGAAGTTACCATGTGGTCCTTTGTGACCTTGCCAACTATTACACTCCTTGCTCTTGGAGTGATCCTTGTTGGTCGACCACTCCTGGGAAGGGTAACAATGGTCTTGAATTTCCTCCATTTGTACACAATCTGTCTGACTGTGGAATCCAAACTCTTTAGAGATGGTTTTGTAACCTTTTCCAGCCTGATGAGCATCAACAACTATTTCTGAGGTCATCATAAATCTCCTTTGTTCCTGCCATGATACACTTCCACAAACATGTGTTGTGAAGAGCAGGCTTTGATAGATCCCTGTTCTTTAAATAAAACAGGGGGCCCACTCACACCTGATTGTCATCCCCATTGATTGAAAACACCTGACTCTAATTTCACCTTCAAATTAACTGCTAATCCTAGAGGTTCACATACTTTTGCCACTCACTAATATGCAATATTGGATCATTTTCCTCAATAAATAAATGACCAAGTATAATATTTTGTCTCATTTGTTTAACTGGGTTCTCTTTATCTACTTTTAGGACTTGTGTGAAAATCTGATGACGTTTTAGGTCATATTTATGCAGAAATATAGAAAATTCAAAAGGGTTCACAAACTATCAAGTACCACTGTAAACTGATTCATATTCACATAACTGAGTCTCTGTTACATCTGTTTTCAGAGTTTCCAATTTTCAGAGGTGTCTCTTGACACATTTTATCACTTACATGCAGTTTTATCGTAAAAAGGCGCATTCCTGTAGTCGGAAATCTAACTAGATTGTGGGGATGGATGTAGTTATTTGAACAGCTAAATAACCAAACTAATCTCAGTTTTATTTACATTAACCTAACATGTTTTGAATACTTTGCCATGCCTCTGTGCAGAAGGAACCACACTAGCGCTGGAGTGCTATGGTGAGCTGCTGTTAGCTTTTATTGGGTCAACTAATCAGCTCTCAGGATTCTGTTACTCAGGACTATAACAGCACTACGTCTGTGTCAAGCAAAGTTACAAACATGACGCAAGATGCACAGTGTGGCACTTGCAAAAGAAAGAACCCCTTCAATTCAGACCTCCTATGCAATCAACGCATTCACAAGTATTGCAATGTGACAATCAGGCTGCTGGTCATAGGCAATGTGGCACTTTCATTTCCACTAGGCAGACTTGTAAAAGATTAGACAGGACATCCCTTTTATGTAAACTGTTCTAAAATGCTCTCTACCATAAAGGCTTCATTCATGTCCTTTAAGGAGCACCTTAATATATACACTATACACACACAATGCAGCCTATTCAAAATGCGCCTGACGTTACTGACTATAAGATCATATTTCCAACACAACTGTAGAAAGGTGCATTTTACCCATTGAGTGGTCTCAGAATGGAGGGATGGGGGAGGACAGACTGGCGCCTGAGTGCAGGGAAGAAAAGAGGAGAGGAGTAGACAAGGGACAGCTCAGCTCTGACAGAAAGGCCGTATCGTGACATATCGTTGCAGCTGAGCTACAGGTTCAGGAAAGGAGATCCGACCACACACTCAGACACACCTCTGTAGCAGTGGAGAGATCTGCGGTCATGACTAAAACAGTTGCGCGAGTGTGCGCGAGACTTTAAATGTGTCTCCTATACGCGAGGACACATGCTGGATTGGATTGCATGAATGGGCCATGTGTACGCGTCTGCAAGAGAGAGAGGAGGGGCGAGAGAGTGTGAGAAATAATGTTCATTTCAACAGCAGTAAAGATGAACTTAACAGTAAGGTTTATTCTTACTATTTATGAAGTTTTACTTAAAACTACTGTTTTGCACTAAGATCCATGTGCATATACATTTGTGCAAGTTCACAAAAGTTCAGGCTTCTAAGACGTTTCGAACATCTGCTCTCGAATAATACTCTTCACAGGCCCAGTTCTGTCATTCCTTAGCCTGCAGTTGACCAGTGTTGTACTGCAACCCAGAGAAGACAGAGAGTGTGCTCTTCACTTCTGCAACAACACTTAAATACATTATAATCCGATTCCATCCATCACTTCTCTAACATGAATTGAATCTGACCCATAGGATTTATGACCTTTGCAGCTCTTAAGTGGATAATACTTGACTTGGTCTATTATGTAAAGATTAGAGTTAGTAATTGCATTGCATTGCTTTGCATTAGCAGAAGGGCTGGGTATCGTTTTAAAATGTTCAATAGCTGTACCAATCCAAAACCTCAAATTTGATACAGATATCAAAACGACTGCATTAAGTTCTTTGAAACAGTTCGTTGACCGGACATTACCATAGTCACAGTCTTTTTATGCTACTGTAATATAAATATAAAGGTATTTTCACAACAAAACTGTGTGCAACTGATACGTAAATGCATCACAGAGAGGGAATCATCCATATCTTACATTGTATTAGCTGCAGTGGTCATTTCACAGCAAGCACAAAACTAGTCATACGCACTCCCACCAGGCCAGTTTAGTGTAATCAATTAACCTAACGCATGTCTTTGGTCTGTGGGACACAGTGGACACAGGTAGGACATGCAAACTCCACACAGGTGGAGTATGGGGTCAGGATAGAAGTTAGGACACTGGAGCTGTGAGGCAACAGTGCTAACCACTGTAGCAAAATGTGTCAGAGATACCGCTGAAAACGTAAGCGATTAGTAAGTACCTGAAACAACTACCGTATTTTTCGGACCATAAGGCGCACTTAAAATCCTTTAACTTTCTCAAAAATCGACAGTGCGCCTTAAAATGCGGTGTGTCTAATGTATGAATTAATTCTGGTTATGCTTTCTGACCTAGAACCGATTGTAGATGGTACACGGGGCGCTCATAAATGTGTCAAAATGTTTTAGCACGGTCTTGGTAAGTTACGAAGCTTACGGCCACCGTAGTGCGCAGCATATCGGAGTAATACGGTATGTGCTTCAGCATTAGGGTATGTGCATTCATTCATTCATTTTCGAAGCGGATTTCAAACACAACGCTATCGGTCACGCAGTACAACATGGACATAGAGCAGCTGCGAGAGAATTCAACATTAACGAATCAATGATACGGAAGTGGAGGAAGCAAGAAGACGCCCTGCGCCAGGTAAAGAAAACAAACTGAGCTTCCGAGGGAACTTAAGAGTTTTGTTTCATTTAATGCGCCTTATAACCCGGTGCGCTTTATGTATGAAAATATACCCGTTAGCAGCCGATCGTTGATATTGCGTCTTATAATCCGGTGCGCTTTATAGTCCGAAAAATACGGTAATACTGTTTGACAGAAGCCAAATATGCATTGATAGACAGTATTACAAACAACACGGTAGATCAGCCAGATGAAACAGAGTTTACGATTACGTTTATTCATTTATTTAACGTCGCTATCAGCATCAGTGGCCATGTTCAGCGACACACACAAGGCTACATCCATACACAAGGTTATCTAAGACAAGTCACTCATACACTCAAGTCAATCCCAATTTAGTGTAGTCAATTAACCGAACATGCATGTCTTTGGACTGTGGGAGGAAACCGGAGTACGAGGAGTAAACCCACACGGACACGGGGAGGACATGCAGACTCCACACAGAAAGGACCCATGCCTCTCCACCCTGGGATTGAACCCAGGACCTTCTTGTTGTGAGGCGGCGATGCTACCCACCGAGCCACCCAGATGAAACAGAGACTCAACGAGTGAATGTGAACCAGTTTATATAGTTATAGATTATAAAGACTACACAGGTAGTGGGGAGATAAACAAAAGAGTACTACTTACAACAGATCAGGCACATACACTTACGAACACCATTTACCTGCTTGTTACAAATAATTAGCGGAACGTCACACAAACACGAGTAACAAAGTCTCTAAACACATCAGGCCGTGTTAGAACAGTCTGTAGTCCAAACGTGAACTAACAAATAAGTGAGCACCCATAAGAAGTTACTGACACAGACACACAACAGACTTCTGCTCTTAGATTTTAGCTCCCGCCTCTACTCGTAGATCTGTAGTGTTGATTGGCTGTTTAAGTGACCAGCTGTCTGGTTAGCAAAGCGATTTTTACTTCCTGTTATAATTTATTATAATTGTTAAAGCCTTGGTAGTTAGTGAACAAATGTTGATCGGATGCTCGTTAAATAGCACTTACCTACAGTATACACACACACACACAAAATCATGCTGGTACCATTAACGCTCACCACCTTATTCAAATCAGTTTTATCAAACAAATGGATTTAGCAAGACCCAAGAGCATATCAACATATGATGTGTAAACAGTAACATTGTGACAATATTGCCTTTTACAGTTCAGGATTCAGGGGAAAATGACATGTAGTCATTCAGAAAGCTCATTCGGGAAATTTGACTAGATAGCTAGCCAATACATAGCTTTAATGCTAGATGAATTCAAATGAGTTTTCCACACTGACAAACGTCACAGTAGTCAACTTTCCCTTGTCAAACTAAAAGCTGCCTAATAAACTATTTCAGGATCAGGATAAACTGCTTACGTGATGCTGAACATTTGTGTCTGTGTTTATTCGGCTCTGGTGGCAGCAGGAGAGTAGTGCTGTTCTCCAAGTACACTGTAGTTAGCATGACAGAGAACTACTCCATGATTCAGCAGATGTTTCCTGAGATATGTGCTGACGGTTTTGGCAGCTACTACCTTAAGGTATTTATTGCACCAGGAGCTGTTGTTGTAAAGCCATACTTTAGACCTCTGTGGCATGTTTACGATCTCTCTGCGTAGTAAGGCGGTGGTTAGATACAAATAAGTTGTCTTCCACAATTTTATAAAAGTCCTAAAGATCCACTGGTGCCCATTTTGATCTTGTCTCTTTTCTTTTAGTCCTAATTATCCATTATGTCATTTGTCTTTATAGGACAAAAATAAGCACTTAACCTTAGTACTCAGTAAAAACTTTTGGGGTCTGCTTGTATTCAGTGGAACTGAATAAAGGAAATTACAATCTACAAAGACTGCACCAAAGACTAAAGTGCTGTAGTCCATTACTGGGGCCAACTAGCTAAACAGCTATAGCACTGAAATGCAGAATGACAAGTGGAAATGCTACAGCTGGGCAAAATACAACACCAAAATGCATAAAGTAAAATGCAAAGCTGTCGAATGTCTATTACATGTATGTTATCTCACAAAAACAATGATAGTCTATTTGTTTATGCACTACTAGAAGAGTTATAAACAGATTAAATGTTAACCAAATACATGCTGCTAGTAAAAATTAGTTTTGAACAAAAGGTAGTCATTTGAGATTGTCGCTTCTCTCTGTGAATTCAAGCCCTCGAATTATTTTGTAGATTTTTGCTTGTTAAAACGTCTTTGCTAAAGTTTAAGCCAACATGACCAAAACTGGTCTGGAAATCGATGGCCTTTGGAAATTAAAATGATGATGGGACAAAATGTAGGCTAGAAGAAAGCCATGTCGCTAAAGTTAGAGCATGGAATACATAACCTTCTTCCATCACAGCTGTTCCAGATAGCTACAATGGGTGGGAATGGGTTACGATGGCTGACGAGTCGAATTTCCGAAGATGTCCCTAGAACACACACTCCTCTCAGCTCCATGCATGGGCATCACCCTCAGACCAGAATAGTGGGTATAAGAATGGAAAGCTTAGCATAGTAACTTACGCAAGTTATGGGTCCACAACATAGGCGGATACATGATACAGCATGTTCCCATTAGTACCTTACATAAATACATTAAGAGTAAATCTCAGCTCAACCCATATGCCATTTTGGTCCCACTCACACCACTCAGAGGTGAAAAGTCACCAGGAGCCCATGCAGATTTCATGCTACAGCTGTGCTTCATAAATTAGGCTTTGGACAGAGACACTTAGTGACAGGTGCTTGCACACCATCAGTGATGGTGTATGATTCGCACACAGAGCTGGAAAGATCAAACCGATCACTTAAGCGTTCCAGCTACTCTCTATTAGAAGGATCAGATGGTATGTCATCCCCTCTGGCCCAGTGATCCTCCCCACCACCAAGAGACCACAAGTACCCTGCACCCCTATCCCCCAGCTGTAAGACGATAACTGTGCTCTTTCAACCCTGGGACCTCCGTGATCCCTACACTGGACAACTTTCCAGCTGTAGCTAAATGTTCCCAGCTCACTTGATCTTAGGTATCTAATACAGAAATAAGAATGGGACATTGTGTTTCTCAATACTATGTGTTTTCATTTGAATTTTGTGTCTGAGGTAAATTATAACTCCACAAGACCAATAAGACGACATTATTTGCTTTAATAATTCAGTCCCAGGCTGCTTTTACTTTCACAGAATAATCAGATAACTGCGAGAAACCTGATGTTGGCAATAACTCGATCACGGACGTTACATGCACTTAAGTAATCTGATCATGAGCAACCACAGAGTCTACATGAAGCAGCTCGTAATCAGATTTCTTAAGAGAGGAAGTGTCTCTAGTCAAGCCATTTATCTTCTTTCAGCACCTTAAATCAACTGGATTATGGTTAAACGGTTTAATCAACCAGGTAACTTAAAAATGAGATTTCATTTTTCGAACTTGAACACACATTAAATAAAACTGTTTAACATGCACTTATTACTTCATGCAGTAATCTTATATATATATATATATATATATATATATATATATATATATATATATATATATATATATATATATATATAAAATACACATGAAACAGTGGTGAACCTTCCTGCCGCAGCGACGACTCATCCAAGAGGTCACAAAGACCCCACAACAACATCCAAAGAACTGTAGGCCTCACTTGCCTCAGTTAAGGTCAGTGTTCATGCCTCCACCATAAGAGAGAGACTGGGCACAAATGGCCTGCATGGCAGAGTTCCAAGACAAAACCACTGCTGAGCAAAAAGAACATTAAAGCTCGTCTCAATTTTTTCCAGAACACACCTTGATGATCCCCAAGACTTTTGGGAAACCATTCTGTGGACCTGATGAGACACAAAATTGAACTCTTTGGAAGGTGTTGTGTCCCAAATACAATCTGGTGGAAAAGTAACACAGCATTTCAGATAAGAACATTATAGCAACATTACAATATGGTGGTGGCAGTGTGATGGTCTGGGGGCTGATTTGCTGCTTCAGGACTTGCTGTGTTACATGGTATGAATTCTGGCTGTCTAAGAAAAAATCCTGAAGCGGATGGATTCCGGCCATCTGTTCATGACCTCAAGCTGAAACAAAACTTGGGGTTTCTGCACACCAGCAAGTCCACCTCTGAATGGCTGAAGAAAAACAAAATGAAGACTTTGGAGTGGCCTAGTCAAGTCCTGACCTGAATCCTATTGAAAAAAAAAGATGCTGTGGCCATGACCTTAAAAAGGCCGTTCATGCTCAAACCCTCCAGTGTGGCTGAAAGTACAACAATTCTGCAAAGATGAGTGGCCAAAATTCCTCCACAACGCTGTAAAAGACTCATTGCAAGTTATCACAAATGCTTGGGGTGCAGTTGTTTGCTGCTAAGTGGTGGGCCCAACCAGTTTATTAGGTTTAGGGGGCAATCACTTTTTCACACAGGGCCATGTAGGTTTTGGATTTTGTTATCCCCTTAATAATAAACACCTTCATTTAAAAAACTCTGCATTTTTGTGTTTTTACTTGTGTTGTCTTTGGGCTAGTATTTAAATTGGTTGATGTTTCCCGAACAAACATGCAAAAAAAATAGGAATCAGGAAGGGGCAAACACTTTTTTCACACACACACTGTATATAGTTTTAATGCATGTTTAAAATGTTAATCTACATGGCAGAGAGTGTATACTATACTAAGGATATTTGATTAGCTTTGCTGGTTATACGGTTATTTTTAGATGGGAATAATTAGTTTAGTGTCCCTCAGAAAGGTAATGATGGTGCGTGGTTTTGTTTGGTTGGTTTAGTGTGTTGTTGGTATTGAGAGTTTTCATCGTAGAATTCAGGGCATTTGGTAAGGATGTGTTCAATCTTGGTCTAATTTATTCTTTCCCTCAAGTCTGCGATGTCCTGCTATCCAGCACTGTCTAACATCCAAGTTACTGTTATAGAGATCAGTCAATTTTTTTAAACCTCCACATCATGCATTTCTTGTCTGTTTGGAAGCACAACTATCTGGATGTTATCAGCTACTAAAGAGTCTGCTCTCAACGAAATGTACTAATTAAAATTAATTTTTAGCCTCTTTTGTGCTCTCTTTGATCTGTGTCACATATCACATACAAGTGTAAGTATGTTAACATGGTAAGAATACCTTTACTAATCTAACACCCTATAAGGTTCAAGATGAGGTCCCACACCAGTGGTATTGCCACAGAAGTTCTGAGAAATCTGGAAGAATGCTTACAAAGATGTTACATGCATTTGTATAACCTGATTAACCTTATTACTCCATCATTTAAAAAAAATAAATAAATGTAAATTCGATAGTGACCTTACTCCGATTTCAATTATCAGATTACACACTCTACATGACCAACTGAGTAATCAGATAACCAGGATATTAGCACACATGTAAGTGTGTTCAGAGTATTCTAAAGCAGATCAATATGATAAGTAATCAATATTATGCAAGAAAGATCCACTTAAAGTGGCAAGTAATTCAGTAAGATGAATTTCCCTGCGATGCAGATGCAGTGTTTTATGCAACAGATTCAATGGACAACAAATCTCCTTTTACTTTGGTACAAAGTACAAAGATGAGATCACCGGACAAGAAATTAGTCACCTGTGACTGAAATGTACCTAATAGCATGTAGTACTTCCACAAGCGCTAAAAACAGATGTGATTCGATTTGGCCTGGACTGGACAAGTTTCTGGATGTACTGACATCAATGTTCAGTGTTCAATCTTAATCGTTGCTCCAGATAGTCCCACAGATTTCAAAAGAATACACAACTGGGAATTTTGGGGCCCATCATGCCAATCAGTCATCTTGGAATACAGGGATAGGAATGTTATGTTCCTCAGTAAGATAATGAGCAAAAGGCAAAACCTGGTTGTGCAGCAGCTCAAATGTAGGCAATGTGATTGAAATTGATGGTCACCTCAACCAAAGGACTCATTTCCGTGTAATTAAAACACCCCCAGAACATCACAGAACCTCCTCCAGCTCCTCCTCCTCTCACTGAAGGCTTCCCGAGGTCTTCAATGAGCTTCATTCACATACAGGCAGAAACGAGATTCATCTGACCAGATAATGTTTGACCAGTCAGGAACAGTCCAATGTGTGTCTTTTCACCCACTGCAATCAGGCAACTTTGTGAGCAGAAGTAACCAAAAGCCTCTTGCCTGCCACTCTGCTCCATATGTTCATGGTATGCAGTTTCCTGCAGAGTGTTCTTTCACAAATTGGTTGAGAAGGACCTACGCTGACTTCTAGAAGCAATTCTTGCTTGCAAATGAAGCAATTTATATCCACAAGCTGGGAAAACACTCTGGCAGTCCCTGTCTGTCAGTTTCATCTTTCGGCCATAATTCTGATGAGAATTTCCTTTAGACTGGGATTTTTCATACTGTTGGTAGAACCGTATGACCGTATGCTTGCAAATTCAGCGACTTCCTTCACACTATGGCCTTTGGCACACTCAAATGCAAACACTCCTTTCTGCCAATCATTAACATCTGTTCTGTGACCCATTTTCCACACATCGATCGAGACATTCACTCCACCTTTTCTCAATCTATGAATCTCGTCACACACCCCACAAGTATTTATAGCCCAATCATCCTCGTGCTCGTCTGTTAGAGGCTGAATTTACTATCCCCTTAAACACACAAGGTGACAATTCTTTTCAGAGGGGCTTATATTTCAATCCGATCTGCACTTGATAACTCCTAAAAAGCAGTATAACTGTGCATTTAATGCATGCCTTTTTAATCTATACAGCTGTGCCATATCTACTGAGGCCTGTGCACCAGTCTGATCTGGTTAATGTTTACCCGCTTAGAGCTCACAGAAGGTACTGAAGTTCTTTGACTTTATTAACTTACAAAATTGCTGCCAGTAACAAGTACTATGAGTCACGTGCATTAATCCCAACCATTTCTGTGTGCAATGGTCAGCTAATAACGTACAGTAACAGATCTGTCGCATAGACATGCAAGCCACGGTTCCATGGGCTGCAAGCTGAGGAACACTAAAGCGTTGTAGTAGGACTGCTGGTAATCGTTTTCATTTACTGTTGTGAGTCATGCAATTACTGTTCAGCCAAATAATGTTGGGTTACTTTTCACATTAAAATTATAAGTGGACGGGATTCCACGCTTCACTGCTGCTGAATACATTGGGGGTTCTTACAGAATTCAATAATAGGAAATATTTCAGGCTGCCAGTTGATGCTGGATGACTATTCCTAACAGGCTTCAAAAACAATACACGGAATACATTATAACGGAATTTCTTTGTCTCAAGCTACACTTGCCAGAAATGACTTAACTCTAAAGCCAGTCATGCTGTTACTTAGCACTGAAAAGGTTTTAGTCATAAACTCAGCATAACACATCCAGATCAGAGCATTGTTCCCGTCGACAGCAGGATTTCAGACTGCTTGCAAGTAAATGTGTGCTAAGCCACTCTGGAGGCAGGGAGTTTTTGGGTTAGGATCTGGCAAAGACTGAAGTCCCGTTTTAGATCACTTGATTTTTGTAGCAAGTCTCATTTGCTGGAGAAAGACGCCATTTATTTAAACTTACAAGGTTTCTACTTTTCTCTCTCACCACATCGCTTAGTTTCTGTCTCTCCTGTAACTTGGCATTCACGGCATGTTCCAGGAAGCTCGCCAAGCACAAAAAAATTAAAGCGTTCAAAGAGACAGACCAGAGAAAAAAAAAAAAAAAAAAAAAAAAAAAGAAATGGCTAGACAGGGAAGAAAGAGAGAGATGGAGAGTGAGCCAAATCACTCATATTCCAACAGCCATGAGTATGTGCCCGGTCTGCTCAAGCACTTGGAGTCACGGAGGGCAGGATGTGTATTTTAAGATCTCTGGCAGCAGCGTCAGTGTGTACATTACAGACTGCAGATCCAGAATAGCCACAGCAGCTCTCTCAACTCTGTCCTAGTTTGGAGTCTTGGTCGAATGCTGTATGCTAATGAGACACAAGCTCCCCACCTCACAAAATGTCATGGCCGGCCACATGAGGAGCCAGGAACCAGCTGTACCACAGCGATCATAAATTCCTTGTGTGAAAATACATACTGACTCAGCAAGAGGAGAAAGGGAGAGGGAATGTGACCGGCAGGCAAAGGAAGAGAGATGAGTAAATCACTGTGTCATGCTTCAAGAATGGGACAGAAAATAATGTGATATGTAGGGTTGGGCATAAAAAAAAAAATTAATTGATGCACAAATCTGATGGAGAGCTGGATGTGTCTTTTTTGATTGGATAGGAAGATCATGGCGATTCAAAACAACTGGCATTTACTGATATTCAGTGCTGCATAGTGAGATAAACTGGATGATCTAACAAAATATCAATCTGTTCTAGAAGATTTACTTCACAGGCAGAGAGGACAAAATGGGGTACTATATAAACACACCATAGATTACCTCATAAAAGTATGTATAAAATCAGTACGCTTGGCAAGCAGTAAACAGAGTTATGAACTCTTGTCTGTGAAGCTTACCAAGCACTTGCATTATGCATTGGCCAACGTGCTTTTAAGAATTAGACACATTATGAATTAGCTGATGATGGCTTTTTGTTATGCGGTAGTGGTGGAAATCTCCACAAGCTGCCACCTTTAAATCCACGAACAAATCCTTAACCCTCTCTTCTCCAGAAATATCGTATCATGGCTGACCCTGTGCCCTAACTGCAACTTGCCCTGTAACAAAACTGAGTGCAAAGAACTTAAGTTTGTGTACTCAGTATGTGGAATATGGGTGGCACTGATGCCAACCTCATACTCTGTCTGTGTGGAGTTTGCAGGTCTTCCCTGTGTCCTTGTGTGTTATCTCCAGGTATGTCAATTTCCTCCCACATGTAAAGACATGCCTTAGGTTAACTTGTCACTCTGAATTTTCCCTGTGTGAGTGCGTTTGACTAGATGGGACTTGAGATAAAAAAAAAACCAATAAGTAGAATAACAATAGCTGTTGTAGACTGTTAGAAAATACATTTTAAATACAACTACATTTGAATGAACGGTGATCAAATCACTATACTCAAATATATTAGAATATACTGTATGCGTGTGTCATAGTATTACATAAAGTACGTTACACACCTGGCACCCCTGGTAAATTGTAGGTTATAGGAAATACACCTTTTGGTGAATTAACCTAATCTCACACAAAAAAGGGGCAAAAACCAGCTTTTCATTTAAGTACATATATTTTGAGAAAAGCAATTCCTCATCAATAAATCATCATTTTTTAACAAAATCACGTGCACCACAAGTTTTTACAAATAAAACGTAACTGAAGCAATTTTCCATTTTGCTTTTACCTAATTAAGTGTCTAGGAACTTTCAAGCAGTAAACCCTGACGTCCAGTTCCACCAAGGTATATACACTGTATATGAAATGACACTGGTCAAATTCTCTTCAAATTCAAATAACGGAAAAGTATGCTGGCTGTCATGACAATGGATATAAAAGTAGGCAGTCACCTGTAAATGCTCATCTCTACAGTTAGGGCAACAATTATAGAGTTCCATTCAACCGGAACTGTGACAAACCTGCCTGGATGAGGACCCAAGTTTATTTTGCTCCCATACACAGTGCGGAGGATGGTAAGACAGGTAAAAAAAGTCCCCAAGAATCACAATTGGAGAGATACAGAAAAAACCTCCAGAACTATCATCAGAAGGTTCCTCCATGGCAACACATTATTTGGAAGGTTTGCCAGGAAAACAGTCTTTCCTGTCATCTAACCACAAACAAAAGCACCTGGAGTTTGCCAAATGCTACTGGAACAGTATTCTAAGGTCAGATACATAAGGTCAACATACACTCAGTGTGGATTTGGTATTTGTTTGGTTTATTGATACTACCTTGAATTTTATTTATATCTGAATCTACCACGTTGGTGTTTTTCTCCCTCCTACCCTGAGAAAATTACGCACAGATGTTCCTATTGTTATTCACCAAACTCAGTGGAGCTGTGATAATTTATGTCCAGGCCAGATGTACATGTCCATGACAGCACAGGCAGATGGATGATGCTGCTATTTGCTGTAGGTCTTCCAGCGTAGGTCTATCTGAGGCATTCCAAATCTATAAATGGAGACCAAGAGAGTCACTGCACTATTTAATTGGCCTGGATATTTTGAGCACCCTATTCTCTCATCACTCAGTGAGGGGAAAAAGGAATGCCAGATGATTAAAACAGCGCTTTTAATAGCAGGTATAGGTACAAAGCATTTGGCGGGTTTATATTTAATTATGCACAATATATACTGTTTAATTTTCTAAAAAATAATGACCAATTTTATCAGTAGTCATATGCTATATGAACAAAAGTATTGGGACACCTACACATTACACCTACAGAAGCTTTTATGAGATCCCATTCTAAAACCCTAAGCATTAATATGGAGTTAGTTCCCCATTGCAGCTATAACATCTTCCACTCTTCTGGGAAGGCACAAGATTTTGGACTGTGTCTGTGGGAATTGTTGTTCATTCATCCAGAAGAGCAATTGTGAGGTCAGACACTGATGTTGGACAAGAGATCCAGGCTGACAAACTGCACTCTGCACTCCCAAAGGTGTTTGATGGGGTTGAGGTCAAGGCTCTGCACAGGCCAATCAAGTTCTCACAAACCAAACTCACCCAACCATACTTGGTCATATGTGGTCTGCCACTTTGTGGCTGGGTTCCTAAACGCTTACACTTTTCAATACCTTAATACCACTTACAGTTGATTGTGGAATATTTAGGAGGAAATAAATTTCATGAACTGACTTGTGGCAACGGTGGCATCCTATTACAGGACCACACCAATTCAGTGCGCTCTTTAGAATGACCCATTCTTTCACAAATGTATATAAAGGCAGACTGCATGGCTAGGTGATTGATTTAATACACTTGTTGCAATGGGACTAAATGAAACACTCAAACTCAATAATTAAGAGGCATGTCCCAATACTTTTGTCCATACAGTGTACGTGACACAAATATCCGGGTCTGTAGAGAATACAACACCTAGCATGCAAGTCTTTGGACTGTGTGAATGAAACCGGAGTACTCAGAGTAAACCCACAAGGACACAGGGAGCACTTGCAAAATCCACACAGAAATTATCTAGGCCACTCCACATGGGACTAAACCCAGGACCTTCTTGCTGTGAGGCAATGGTGCTACCCACCAAGCCACTGTGTCGCCCAAACAGAAAGCAATCAAGCACTATTGACTTACATGTTAGAAGCCCTCTCAGATTATTACCAGTCATATCATAGGGAGACTCAGACAGTGGGCATTATTTGATGATGAGTAAATGTAGAGGAAATGTAGAGATTTTAGAAAAGACATAAAATAAATAAATAGGAAAACATCACAGCATCTGATGTTCGATTCACTTATCTGACAATAGCAGGCTAATGCAACGAACATGTTGGCTTTTGCCACCATCAACTGCTTATCATTAATGAAACAATATCACTTTATTAACTTAAATATGACCGACACAGCTGATTTCTTCAAATAAACATTTGTCCCAGCCCTGTACAAGTGCACAAATACGGTCCTCATAAAACACATTTCTTAAACCTTCACTCAATACAGAGCTCAAGAATTACCTTGACAGAACGAGCATAAACACATGTGACAGAGGCCAGTGTTGCACCAATTTCAGCACACTCTACTAATATCAGGCTTCATCGAGAAGCCTTTTATAGACATACAAACTTCCATAAACACCTATGGTTCTCACTTACAGTAGTAAGCTGGCTAGCTGCCATCACTAGACCAACCCCCAATCCAAACTGTGAACTCGGGAGGGTTACACCACTTAAAATGACTTGCAGCTGGAACAATGCCAACTGACCACAACTGTGTTGCTTCCTACGCTAGAATTGGGGAAATCATTTAATAGGCTTAAACCTAGTACAGTCTGGCATAAATGATGCCAACTGCTAAACGCCCACACAGAAAAAAGCCAGCATACGCCTCACCAAAGCCTGCCTCGTGAGCCAAAGGCGTGTGCCATCTGGCACCAAGAATCCACAGTAATACAAGGCTACAGGAAAAGTTCAAGTACTCTGGCAGGAGATACTGGAGACTGCCTTTCCCCAGAGGTAAATCAGCTGTTGCAGAAACACACATCTCTCTGGGTACAACACAATGACCATCTGCTGGCCCAAAAAGAGCCCCCTAACTGAAATAGAAAGCAGCTCCACCCAAGGGCAGCTTTGTTGGAACAAGGACTACAAGGAAACTGAAGTGTTCCTGTTTAGTGTGCAAGAAAAAAGTCCATAAGGAAAGATTGCAATTTGTGTCCTTGTGCTCTTATCTAAGTGTAACTCAGTATCAAGCTTTTGTTAATGATGCCACATCTTGTTCGCACATCCGAATCACAGATATAGAGGCTAATTTGGTTCTTTCTGATCTTAATTCAATCCAAAAAAATATAACTAGATAATTGTGTGTTATGTTTAGGTCTTGAGGAATCTCCTACAATATCACATGATAACATCACACCACCTTCAATACCAATTTCATCCACTCCTCCTCTCAAACACTTAAGGGTAGCAGACAAAAAGGCTCCCACAACAGGATGTCCTCACTTTATCAGCTCAGATCCATTAGTGACGTGATACATCAGAGTGATCAGCTTCAGTCCTCTTTTGAAGCATCCGGCATTAGCTCCCCAGAGTGGTTCATTGAGACGAGAGGAATGAGTGTAGGAGGCTCTTGTAAACAGACCAGTTCTGGTTCCTCAGGGCACCAATAATGGTCATAAACACCTGCTTCATCTTGCCACACTTCAAATGGAATAATGGCATTAGGATAAGTTGCACCTGAAACAGCATTTAGTGGGGTGTCCATATCCGGGCCTCACATTCATATTTAATTAAAGGTCTGCCCGGCAAATCAATAAACAATATAACTGATAAATAAGACTTACATACAGTGTCTACAGAATGGTAAATATTTTAGTATTATACTAACCAAATGTCACAGTTGAACCCATTTCCTTGTTACACATTACAGTGTGTGACATGGAGAAATTTTATTTATGCATTTGTACTCAATAATGAATAATTCACTGATTTTCAGTAAGATTTGGCTCTGGAACATGCTGCCTTAATTTGGTGCTTTCTGCAGAGCATGCACCCAACTGCCCAGTTAATTGCCATCACCTGTTGTTTTGCCCTGAAATGGACAAAATGTGTTTATTATTTACACTTGAATAAAAAACAGATTCAATTTTATGCAACACCAACGCAGAAATCAGGACTGTCGTTGGGGTGTTTATGTACAGAACCAAAAACCACTTCCTCCCTTTCATTCTCCATGTCCCAGTTGTACGAAATCAACACAGTGCTTAGTTTTCAGCATCATCATCCAAGTAGACTGATATTAGTTTCACCAGTCACACAAAATGAGCAAACAAACTGGGCTAAATGCACCGATACTATATACTATACATTCAATCACTTACCAGTTCTAGTTATTATATAGAAGCACTTTGTAGCTCTGCAATTACAGACTGTAGTCCATTTGTTTCTCTACATACTCTGTTAGTCTCTCTCTAATTCCACCAAGGACCACCACAGTACCAACACAGATCATGTACTATTTGGGTGGTGGATCATTCTCAGTACAGCACTGACACTTATGTGGTGATGGTGTGTTAGTGTGTGTTGTGCTGGTATAAGTGGATCAAAGCAGTGCTGCTGGAGATTTTAAATCATCCCAGTGTCACTGCTGGAGTGAAAAACCTCCTCCAACCAAAACTGTCCAGCCATCAGCATCCTGTAGGCAGCATCCTGTGAGCACTGATTAGGAATTAGAGGATGGCTAACACAAGCTATGCAGCAACAGACAAGTTACTGTCCCTGACTTTACATCTACGAGTTAGAGCAATATAGTCCATGTGTTTAACAGAGTGCACAGTGAGTGAAAACCGTGTTTCAAAACTCCAGCAGTGCTGCTGTGTCTGATCCACTCATACCAGCCCAGCACACACTAACACACCACCAGTGTCACTGCAGTGCTGAGAATGATCCACCACCCAAACAGTACCTGATCCTTAGAGAACAGAGTAAAAGGGAATTGTAGGACTATAAAGTGCATCTATATGGTATGTGTAACTCAAAGTGGACAATGAGTGTAGAAACAAGGAGGTGTACCTAATAAAGCGATTGGTGAGTGTATATCACCAAGTAGTATCCATGTTTATTTTATGCTGTAGTGTGCTTCATGCTGTGATACAACCGTCTACTAAGGTCTACCCATCCCAAGTCGAGCTTCGGGCGATGTGGGCTGACTGAGCAATTACACAGGGAGCAAGACTGAACAAGTGAGTGTCAGGATGTTACTCAAATCACTAGAGGACTTCAAAGAAATCTGGTTTACTCCTCCATCCATATAAACAATATGTAGCTTGAACAGCAACAAACCAAAACTACCCTACATAAACTGCTTAGGCATGATCTCTCCAACTGGCAACTCACAAGCTCCTGACCTTCTTGGCTTACTGCTGCAATTTGGAATGGGCATGTGCCTCAGCATCTGTTCTGCAACTCTGCAAAGCCACAGCCAAACTGGAATCAACACCAGGACACCTCTCCTCACCTTACAGGTCCATCTGTTCCATGAAGCCCCCATGAAACCACTACTGCTCCCTTGGCCGATACCACAATCAGCTGAGGGATCTCTTGCATTTCTTAACATGAAACTCTGAAAGTCTGACTTGTGAATTTTTACTTCCTCGAGGGCTTGTTTGCTGGTCACCCGCAATGCACGCAGGGCATAAACACATATGGTTTAGAGTCATTACTGGCATATCAGTGCTACCACAAGGCAATTTCAGAAACTAACAATGAGCTTTGAAGAATGATGAGACTCACACCCTGATAACTTTAGGCATATATAAACATATCTGTATGTTCAGCGGTTAATAAATAGCTTCCAGTGACACTCATTTTTAAATGTAATATGTGTACATGAAGCTTTGATTGGGTAACCTAAGAGATGTATTGCTGTTTTATATCTAATATTTGCAACACTACCTAAATGTTAAATCATTCATCAAACTAGGTCATGTTGTCCTTCTAGATGTGTAAGCAAGAACATAAAACTGTGGCATTACCACATTTTAAGCCAAAGTCCTCTTTATGAAGCAATTTTTTGTTTATTTATTAGATTTGATTCTGAAATGATTTTTGCCATAAACACTGCATCTAAATTAGACCCTTATAAAGAGCAACTTATAACTGATACGATCTTACTAGGTAATACTCAACCCATTGTGGGTCAAAGGCCTTGCTCACAGGCCTAACGGGGCAGCTTGCAATGCTGGAAACTTAAATCCCCAACCTTTTGATCAATATTCCAGGACTTACAACACTGAGCCACCACCGTCCATCTGCCTGCACACTGTGTACCATCAATGGCATGCACAAAGCCTGTTCATGGTATCATTACAGTGAGGATGACGTATTAGTACCATTAAATTTGAGACAGTAAGAAAGTGCTATCTATAGTTTTTGGTACATTTCACTCAGTCACTCACTGGTCCCGTAACCTGGACTGGTCGTGGGGGCGCTACTTTCTAGTGTGTCTTGGGAAGGAGTAGCCTCTCTCTCCAGGTCACACACAAATGCACATTCATGCTGGGACAATTTCGAGCAAACAAATAACATCACATGTCTTTGGAATGTGGGAGGAACTAGAGTACCCAGAGTAAACCCATGTGGACACAGGAAGGACATGCAAACTAGGGGTGGGCAATATGATATTTTATCGTATCGTGATCAATTTTGTTATTGTGATAGACGATATGCTTTTCTAAGCATAACATTAGTGCTTAAAGAACACTGATTATAAAGAGTGTAATTAGCTATGTTTAATTCAACGAAGTGCAGTACATTGAGTAAAAATTACTCGCCAAGTATGGGACAATATCTGAATAGTAGTTTTGAAGAATCTCTTGCTATTGATGCATTTTATCTGCAATCACATGTATCATGATAAATATCGTGTATTGTGAAAACGACTTTAAATTAGGGGTGGGCGATGTGGTAAAAATATATCACGATAATTAAAGACATTTTCACGATATACGATATTGATACTGATCAAATGTATCAATAACAAGAGGTTCTTAAAAACTACTATTCAAATATTATACCATACTTAGTAAAGTGATTTTTATTAAAAATGTGCTGCACTTTATCCAATGAAACAGGACTAAATTACACTCTTTATAATGAAACACACAGTTGGTCAGTGTTCTTTAAGCACTGACAATATCCTCAATCTGCTCAGAAAAGCATATCGTCTATCACAATAATTTATCATGATACAATAAAATATCATCATATTGCCCAACCCTACTTTAAATATTGTCATGTAATATTTTTACCACAATCACCCAACCCTAATGCAAACTCCACACAGGTTTCGGAGTCTGAGGTCGGGATCAAACCGAGAATCTCTGGAGTTGTGAGGTAACTGCACTAACCACATGCATCACCATGCTACCTTCGGTAAATTCTTAGTAAATAAAACTCACTCTTTCTATCATCTTCTTCTTTCGGCTTCTCCCTTTATCAGGGGTCACCACAGCGAGTTAAACGTTTCCACCTCACCCTGTCCTCCACGTCCTCTACTCTCACCCCAACTCCCTGCATATCTTCATTCACCACAACCAAATAACTCCTCTTTGGTCTTCCTCTCCGTCTCTTGCCTGGCAGCTCCATCTCCAACATCCTCCTACCAATCCCATATCCACTATGCCCTCCTCTGCAACATGTCCAAACCATCTCAATCTTCCCTCTCGAATTTTTTGGTCTCCCAAATTTTCCAACCTGTGCTGTCCCTCTGATTATCTCATTCCTAATCCTGTCCACCCTAGACACTCCTAAAGCCTCGAACCTCGAACATCTTAAGTCCCCTGCTTCTGCCACCTCCAGCTCTGCTTCCCTGTCTCTTTGTCAGTGCCACTGTCTCTAAGCCATACAACAAGGCTGGTCTCACTACTCTCTTAGAAATCTTTCCTATCACTTTTGCTCTGCGACCCTTTTGTCACACAGCACTTCCTGTACCTCCTGGACCTTTGTGACCACTGATCCCTGTAGCCTGACTGTTCCACCTGCCTCCCTTTCATTACACACGTGTTATTCTGTCTTACTACAGTTGACTTTCATTCCTCTCCTTTCCAGATTATACCTCCACCTCTCCAAGTTCTCTTCTACCTGTTCCCTGTTCTCACTACAGATCACAATGTCGTCTGCAAACATCATAGTCCACGGCGATTCCTGTCTGACCTCATCTGTTAGTCTGTCCATCACCAGAGCAAATAAGAAGGGACTCAGGGATGATCCTTGATGCAGTCCCACCTCTACCTTGAAGCTATCTGTCACTCCTACAGCACATCTCACCGCTGTCACGCTGTTGTCATACATGTCCTGCACTAATCTAACGTACTTCTCCATACCATACACCACCACAGTTCACTCTTTCTATCTAAAATTTTTTAATGTAAAGTATTTTTTAGTAGTTTTAGTTTTACCGCATAATTTTATCTGCACTAAATTAACTATAATAACCCCTGTGCAAACATAAAAAGGACAGCCCTGGGGTCCTCAGCTGATAGCTCTTAGTACTGGGGGCGTATCTGATTACAGTTGACGAAAAGGACAACCCTCTCCTGGAAAAAGCAACACTCAGAAAAGATGTTAAATGACAGGAATCAGTTGTGATACTATCGCTCTCTCCAGATGGTGGGCTTTTACTGTCTCTTACGCAAGTGCCCGGCAAGAACAAGTTAGGCATCCCTGGGGAGCTGCACTGGTCTCTATAAAGCAGGCCGCTGCCTCTGAGCACTCGCTTACTCATTGAGACCACATGAAAAGTCATAGTAACATATTTCTCCACTGCTCCAGGCTGTTAGTATCCAGTGTGATGAGCGGTCAGTGTCTCATAACCAACAATTCAAACCTCGTGATTCATGAAGACAAATAAAATTAGCTTTTCCTGTCCTGGATGATTAAAGATGAAACAATACCTTTGAGACTCAGTTCCTTGTCCTGCTTTTCAACCTACAGCAGATGTTCGTAAACAGTGTTGTACAATGCAGTTAATCACTTGTGGGTGACTCAGAGCTCTGCCAAACAAGGGAAGTGTCCACTGAAGGCTGGTTTGGGATTAAATAACAATGATGAGTCACAGTGGCAGTGCATTGTTATATCAAAGACCTATAGCATAAACAGGTGAACTGGACCCTGGAAAGAGTGCGAGCCAAGGGTTTCTGATAAAACTGTTTGCTGTTCCTTATCATTGTTAACATTCACTTCCTTTATAGGTCAGCTAAAAAACACAGAGCGGAAAGGAGAGAAAGATATCCCATAGTTTAACAACCTATCTGAAGCTTTAACCTTGTGAATGTCTTTCTTTACAAAGTCAGCTCACAACTCCTGGAACATTAAATCAAAGAACAGTGAAAATACTTCAGCAAAGGTGATGGTATAAAACAGCTTTGTCATTTATTTTCATAGCAGTCCATGTGTTCACAACTCACTCACTCACTAGTGTCTTCTCTCTTTAAGCAGCCAGCATCCCTAATGAGTGTTCTCCGCACCTTGATGACACTTCAACATATAGGAAGCTGTCTAACATCCATCCGTTCAGTGTCATCCCTTTTTGCTTTAATGGCTGAGGTCTTAAAAATTATAATAAATTATAATAGGAAATACAATCTGGACGTTGTGGCGGTAAACAGCTGGTCACCTCAACAGCCAACCACTTGCTGTTAGCTCATGTTTTGACTAGAGACTGTTCTGACTTTGTTCTGGTCAATGTGACTTCTTGTGCCATCTATCAATGCATTGTAACTTCAGTCAAACAAATGCATCAGGCCCATCATTCCATCCTTAATGTTATGGCTTTTCCCTAGACAGGGTCATAACAGGGCATTACTGTATTTTCTATAATTATTGTGACTTTCAATAACTTAAATAAAGGTTACGCATGTTTACAACAGTTTAGGCTTTGTACATAATGGGATTAGGCATGCTCTGTAGACAGTAGCTTTCCACTCATGTTTCCAGCGGCACATCTGACACATTTATGTATCGTTTGCACGCAGTTGCCTTGTGAAAATACTCTTTATACTTACAAAGTAGCATTTCTTTGGGATGTGGAAGGAAACCGAGTACCAGAGTAAACCCAATTGGACACGTTGAGGACATGCAAACCCACACAGTGGGAGTCTGAGGATCGAACCAGGCGTCTGTGGAACTGTGCAGTGGCCGACCTATTTGCTTTTGGTGTTTGTTTAACGTCTCTTCAGCATCAATGGCTATTCAGGAGAAAGGCTATATCACTACTAGTCACATACTAGACACTAGTATGTGTGAATACTAGACACATTCACACTGGGCCAATCTAGTGCAACTAATTAACCTAATGCATGTCTTTGACATGTCAGAGGAAACCGGAGTACCCAACAGTAAACCCACACAGACATGGGGAGGCGAGCAAACCAACTAAAACAGAACAAAATCTATCACAGCAGCTATAAGGAATTCTTCAGGGGAGACGTTGGTCACATCACAGGAGATAAACAGCACGTTTCACGCCTTTTACAAGGGACCACATACTTCTGAACAGAATCTTCAGGTGACATTAACCATTCTGTAAACAATGGGACTGTGGTAGCCTTGTGGATAAGGTACTGAACTCTGGACCAGAAGGTCCAGGGTTCAAATCCCACCTCTGCCAAGCTGCCACTGTTGGGTCCTTGAGCAAGACCCTTAACCCACAATTGCTTGTATCAACCCACAATTGCTTGTATCAATTGTAAGTCGCTCTGGATAAGGGTGTCTGCTAAATGCGGTAAATGTAAATATTAACCTACCAAAACTGAACTTAGAAAATGCAGAAACGCTGGACAAGTCAATAACTCAATAAGGATTATACGATGCTTTAATTCAATCTGCACACAATAAAGCCCTTGGTCCAAAAAGCTTCCATGCAGACCTGAATAAACTTTTCTGGTATATTACCTCCCCTCAACTTTTAAACATGACACAAGCTACACAGCACAACACTAAAATTCCAACTCATATGAATACAGCCCTTATCACAGTACTGCTTATGCCTTGCTGACTTAATATCAGCTAAAAAAAGAAAGCACTGCACAGAGGTGGCTTCCCCACATAATCCAAGTGTATGACCTTGGCTATTTCAACTACATGACATAGTACTGTTAGAACTTGCCACAGCTAGAATCAATAAAGCCAAAGCATCTACTCTTGAGACAGAGAGAGACAGAGTTATTAAGTCTCATTTAATAAATTGTTAATTGCGTTATTTAGTAACGTGTACAGACTAGGGGATGGATGGACTACAGGGATGGGGAGGGAAATGGGATTGTCTTTTTGTCAGTCTCATTCATTTCAGTATTAGTCATAACGAGCTGCCTGATTAACAATAAATAAAATAAAAACTGATCACAAAAAATACTGCTTAAGCCTCCAGCAACATATCCCTCCAGCTTTAGCCCTACATCACTTATAACCAAACGATTTGAAAGTAATGACTAAAGCATTGGCCAACCACATCAAAACTGTCACACCAGTGACTATTCACCCGGATCTGATATGATTTATTAAAGGAGGGTAACTCTTCTAATAAATCTTGATTTTCACATGCCAACAAAACAATCTAGATGCAATTACCTCCTTAGAGTCAAATGGCTTTGGTAAATCATTTATTAATTAGATAAAGATACTATACAGTTCACACCTGGGTACAGTCACCACTAATCAGTACATCTGATACAATTATTTCTTCTTCATTTCAAACCACTGTTAAAAACAACAGAAGATCTTCACCATTGGACAGGCGAACTTACCTATTTCACTGTTTGGAAGAACAAAAACGGTAAAAATGTCAGTTCATCGGAAAATGTATTATTCACCATGATTTATATTTACTTAGCTCGGTCACTGGACTCTTCAATAAAAGTTTTCTTGAAAAAACAACCAAAAAAAGTAAACAAGAAGGACATGGAGCAAGCAATTTTCAAGCAAGTCAACTACAATTTATCCACATCTGGATACACTCCAAACAAAAACACTCTTGGTTAGAAATAGTCTGCAATAAATTATCTTTATCCAAACTCCAATTTGTTGAGTACACAATAAAATATCACACTGTATTGTTTTGATGGGTGCACTGTCGCCTCACAGCAAGAAGGTCCTGGGTTCGATCCCAAGTGGAGCGGTCTGCAACATGTGCAACATCTACAACTGTGATGGCATGGTGGCAAATAATCAAGAACACCAATTGCTACTTGCCACCAGGTAGATATGCTCAAATCGAGCACAACCACAACTTTCTGCTTAGTAGCTCATCACTAATGCAAAAGTCTATAAACCTTTTACCAACATCAATAACACTGCCAACATGCAGATAGGGACAAAGCCCTAACAATTACACTTACATTTACAGCATTTAGCAGACGCCCTTATCCAGAGCGACTTACAATTGGTACAGTCTTACAATCCAAGCAATTGTGGGTTAAGGGCCTTGCTCAAGGACCCAACAGTGGAAGCTTGGCAGAGGTGGGATTTGAACCCTGGACCTTTTGGTCCATAGTCCAGTACTTTAACCACTAGGCTACCACAGTCCCACTTTCTCTCCTGCCATCAAATTCTAGGTAGAAATATCTATCACCACATTCACAATGAGAAAAATAGTAATCCCCAGCTGATTGGCGCAAGACACATGGCGCAAGACAAGACAGTCCATCGCAAGGTACATGCACACGTACACCTACTCGTGATGGGACACTGAAGACTTCAGAGACATGTCTTTGGAATTTGGAGAAAACCCACAAGCACAAGGGGAGAACATACAAACTCCACACAAGGAGCAACTGAGCCTGGGCTCAAACTTGGGTCTCGGGAGCGATGAGGTGAAGCACTAACCACTGTGCCAAAATGCCATTCCAACTGTACTTATATTAATATTTATTTTGAATGTGCTCTATTTAACTATTTGAATTAAGCACACCTTCATTACTTTTTATAAGAAACCTTTCCAGACTTTCAAACTTGATAACAGAATGCAGTTGCTGCAGATTTGTCGGCTGCACATCCCAAAGGTGTTCTATTGGGTTTCGATCTGGTGACTGTGGAGGCATTTTGAGTACAGTGAACTCGCCGTCAATTTCAAGGAAACCAGTTTGAGATTTGATTTGAGCTTTGTGAGCATGGTGAGTTATCCTACTGGAAGTAGCCATCAGAAGATGCACTGTGGTCATAAAGGGATGGATATGGTCAGCAACACTTGATACTTTTCCTCCTAGGCATGATGTTCTACTTTCTTATTACAGTATAGTGCCAGTTAAAGCTTTTCCTCATAGCACCCTGAGGGTTTTCGGCAACTTCAGACTTTAATGCGACTGCATGAAAACACCTTGAGGGAGACCTTTATAGAAAACACTGCATTTTCTTCTTCTTTAAAACTGCAGTTCTTCTGCAACAATACCCGTCTCCAGCCCTCTTCAGTCAGTGAGCTAGCGACCATCCTCTCCATTCCATTCTGCATAGGAATTTAACAATACACCAGTTCATTTTTTTTAGCAGTGGGTGTCAGAGTGATATTCAGTTCAAATGAACATGGAGGAAGCAGTATACACTTTATTAGGTACACCTGTTCAGCTGCTCATTAACACCATATCTAATCAGCCAATCACATGGCACCAGCTCAGTGCATTTAGGTATGTAGACATGGACAAGATGAAATGCTGAAGTTCAAGTCGAGCATCAGAATGGAGAAGAAAGGTGACTTTGGTGACTTTTGACTTTGGCATGATTGTCGGTACTAGATAGACTGGTCTGAGTGTTTCAGAAACTGATGATCTACTGGCATTTTCAGGCACTGTCATCTCTAGGGTTTACAGAGAATGGTGCGAAAAAGAGTGGCAGTTCTCTGTGTGAAAATGCCTTGTTGATGCCAGAGGTCAGAGGAGAACGACCAGACTGGTTCGAGCTGAGAAGGCGGCAAAAGTAACTCAAATACCCACTCATTACAACCCAGGGATGCAGAAGAGCATCTCTGAATGCACATGTTGAACCTTGCAGCAGATGGGCGACAGCAACAGAAGACCACAGTGGGTGCCACTCCTGCCAGCTAAGAACAGGCAAATGTGGCTACAATTCACACGGACTCACCAAAACAACAAGACCGGAAAAATGTTGCCTGGTCTGATGAGTTTCGATTTCTGCTTAGTATCAACAGTTCAGAATGGTGCCATTGGTGCAATGGTGTGGGAGATATATTCTTGGCACACTTTGGGCTCCTTAATACCAATTGAGCATTGTTTAAATGCCACACAGCATTGCTGCTGTCCATGTCCATCCTTTTAGGACCACAGTCTACCATCTTAGCTACACTGTGGTAGCTACTTCCAGCAGGATAAAACACAATGTCACAAAGCTCAAATCATCTCAAACTGGTTTCTTGAACATGACAGTGTGTTCACTGTACTCAAATGGCCTCCACAGTAACCAGATCTAAATCCGATAAAGCACCTTTGGGATGTGCAGCCGACAAATCTACAGTAACTGCATTATGTTACCATATCAATATTGACCGAAATCTCTAAGGATTGTTACTATTCTGTGAACCATTATCCAGAACGAGTTACATCCAGATAGCAATGTTTGATGGTACAAAAATGTCTCTACTGTCCTAAGAAAAGAGGGTAAACTGGCTATAACCCAGTAGGAAATAAAGGTAGAAGGCCTAGTGCACTGTGGGAATTGCACTCCTATCACAAAGCACAAACATCCTGCACGCTCAATTCAACATTTCTGCCCCTCTAAATCAAACCTTATGCAGCCGTGCTGCTGCAGCAATCACTTCTGCTCCACCAGCTGCCAAAGGCCGTCCAAGGTGCCTCAGCTGGTAAATGAAGATACATTTGCTTCACAAGGTAGAAAAGCAAGATTATCAGGACTCAGACTTGATCAGTCTTGATGCATCAACCTCTTGCTGGAGACTGTGACCTCAAAACGATTTCTGAACAACTCCAATCAAAGCGGATTTGCTCTTGTAGACCTGCGTGTGGTACATCCACATGGTCAAAATAAAGTCTGTTTTAGACTGTGCAATTTCAGTGGTCTTACAAGATTATTAGAAATCACACTGGACGAGAAGATTCCCCTAAAGTATTGGGAGAATTCTATAATAGGCTGCGTGACAGTACGTGTTTTCCATATCTGATGATACGATACATTTTTTTAAAACAATAGAACAGGAATACAGGAATTACCACATGCTGCTGGCTTCATCAAACTCAGAAGCATTCAAGAGTTTCAAGCAGTCATAAATGAAAAAAAAACCTTGATGCACAAGTAATCTGCCCTGCTATTTATTTTCCTGCAGCATCCTTTTCACACTAAACACTCTTCCTGTAAAGCACACATTTCGTTTGCTTTTCCCACCCCATTTCTGCTACAGCATTTGTAGCTATACCCGGAGTTGCATGCCATCCACTGCAGTCCTCCAAATAGTGGCTTTAACCAAGACTGGTAGCAACTTAGACATTTATATATGCATTCATAAAGTCTTCAGACCCTATTACTATTATCACATTTTGTTATGTTGCAGCCGTGTGCTAAAATAAAAAAATGAATCAAGTTTCCCCCATCAATCTGCACAATATCCCATAATGACAAAGTCACAACAGAATTTTAGATTTTTTTTTTTTTTTTTGCAAATTTATTAAAAGGGAAAAAATAAAATTGCACATGGACATAAGTATTCAGACCCTTTACTATGACATTTGAATTTAGCTCTGGGTGTCTCCCATTTCTCTTGATCATCTTTGAGATGTTTCTACACCTTGACTGGAGTCCACCTGTGGTAAATTCAGTAAATTGATTGGATATGATTAGGTCACACTTGTATTTATAAGGTCTCACAGCTAACAATGCATATCAGAGCAAACACCAAGCCATGTGGAGGAAAGAACTGTCTGTAGAGCTCAGAGACATGATTGTGTGGAGGCACAGATCTGGAAAACACTACAAAATAAATTCTGCTGCACTGAAAGTTCCCAAGAGCACAGTAGCCTCATAATTCTTAAATGGGAAAAAGTCTGGAACAACAAGACTCCACCCCACCAAACTATGTAATCGTCGGAGAAGGGCCTTGGTAAGAGAGCTGACCAAGAACTCAACTGTCACTCTGGCTGAGCTCTAAAGATCCTGCTTGCAGATGCGAGAAACTTCGTGAAGGTCAATCATCACTGCAGCACTCCACCAATCTGGGCATTATGTTAGGGTGGCCAGACAGAAGCCTCTCCTCACTAAAATACACTTGAAAGCCTGCCTGGAGTTTGCAAGAGCTACTCTCAGGACTCTAAGATTGTGAGAAACAAGATTCTCTGGTCTGAGTGAGCACTCAGCCATAATAAAGCCCAGATCGGTGGAGTGCTGCAGTGTTTCCAATACCTTCTTGAATCTATGCCACGAAGAACTAAGGCAGTTCTGAAGCCAAAAGGGGGTCCACTCAGTACTAACAAAACAAACACACACACACACACACACACACACACACACACACACACACACACACACACACACACACACACACACACACACACACACACACGTGGGTGAGCCATGACACAGTCAGCTGGAAGTTGTCAGCACGTGGAATTCTATAGCTTGGTTCTGTGATCTAATAGTCGATACTGATCTTGGTTACAGTGGCTATAGCAAATGCTAGAATAAATATTCACTTCCATATTGCAAAAGATTTGGAGTTGCTCCGAGTCCCTCAACGAATTAATATAAATAAATAAGTTTTCATTTGGCTCAAATGGCATGGGTACTTTATACAGAAGCATTATGTTGTGGAATAAAGCTGGTATGAGACTGGATTCATAATGGAGGCATCTTATCTGACGAAGACTCCATGTTGTCATTGCTTTGCAAAACATTTTTTGTACCTCCTAACAACTGCGCAGTGTTTCTAAAGGTTTACCAAACACCTTAATCCATACACACACACACCTGTAGCAGCAGTACTGAAGTTCTTAGCTAAAAGCTAAGGATGTTTTTTCACAGCCATATCGACGACAGGACTGTTCACTTACCATTTCTGCTCGCCTGTCCTCAAACGCACCGCTTACTCCACTTTCGGAATGCAAAACTGTTGCGCGTTGGCTTTTCACTTTAGGTGACGGGCTGGTATTCAGTAGCAGACAGATGTTAAATCTCGGTCCCTTCGCTTCCATGTGCTCCTCACACGCTGCACGCGCGCACAGACGCAGAGTGCGCCTATGACGTCATAAGAGAGCAGCTCCGCGACTAGAGCAAAGAGCGCAAAAACATTCGCGCATCGATCAGCTCCAGTGACGTATAGTCTGCCTTGGACCTGATGCGCACAGTCGGTGTATTATGCACACTCACCATATAGGTGTTCCACTGTAGGCATACAGTTACATACAGCAGCCAATCTGTTTTAACGATGGCAGTTTACTTGACAAACAACAGCTATCATTTCTGTTCTGATAGCCGGTGTCTGAGTGTCTGTCTGAGTTTCCTTAGGGTTCTCCGGTTACTTCCCACATTCCAAAGACATGTATTTGGTCAGCTGGTGCCTCTAAAGTGTCCCAGTGAGAGTGAGTGCGTGTGCATGTGTTTTGCTATGAACTGGAGCCATGTCCAGGGGTGGTTCCAACCTGTGCTACCAGTTAAGCCCCCGTCACCCCACAACCCTGAACTGGATTTAGCTATTATGGATAGTGGGTGATTAAACACTGCCAACATTTTATTACAGCTGCATAACAAATATGACAGATAGGTTGTTATAAAATGCCTAGACAAAACAAAAAGATACTTAACATGTCATTCATGCCAGGTTAAAAATAAAGGTACACAATATAGGCAAATATTTATAGAAAATCTCATTCAACCACATGAATATTAGTTTGGAGTTTGTCCCGCATTTCCACTAAAACAGGATTCAGTCTTCTGAAAAGATTTGGAATTTGGAACATGACTGTGAGGCTTGACATTGATGTTGGACAATAAGCCCCCTCTCAGAGTTGGTATTCCAGGTCATTTCAAGCTGTCTGATGGAATTGCAATAACTTAATAACTCAAATAATTAGTACAAAATAGGGACAGAATCACTGGTCTTGGGTGATTAATTTTACTTGGGTGTATTTTATGGATTTTGGAGCTGAACATAAAAATCATTTTAATAGTTTCCCATCACATACTTACTGACAGTTTGCCAGTAATGAAACCTCTAGAGCCATGGAGCTTAGATGAGGCAGATGAATATGCCACAATGCATGAATCAGACATAGAAAACGACAAGGTTTCCAAGAAAAGCTTATTCCAAGATTCAGGGAGGCATTTATGTTGGTCCACAAACCAGACAGGTCATCAATGGCACTGAGTTCGAAGAGCTGCTAGTCAGGCTAGAGACTACAGCATGGAAGGCACTTAATGAACGCTGCAACCGCAAATGTATACAACAACGTAAGACTCAGTGTATAAAACAAAGTTAGTGACTAAATTTACAGACCTCTTTGGGGTCCAAAGGCCAGAGGTTACACCAAATAGTGACTGTAAGTGCCACAGCAGGCATCTCTAGGCATGAACAAGTGGGTTAAAGTAATCCAGTTCAGCATTGTAAGGGCCTAAGTGGCAGTTCAGGGCACAAGGCGAGAACCTACCCTAGACAAGGCACCAATAGATGACAGGGTACCTCTAGAACCAGGGATCTCTGAAGCTCTGAGGTGACAGTGCTAACTATTGTGCCACTGTTCTGCCATGAAAGAAAATAATAATAACAATCCACTGTTAACCCACTGGACACTCAGAATCCTGTTGTTGGCTGACCAGTGTGGGCTTGTTTTGCATTGGTAGCCCATCTAACTATGGGCTACTATGTGTGGAAAGTGGTGGCCTAGTTGTTAATTTACTATTCTATGAATCAGAAGGTCCAGGGTTCAAGTTCCACCTCTGCCAAACTGTCACTGTTGGGTCCCTGAGCAAGGCCCTTAACCCACAACTGCTTAGATTGTAAGTCACTCTGAATAAGGGCATCTGCTAAATCACATAAATGTAAATCTAACCCAAGGTCCCCACTGTTGTGAAGCTTAGTTGTTTGAGTTACTGTCATTTTCCATCTCAAACCACTCTGGACATTCAGGTCAAGGTTTCAAGTCCCAGCATTGCAAAGATGCCTCTGTTGAGCCCTTGAGTAAGGTACTGAAGCCATAATTGCTTGGATTGTGCATTGGGAAATTGTATCAGCTTTAAGTCTCTCTGGGTAATGGCGTCTGCGAAATGGCTAAATACAAACAAGGCATTTCTGCCCACAGCGGTGCCAATTGCTAGACTTTTTTCTGTTCCAGTTTGTGTAGAATCTATTTTTCTCATTTTGATGTTTGACGTGAACACTAACTGAAGCTCTCTGACCTATCTCTGGTTGACTTTATGCATTACACTGCTGCCACATAATTGGTCTATTGGATAACAGCATGCCTGAACTCTTCATGAAAGAATTCACCACAGGTGATTGCTTTAATTACGCACAGGAACCCTGGCTTCCCCACAATTTCATCAAAGTGTAGCTAATAAATGTTTACCAAAGTGTTTATGTTATTCATTACTCTTGGCAATATTCAGCATTTTAGCTGATCAGATGAACAGAAACAGTAATATGGTGCTGTTCATTCATTAAACACAAACTCCTTCTAAGGAGCGGCACAGCCTGAGTTCAATATCTCCATACTTCAATACTTCAATACTTCAGAGAGCTAAAAGAAACTCACTAAAACCTGTGTGTCTCTGGGTGTCTACTGAACACATGTGGAACAGAAGAAGCATTCTGGCATTTACTGGACAGTGCACCTTTCGTTTGTCCTGCATGGACACAAGGCTTTTCTTTATGATGGCTCTCTGAAAGGGATAGATAAATAAACTGGAAATCAGAAACATGACTGAGGTATCAAATTTCCAGAAATCCATGCCAGAATGATTCACAATTTATTTACAATGTTTACAATTTGCAAAGATAAAATGTGTTTTATACAGTAGTGCTTGGAAGTTTGTGTACCCTTTAGAATTTTCTATATTTCTGCAACAATACGACTTAAAACATCATCTGATTTTCACACGAGTCCTAAGAGTAGATAAAGAGAACCCAGTTAAACAAATGAGACAAAAATATTATACTTGGTCATTTATTTATTGAGGAAAATTATCAAATATTACATATTAGTGAGTGGCAAAGTATGTGAACCTCTAGTATTAGCAGTTAATTTGAAGGTGAAATTAGAGTCAGGTGTTTTCAATCAATGGCATGACAATCTGGTGTGAATGGGCACCCTGTTTTATTTAAAGACCATGATCAAAGTCTGCTCACACAACACACTTCACAAGTGTATCATGGCACGAAAAAAGAACATTTCTGAGTTGTTGATGCTCATCAGGCTGGTGAGGTCACAAAGGACCCCAGGGTAACTTCTAAGCAACTAAAGGAATCTCTCACATTGGCTAATGTTAATGTCCACCATCAGAAGAACACTGAGCAACAATGGTGTGCATGGCAGGGTTCCAAGGAGAAAGCCACTGCTCTCCAAAAAGAACATTGCTGCTGGTCTGCAGTTTGCTAAAGATCACGTGGACAAGCCAGAAGGCTATTGGAAGAATGTTATGTGGATGGATGAGACCAACAAAGGACATTTTGGTTTAAAAAAAAGCGTTATGTTTGGAAAACGGAAAACACTGCATTCCAGCATAAGAACCTTATCACATCTGTGAAACATGGTGGTGGTAGTATCATGGTTTGGGCTTGTTTTGCTGCATCTGGGCCACGACGGCTTGACATCATTGATACAAGAATGAATTATGAATGATATCAGAGAATTCTAAAGGAAAATGTCAGGACATCTGTCCATGAACTGAATCTCAAGAGAAGGTGGGTCATGCAGCAAGACAACGACCCTAAGCACACAAGTCGTTCTACCAAAGAATGGTTAAAGAAGAATAAAGTTAATGATTTGTAATGGCCAAGTCAAAGTCCTGAGCTTAATCCAATCGAAATTTTGTCTAAGGACCTGAAGCGAGCAGCTAATGTGAGGAAACCCACCAACATCCCAGAGCTGAAGCTGTTCTGTATTGAGGAATGGGCTAAAATTCCTCCAAGCCGGTGTGCAGAACTGATCAACAGTTACAGGAAACGTTTAGCTGCAGTTATTGCTGCACAGGGGGGGTCACACCAGATACTGAAAGCAAAGGTTCACATACTTTTGCCACTCACTAATATGTAATATTGGATCATTTTCCTCAATAAATAAATAACAAAGTATTATATTTTTTGTGTCATTTGTTGAACTGGATTCTCTTTATCTACTTTTAGGACTTGTGTTAAAGGTGTTCATTCAGAAATATAGAAATTCTAAACGGTTCACGAACTTTCAAGCACCACTGTATATAGCGGGTTTGTAATGTCACTGACTGCAGCTACACTGGAGGAATATGGGAATATAAATATTTTCTGGCCAGTAAAGTGAAGTTATACCCTCATCTTTCACTTTATTAGGTACACCTCCTTGTTTTTACAGTCATTGTCCATTTGATCAGTTCCAATTACCATATAGATGCACTTTGTGGTTTTACGATTACAGATTGTAATCCATCTGTTCCTATACATACTTTTAGTCCCCTTTTCTCTGTTCTCTAATGGCCAGGACCCCCACAACGCCACCACAGATCAGGTACTATTTGGGTGGTGGATCATTCTCAGGACTGAAGTGACACTGATGTGGCGGTAGTGTGTTAGTGTGCATTGCAGTGCTGCTGGAGTCTTTAACCTCAGTTTCACTGCTGGACTGAAAATAGTCCTTACTAGTCGCTTACCAAACAATGTCCAGGCACCAGGATCATGTAGGCAGCGTCCTCTGTGCACTGATGAAAGATTAGACGATGACTAACACAAACTGTGCAATAACAGATGAGACTGATAGTTGATGTGTATAACAGAATGCACTGTGAGTGAATACAGTGCTTAAGAACTCCATCTGATCCACTCATCCCAGCCCAGCACACACTAACACACCACCACCATATCAGTGTCACTGCAGTGCTGAGAATGATCCACCACCCAAATTGTACCTGATCTGTGGTGGTACTGAGGGGTTCTGACCATGATAGAACAGAGCTAATGGGATATTAAAGTCTGTAGAGAAATAGATGGATTACAGTCTGTGACTGTAGAACTACAAAGTGCATGTACAGTGGGGCAAAAAAGTATTTAGTCAGTCACTGATTGTGCAAGTTCTCCTACTTAAAAAGATGAGAAAGGTCTGTAATTTTCACCATAGGTACACTTCAACTATGAGAGACAAAATAAGAAAAAAACAGGAAATCACATTGTAGGATTTTTTTTAAATTTAATAGTAAAACATGGTGGAAAATAAGTATTTGGTCATCCACAAACAAGCACGATTTCTGGCTCTCACAGACCTGTAACATCTTCTTTAAGAAGCTCTTCTGTCCTCCACTCATTACCTGTATTAATGGCACCTGTTTGACCTCGTTACCTGTATAAAAGACACCTGTCCACAGCCTCAAACAGTCAGACTCCAAACTCAACTATGGCCAAGACCAAAGGACACCAGAAAGAAAATGGTAGACCTGCATCAGAATGAAGAATGCTGAGTTGCATTACAAGAACACCATACCTACTGGGAAGCATGGGGGTGGAAACATCATGCTTTGGGGCTGTTTTTCTGCAATGGGGACAGGACAACTGATCCGTGTTAAGGGAAGAATGAACGGGGCCATGTATCGTGAGATTTTAAGACAAAACCTCCTTCCATCTGTGAGAGCATTGAAGATGGAACGTGGCTGGGTCTTCCAGCATGACAATGATCCCAAACACACTGCTCGGGCAACAAAGGAGTGGCTCCGTAAAAAGCATTTCAAGGTTCTGGAGTGGCCTAGCCAGTCTCCAGACCTCAACCCCATAGAAAATGTGTGGAGGGAGTTGAAAGGGAGTTGCCCAGTGACAGCCCCAAAGCATCACTGCTCTAGAGGAGACATGCATGGAGGATTGGGCCAAAATACCAGCTACAGTGTGTGCAGACCTGGTGAAGACTTACAGGAGTTGAACTTTTGTTATTGACCAAATACTGATTTTCTACCATAATTTGCCATTAAATTCTTTTAAAATCCTACAATGTGATTTCCTGGATTTTTTTCTCATTTTGTCTTTCATAGTTGGTGTACCTATGATGAAAATTACAGACCTCTCTCATCTAAGTAGGCTGACTAAATACGTTTTTGCCCCACTGTATATGGTAAGTGGAACTGATAGAACAATGTCCAAAAATGGACAATGAGTGTAGAAACAAGGTGTGCCTAATAAAGTCATGGAGAATCAATGCTTGGTCTCAGAGAGCAGATGCTTATAAATGAAATGTTCATGAAATTATACAAATGGTAAAAGTGGGTTTGAAACAAGGTGTCTTACCTTTCAGACACTTTATTCACATAAAATCCAGTAGAATCATTCTTCCCTAAAAGTTTCTATGAAGTGTATGACTTCTTTATGGAAGGCTGTCATTTCACCAAGTTCACCTGGATACATTACTACACAAATTGGGGAGTGTTCATAGTGGTGACAAGTGGTTCATAGCTATTAAATGGTTCACTTTAGAACACCACCACTCTGCTGCTCAAATGTAATGTATATTGATTTTTAAACACAGGCACCTAAAATCACATGCTTTCATTTTAGAGCATCTGTATTTGAAGTATGCAGCAACAGCAAAATGTTTAAGCTGATAAATAAGTCTGAGCTACACTAGTTAACATTTAGCTTATTGAACATTTCTTGTCATTAAATACAAAAACTGTAAGGGCTGTACAGGCAGTTGGAATTTCACTGTACACTTAATTACCATCACCTTATGGCTGGTGGTTACAATGACCACAAAAAGTTGTCCATATTTCTGTTCAGCAATGTATTTAGTAATATTCTCTTTCGGCCAGAGGGAGTGTTAATAGTTGCACTGACTGGAAATGATAGCTAAAGGCCCATAGGTCTCTGCTGAAGCTGCTATAATTAGAGATCACCCCTGAGGGGACTGCAAAATGAGGAAAACCCCAGCTGAAGTACCAAGACTAAGAGGTATGTAGCTGTGAATATGTACACCCAAGACTGCTCCTTAGCAATGAGCCAAGACATACACAGTATGTAGACAATTTTTACAAAAAATTAATTCTCTATGAATGCTAGATAGTTATACTACAAAAAGGCAACACTAAAAGTGGGCGAACCCAAAGCAGTTTGAAACATTATAGCTTAACACTAACATGCCTCCTGCATACCCACCTAACCTCAAGCTAACCCATCGCTGCTGAGTGTTCCCAGGCCCAGATTCATTCAGGGGTCCCCCCACAGCTAGAATACTTCCTGGACCAGGATGCCAAGTAATCTTCAGTCACTTAAGCTGTCATGCTTGTAATAGCAAGTGCAAGAGATCAGCATGATTGGCAGCCATGAGAGCTTCAAGTGAACAGGATGACTCTGCTTCCAAAGCAGCCAGCAAAGCAGAAATCAATCTTCTTAAAAAGCAATTTAACCCAGTGACTAAGAACCAAGGTTAACAAGCCACTTATTTATAGAAAACACTAGGCAAGTCAGATTTAGGCAAAATTTTATAAAGAAATTCATTTATGATTCAGAAAGCAATACAATATCAATACATCTGAGCACATATGTACAAACTTTACAAAAAGAACCCAAACATTAAGTTAAGACCAGTGAATGGTACTGCTGACCATTTTATTACTAAAAATAAAATTAAATACAAATAAATCTGGAACTTTAAATTGCATGACATCGAGGCAGTGTAAGTGTTATGCAATGGCTAGACTGCAGTCATGTAGTGAAGGAGTCCTCTTGGTGCTGCATGTGTGGGTAAAGTCTCAGTCAAGGGCTTTAAAACAGAAGTCCCAGTCCAGAAGGGCTCAGGAGTTGCTGAGCACCTCTAGTTTTCGTTTTAAGTGTTCACACTTCCTCCTGAGCTGTTCCTTCGAGCTGAGAAGCTTTCTCTCATCGGCCTGTAGGCCCACGATGAACTCCGTGGCCTTTTTCAGAATGACCACCTTGGCCGCCTTCTCGTTGTTGGCCACCGCTGGAACCTCGTCGCGCAGCGCAAAGAAGCTCAGTTTGAGCTCGTTGCGCCGCTGCCGCTCGAGCACGTTGTGAGTTCGTCTCTTGTCGTTGTCCTCGGAGTCCGAGGCTTTGGGGCTCGCGCACTTTCGGCTCGAGGCTTTGTGCGCGCGCGTGCTGCCGTCAAAGCGGAGGCGCTTGAGCGCGGGCTGCTCGCTCGGACTGCAGGGCTGCGCCGCGTAGTTGTGCTGGTGGATGGTCACGTGACACTGCTTGAGCACTACGGGGCTTGACTCGCATTTCTTGGCCGACTTCCTTTTCTCTACCGTCACAACGTCGATCTCTTCATCATCCTCCTCTTCGTCGTCATCATCTGTTTGGACAAGACAAAGAAAAATAGCCGGTCAGATCAAAACTCACGCTACCCCGTTAACGCCACGCCCACTAAACGCTTTGAATTCCAGCCCCTATCACAACCCAAGATTGCCACGCCCACTCACCGGCTTTCTACAGCTGCAACGTTAAACCAGAGCATGAGCTACCGTTTAATTGACCCCAATCATAATTCAAATCAAGACTTACCGGACTCGCTGTCGCTGCTACTGCTGCTCCCGCTGTTGGGCGGCGTGTCCATAAGCGAGCTCTGCTCCGGCTCCTTAAACTTTGCGCAGTCTGTAAGCGGGTAAGGAAACACTACTGAAGGATCTATACAATCCGAAGCGGTGTTCACGTTAAGCTCCTGCAGGTAGCCCGGGTTCGATTCCTCCCCACACTCGCTCTTGGTAGTCGATCCTTTGCGGGCGGCTCTGATCGAGGCCAAGCGCTCAGACACCGCTCTCTCCAGCTTAGCGGCGGCCGAGAACCCGCTCCACATGCAATCCTGAATAATGATGGATTTGAGGAACGACTGCGACGAATCCGCGTCACAAATAAGGCTCTGACTGACCGCGTCGTCCCCGAGGAGCTCCGTCACCATCTCCAGCTGATCAGCGGTGGAGGGGAATTGGCTGGAGAAGGACGAGCGCCGGCTCGGGGACAGAGGAGGCGTGGGCAGCAGCTCAAACTTCTTCCATATGTCGTCGCTGGGAGCCGGCGGCTGGCCGTGCTGCTGCGAGTAGAAATCCTCCTCTTCATCGTCTATGAAGAAGGGCTGGTACGAGTCGTAGTCGTAATCGTAACAGTAGTTCTTATTCGTTACGCTGAGCGGCATGATGACTGCCTGCAAAAGGAGAAATGGGTCAGAATGTCGCCATCACACCCGTCTTGACAGCTGCACCACTGGAAAGCTCGTACACACACACAGATGTGGATCTTTAAATCAATCCCAATACTCTAGTCGCATGCCCGATGAAAAAAAGGGGTACATGTACAGTACCAACGCATGACATGTGAATCGAAGCAAATTAAGCATTAGTCTACATAAAGTTCAATAATTAAATGAGCTGACAGCCATTCCACCAAAAGCAAGGACATGTCTGTACCAAAGTGATGTGCGTTCAATCAGCCAACATCAACCAAATTACGCTTAAAAAGCAAAACGCCCAACCAACTCCACATAATGCAACAATATTCAAGTCTTTAAATATTAACTACAGCACAGCGTACTCACCGTAGCAGTGTGTGTGTGTGTGTGTGTGTGTGTGTGTGTGTGTGTGTGTGTGTGTAAGCGCTGGAAAGAGCTCCTGCTATAACAAAGTAATTCCAGTTGGAAAGTATTTGCTGAACGCTGCACACAGTAGCCCAAGTTCCACTCCAAAACGCCGCACTAATTTACTCACGCGCCACTCACCATTCACAGCACAAATCTCCTCCCGCCGCCCCTTTTATGCTTACGGGCGTCTGCTACGCGCGATATACATCCGCCTCTTCCCGCCAAATGAACATGGCGTAGTAAAGCAAGGCGACCATTAATTTGCTCTTTCTATCACAGTCATTGCACGACATCAAACCTCACAAGACACGAATCAGCCCCTTTGGTTTTGTGTAATCGTGTACATTAAGTAGAATGTTTTGTAACGGGAACTATATTGTTTCGCGGAGACTTTCTGTGTGATGCGAACGTGGGCGGGGCTGAGGAGAAAGTCGTGGTTGTAACGGGCACGGTGACAGAAGTACTATCACGCTGAACAGGCATGTGACAGTGCGACTGGGTTTTTTGTTTGTTTTCAACGGAAAATATCCCGTGTGAACTCATCTAGAGCACACACATCTTATAAATAAGATATGCTTCTCAAATGCCCGACATACTCCCATTATATCCTAGACTATAATGCAGTGGTTGAGCTTTTTCTGCCAAACTAATCATTACCACCCCTTTTAACTCTCGTATGAAACTCTACTACTCCTCCATGTTCAACTGAAGATTAGTAAGCAAGGAGAGGTCATGTTTAAAAAGTGGTTAGTGTCGCCCTCTACTGGATACACAGGCTAACTCTTAAATGGACTAGTTAGAGTGGCACTATTAGGGACCCATTGCTTAGTAATTGCCTTCAGTGGCCATTTTATCAGGTGACCTACCATAAAGTTAACAGCTGTAACCTATCTGATACATGTTTGTCAGCAACCATCTCAACCTTCATTGAGAAGAGACCAAAAGAGTATCTCGGTTCAAGTGTTATTTGGATGGTGGACCATTTTCAACACACCAAACACACTGACACACTGGTATTAGCGTTTTTTCTTATACACAGTGTGCGCTTACTGCCCACATTATTATGAAAACACGTACACATGCTCAGTCGTGCAATTACCAAGGCAACTGTTGATAGGACGAACAACAAAAATTGTTCATTCAATAAATCTCATATGGTGTCTAACTGTACACATACAAGTTGGATCAAGAAGACAGGTGTAATAACGTGGCCAGCGATTGTACACTGATTAAACCAAGTAACATGGCTGCACTTGATGCACTTCTACCAGCATGACATACACTACAATGTCAATATGATGTCAGTGTCACTGGTGCGTTGAGAATAGTCCACCACCAACCTAACAACAAATGGTCAGAGGTGGTCCTGTCGTGATTCCTTTCCCATAATGACGCAGAAAAAGAGGTGTTCTGCACTTTGGATACATAAAACTTGACTCCAGTTAAAAACATTATCTGTCATTTTATGTACATTGCCTACAGAAAATCATCATAAATCCTTACATAATTCTTTTGTCAAAAAACCTAGCTGTTTTTACACATTATAACTTTAAGAATCAAATTGAAATAATATAAAAACATTCCAAGGAATTATTGCAAATTAATTAGTAAACTATCCAGTTTGGACAAGTGATCTTCCGCTGTAAAGTAACTATTATTACCTTGCTCAGGTACAACCAATCACCACCGAGATTACACACCAGGTTATTTGATTACTTCAGAATGATATGAAAAGTTGTCAGTAGCTTTAACTATCGCTCATAGTACTGCTTAAAGCGTTATTACAATGTTAAAAGTGCATGGCATCGCCAACACCTTGGCTGAATTAGGCTGTGCCTAAATGTGAACTGTATGTCTGAAACAGGGGAACATTGATCAGGGAAGCTACTAAGAGGCAAGTAGAAACTCTGAATGGCGTAAAGTATTTTGTTGCTAAGAATGTCTGTGCATATGACACAAATCCCACAAGCTTTACACACAGCTGTATGGCAGAGTGACAAGAAAGAAGACTCATCTTGTGGCAAAAAGATTTATGGTCAGATGAGACCAAGATTTTACTTTTTGTATTGAAATCCAAGTGCAGAGAAAATGGATGTTTCTAAGTACACCCAAGTTCTTGAGGACTGCCCACAACCTTCTGCTAGACAATTGAACATGGGCAAATGGTTCACCTTGTAGCACAAGCCTCAATCCCAAAATAAAAAATAAAATACGCAGTGGCATAAGGAAAGAAAGGGGAACATAGTGGCCAAGTCAGAGACCTGACCTACATCTGATTCAAAAGCTGTGGATGGACTTAAAGAGAGTAGTCCATTGTCACACACCATGAAATGTGACTGAACTTGAAAATAGGCATAATATTGCCCAACCTACTGTTAAGTCAAGTCAGATTTATTTTGTATAGCACTTTTTACAATGGAGCATTGTCTCAAAGCAACTTTACAATTTTAGATTATCTTCTAATATCCACAGCCAATCCCAAATTGAGCAAGCCTAGGGTGACAGAGGCAAGGAAACACTCCTTACTGTAGGTGTGCAAAGTTGGTAGAGGCATCTACTTTTGAAATTAAAGCAAAAGCTAACTTTACAAACACCTCCATATGTGGCAGGAACATCGGAACAATTGAGACGCATATTTGCCAAACACCGCGTCTCAGTGGCTTTAAAACCCCAAAACACGCTACACCAGAAACCGGTCCAGCCCAAGGATCGGGTCCCCCAGCACAAACAGAGTAATGTAGTGTACGCTGTTAAGTGCTGGGAGGATTGCCAGGAATTGTACATCGGGGAAACCAAACAGCCACTGGCGAAACGGATGGCACAACATAGAAGAGCTACCTCATCAGGTCAGGACTCTGCGGTTTACACCCACCTACAGGCCAGTGGACACTCTTTCAAGGATGAAGACGTGCAGATCCTTGATAGGGAGGAACGTTAGATTGAACGCGGAGTAAAAGAAGCCATTTTTGTAAAAAGGGACTGTCCATCCCTGAACCGAGGAGGGGGCCTCAGAGTACACCTCTCACCATCTTACAACGGAGCCATCGCAGCCCTTCCCCAATCCTGTGTGAATGGCACACGTGGCCATTGTCGTTAATGGTTATGGTAATCTGCATATTAAACTGATCACCGGTCCCATTGTTATGCAATGGTGCTGGCACCAGTCGTTATGCAAAGGTGCTGTATATAAGATTGGGGAAGTTTTTCAACTGCTGAGACTGAAGAAGTCACTTAGATGAGTGACGAAACGTTTCTCCAACAAAATCTATGTCCAGATGAACAGATTCAACTTCTGGGATTTTCTTACCTGGATCATTGAGCATGCATCAAGACCTAACTTTACAAACAATTAAATCAGACTGGATCTCTTTTCCAACCTGGATATTGTAGTTCTTAATTTTTGTGTTCATTTTTAAAACTGGGCCCTTTTTCTCATTACTTGAACATTATAAGTAAAAATTTATAAAGCTGGAAAAATAGATTCTTAATGGGTTTTGGTTTCAGATTGTAAGACAAAATGTCAACAGGGTTTTTCTTTTATAGGTTTCTATAGGTTCTTTTATGCAAATGGGTCAGTTGTTAACTCAGTACTTTATTAAGGTGCACTGATTAAATTTGTAAGCAATACCATTTAAGTACCATTAGTTTAATCGTTTCCAGATCTGTGTGGGTTTGCGATTACACCCTAAAACATCTATTTGATAGTGAGTATCTGATGCCCTGTGATAGACTGGTACACTTTCCAGAGCGTATTCTCGCCTTGGTTCAGTGATAACAGGATATGCTGCAGACCCGCCATGACCCTGCTGAGGGTAATCCTGAACTGTTAGGTCACCTGGACTCTGCATCCAAAATGCATATTCGGCATAGGCCTGGTATGGCACAACATGTCCAAACTGCATGGATGGGTCTGATTTATATGTAATAATGGACACTAGTGACTTACTTTCCCCTGACTACTTCTAGAATGCAGATGTTCCATGGATGTGCTTTAAGGGAATCAGGTTCCTTCAAAGCATGCCATGACACAGATCCATGTTTAGGCATGAGAGGGGCCATTAGGTTAAGGGAAAGCTTGAGGGGGTGATATGTATGCTGCACAATGAGGGATCTATTAAAGGGTATTGTCTCAGTGCCAAGTGGGCAGAAGGGCAAACACAGAGCCTTGACCTTCATTGTGAACGGACTCTGTGTAATCTATGTAGGATGCTGGTTGTACATGTTATTTTGTATATTTGAAAGTAGTAAACAGAGGTGACAATATTATGAAGATGTTCAATGAAAATTTAAAATAATTTAATGGTTCATTCCAAGCTACCACAATGGGCAAACCTTGTCTAGGGTATATTATGCCCATTTCCTTGTTTAGCAAATGGGCATAAATCTGACTTGACTAGCAACACTACTCAGTTCATAATATATGAATGCCTTGTATATTAAGAGAACTGAGGATATGGCTTCTAGAATTACCCAAGGCAAAAACAGAGCTGCACATTGTAAAGATGCAATGTACTACTGCCAAAAAGGATGTTCAACCATAAATCACAGAGATGACACCAAACCATTTTGATAGCTGAACATGCTGTGAAGCATACCTCAAACAAATGTAATTATTTTAATTAATATCATTTTTTCAGATCAGGTAGAGGAAAAAATATGGAACCACTCAATGTTGAGAAAAAACATGCAATCACCTTCTAATTTGCATTTCTAAAACAAAAGTCAATGCACAGGTGTAACTTGAAGTTCTGGCCCTTTTTCTAATTCCATTGGTAGAAAATAGGTTTAGTAATGAAGCCATTTTGGAGGATGATAATATCTTGCCACAGAGCAAAGTGTGTTAATGCTTTTCGTCAGGGAATGACATGGCCAATAATCAGTCCGGCTCTCAATCTCATAGAATAATGGTGATGGAAATTGGTCTGTGACAAAGCGCCATCCTGCTATTCAAGAAAGTGGAACCAGCTTAATTTCTAATATTGTTCTTCATTAGTAAAGTCATACAAGCCTAAGGAGGAGCAAAACAGAATTAACTGTGATTTTTGTTCATAGCTCCATAATTGTGTCTTCATCATTGTGTGACTCCTTAATTCCTCTACTTCCTCTACTCATCTAAAAAAAAAAAAAATTTACTTAATTTATTTGAATTGAATTTGTTTGAGGTATTCTTCACAAAGCCAGAATGTTCAGACATAAAGCAAAAATTGTTTGATGTCATATCTGTGATTGCATTATTCCATAATTGTTTCCAAGTGTAGTAAATGTTGACTGTGATACTGGTGGGCTTCAGACAGTGGTGTAGTCTGTTATATACTGTACATTAATATGCCATATACCAACTAGAAAATGGAAAAGTATTATTGCCAGTGCTTTATTCTGACAGGTATGAAAACAGTGTATCCACTACATCTGACTAGGCTACACCATTGGGTTTAGTCCCTATACATTTGGTACCACATTGCAGCGCTTCGTCCTCACAGTAGAAAGCACTGTTTGACTACTTTATTTATTTCACTGCATTTATATACTCACCAAACAAAACATTAGTCACTTGTAACTGAAACGTACCTAGTAGCATGTAATACCTACCTTCTCATGAGAATTTCCAGTAGACTGGGATTTTTGCCACTGCTGGAAGAACCATATGACTGTACGGTTCGATACACTTACAAATTCAGCTCCTTCATTCAAGCTATGGCCTTTGGCACACCCAAATGCAATCACTCCTTTTTGCCTCTGCTTTGTGATCCTTTTTCCACACAACAAATGAGACATTCACTGCACTGTAATACCTCTTCTCAATGTATGAATCCCGTTGCATGCCCCACAGGTACAGTGGGGCAAAAAAGTATTTAGTCAGCCACTGATTGTGCACGTTCTCCTACTTAGAAAGATGAGAGAGGTCTGTAATTTTCATCATAGGTACACTTCAACTATGAGAGACAAAATCCAAGAAATCACATTGTAGGATTTTTTAAAGAATTTAATTGTACATCATGGTGGAAAATAAGTATTTGGTCACCCACAAAAGAGCAAGATTTCTGGCTCTCACAGACCTGTAACTTCTTCTTTAAGAAGCTCTTCTGTCCTCCACTCGTTACCTGGATTAATGGCACCTATTTGACCTCGTTATCTGTATAAAAGACACCTGTCCACAGCCTCAAACAGTCAGACTCCAAACTCAACCATGGCCAAGACCAAAGAGCTGTCAAAGGACACCAGGAAGAAAATTGTAGACCTGCACCAGGCTGGGAAGAGAGAATCTACAATAGGCAAGCAGGTTGGTGTGAATAAATCAACTGTGGGACCAATTGTAAGAAAATGGAAGACATACAACACCACTGATAATCTCCCTCAATCTGAGGCCCCATGCAAGATCTCATCCTGTGGGGTCAAAATGATCATGAGAAAGGTGAACAAAAATCCCAGAACTACAAGGAGGGACCTGATGAATGACCTGCAGAGAGCTGGGCTGTTTTTCTGCAAAGGGGACAGGACGACTGATCCGTGTTAAGGGAAAAATGAACGGTGCCATGATTCATGAGATTTTAAGCCAAAACCTCCTTCCATCAGTGAGAGCATTGAAGATGGAACGTGGCTGGCTCTTCCAGCATGACAATGATCCCAAACACACCGCTCGGGCAACGAAGGAGTGGCTCCATAAAAAGCATTTCACGGTCCTGGAGTAGGCTAGCCAGTCTCCAGATCTCAACCCCATAGAAAATGTGTGGAGGGAGTTGAAAGTCCGTGTTGCCCAAAACATCACTGCTCTAGAGGAAATCTGCATGGAGGAATGGGCCAAAATACCAGCTACACTGTGTGCCAACCTGGTGAAAACTTACAGGAAACGTTTGACCTCTGTCATTGCCAACAATGGTTATGTTACAAAGTATTGTGTTCAACTTTTGCTATTGACCAAATACTTATTTTCCATCATTATTTACAATTAAATTCTTTAAAAATTCTACAATGTGATTTCCTGGATTTTTTTTCTCATATTTTCTCTCATAGTTGAAGTGTACCTATGATTTTCAATTACAGACCACTCTTATCTTTCTAAGTAGGAGAATTTTCACAAACAGTAGCTGACTAAATACTTTTTTGCCCCACTATATATAGGGTGGGTGATATGGTAAAAATATATCATGATAATTATAGACATTTTCACGATACACGATATTTATCATGATACATGTGATCGCAGTAAAAATGCATCAGTAGCGACAGATTCTTAGAAACTACTATTCAAATATTATCCCATACTTAAAGTGATTTTTATTCAACATGTGCTGCACATCATCAACATAAACTTGCTTAATTAGCCTCTTTATAATGAAACATGCAGTTGGTCAGAGTCCTTTAAGCACCCAAGATATCCTGGACATGCTCAGAAATGCATAACATCTATCACGATAACAAAATTTTCGATCCAATAACATAGTCATATTGCCCACCCTACAGATATACTTATAGTACGTTATATCTAAACCCTTAGATCTGAGACAGCTATGATGAGACATTTATTCATATCCATCCCCATATCATACCTGGCAATCATGTAGACATAATATGTTCCATTCTATAGGCCTTTTACCACTCTAACCGACTGTATTTGCAGACAATATTTAGAAAAAATACACAAAGTTTAGCGCTGTCAGAGCTTCAAAGATCTCTGGTTCGATTTTCGGTCTGACTGTGTGGCGTTTTCCTTTGTTTACGTGGGCTTTCTCCAGATAGCTCCTACTTTCCAAACACATGCGCTAGGTCAATCTCTTAAATGTCTTAGTGTGAGCGTGTGCCCTGCAATGGGCTGGCGTACTGTCTAGGGTTGATTCCTGCCTTGTGCTCTGTGATGCCGATCAGTCCAATTGCTCCCCGCAACCCTGAATTGGATTAAATGGGTATGAAGATGAACGACATAACACAACTTTGAACCACATGGTCACCGTTTAATCGCTGGGAAATAAAGCTGTCATTGTGTTATACGAAACGTTCAAATTCCTACTGTGCATTTCCTTTGCTTCAGGTTAAGCAGTAACATTTAATAAAAAAGAAGCTGAACTAGTCTTGGTTCTTTTGTCACAACTAAAGGATGCTGTAGACGTCTTAAACACTTACAGGATAGAAGAAGGATCATCAACTAAACGTCATAGAATATGTATCGTTCTCAGTGCAGTACATCCTGAGATAGAAAATGAATCCCCAAATTAAATACGTTGTCTCTTAAAAACAGACAGTAACACGAATACACTCTGTGATATCCTCCTTCCAGTCTCCACCACACAGACTTTACATCAGCCATACAAAAGGTACCAGAGTTTACATCAACAATATAGCATGTTAAAAAAATAGTGTCTCTGTGTGGCCCACAAACACTTGTCACTCTGAAGCCATTTTATAATCCATCTATTCAAGTTATTAGCTAATCCACTCAAAACCAATAAAATATGTATATATTAATATGTGTTTATATTAACTCTCATTTTCAGTATGTTTAAGAGAAAAGTTCACTGATCCTTCGCAGCGCAGAAGCGACAGCTGAGATCAGAAGTCCATGCTCCTGCAAAGTAAAATCTTTCCTTTCTATTCAAGTAAAAAAATCAACGATGAATGATTCACATTCCTAGCACAAAAAGTCACTGTTAGTATTTGTATTTGCTTTCCTTTGCCGAGGTTCATACACATACAGGACGGCAGCACAGTAGAGCGCAGAGCAAGAAAGCAGTTATCACATGACATTGCTTTGGTACAAATCGATATCTCCACTGTCCTGCCCTCAAATTCCTGACGACAGCTGGAAGAATCTTATACGATGTACGTGCGTATGGTTGAAGAATACTTAACATAACACAAACCCTGGCATCTTTGTCGTTTCTAACTCCTTTTTTAAGCCTCCAGCAGCAGTAGGGGCAGGAAGCAATTAAATCTGTCCTGCAAAGCAAGACATCAGCTGCCCCCCAGCAAAAAAGTCATCCTCTGAGCTCACAACATAACCAGGAGGAAACACATGTAGGAATTCCAAATGCGCTTGTAGCAGACGTCTCATAAAATATTAAGCGTTCCCCCCCCTTCCTCATGCAATCACTCGTCTTCCTCGTCCTCCTCTCTCAATTCCACAATGTCTTCCATCCGGCTCCTGGATTGCACCTCGTTCATGGGAGCCGAGTCCTCACCTTCTATGGCCACTTCCCCGTTGCAGTCTTTCTTCTTCTGTGAGGCGAGACAAAAGATATTGGAAAATCTAATTGGTGGGTACAGTGGTACAGTTAGGAATTGTGCAATAGGTGAAATAAACTGGACTTTCTGGTCCAGTTAAGACATCAGGATGCATAAATGTATCCAATGTTTACAGCGTCTGTCTGTGTGGAGTTTGTATGAGTTATACATCAAGCATCAAGAAACTAAATAGCTTTATCACATGCACAAAAACATACAACAATTTATACATCTTTGATATAGCATGTTAAGAATCTAGAAAACTCATTTTTGTTCATTTATGGTGGAAATGACATCAAGGCTTTCGTTTCGTAAAGCGTATTCTTTAGCACTTCATGTCATAAATGTAAAAGTGCCTTACATGCAGGAAAAATACACTATTCTACACAATGTCCTGTTGGGCTATTATATGCTAGAACTTTCATCCATGTACTCTGAAGCCATTTAGGAAGTCATTCTTAGGAAAATGAATTTGCAACAGTGCGTTATTCAGAGCCTATTTAGCAAAGCATCCCGTTTGACTCCCGCATATCCTTGTCAGGGTCGAGGGGTAGTGTCTACAGTGTAATTTGTAATTCACTCTGGACAGTTCACCAGTCCATTGCAGATTTCTGTCAAGCATCACCTGACCTTTATTTTGCAATCCCCAGCCAGGAATGCATTAGCTGCTGTGCCATCCAGCAGATGGCTATTACGTCTATTAGTCATTCAATTATGGCTATTAGTCATTCAATTAATTGTATTTATACAGAGATCCCTAACAAGCAAGCTTACGGGGACAGCAGTAAGGAAAGTCTTCCTAGGAACATTAGGAACTGTACTACAAAAATGCGGCACTGGGGGACTGCAGCAGATAATGTACTGGACTACTGATCAGAAAGTCAAAGGTGTTTAACCTCCACTTTCTTGGATAGTACCTTTATTATGAGCTGGTATTTCTCCGACAAACACTAGGTGGCACTAATGTTCCAAGTTTTTGTTATACCTTAATAAAAAACGGAACAAAACACAACTGATAAACAAACAAACAAAAAGGGGCACTGGGGAACCGCAGCAGATAAGGGACTGGACTATTGATCATAAATTCCAGGGTTTAAGTCCCAGCACTGCTAAGCTCCCACCGTTGGGCACTTGGGCAAGGCCCTTAACCTCCAATTGATTGAATTGAACCTTGTATTAATTGTATGTTTGTCATGAGCTGGTATTACTCCCACAAACAGTAGGTGGCAGTAATGTTCCAGGTTTTTGACATCCTTAATAAAACAAAACAAAAAATACCAGAAAACAAACAAACAAACAAAAATGGGACACTAGGAGACTGCAGCAGAAAACTTACTGGACTATTGACCAGTTTTGTGAGGGTGGCTGAGAGAACGCTGAGAGAACTGACGCGAGGATTGCGAGGATCTGGCAACCCAGACTGATCCGCGGTTGCACAGAGGACGCGGTGTCGTAGTTGCTAGGAGATATTTACCTTTGATATTTTTTAATTCCCGCATCTGTATCATATATAATCGTATATATATAGGTTTTTTACAACATCTTAATCATTTTAATTCTCGTACCGGCGTATTATCTATATATATAATATTTTTTTGCCGCTAATCGTTATTTAGTAACTTTACAGGTATACCGGCTTGTGTTCGCAGTAGTTAGCCATTAGCTAATAACCAGAGTTGCATCTTCTTCGCAGTAGTGTGTGTTTTTATAACTTTTCCCACTTTCTTTCTGAGACTTAGTTTTTTGTGACGTTTTGTGTTGACTTAACTTGTATTAATCGAGCATTGCATTGGCCATCGGCTGCAGCTGAACCATATCTTCACTCGGCACCCCACAACACCACTCGAAGCTAAGTACCGTTAATTCATTAATTGTACTAACATGGCTTCTGCTGCGCTTGTTCCCTGTGCCAAGTGTGGCATGTTTAGCTATTCTTCCTCCAACGTTAGCGTAAATTTTATTTGTGATAGGTGTAGGCTTGTAGCTAGTCTGACGGAGAGGATTGTAGTTTTAGAGGCACGCATCCAGACATTACAGAAGGCTAGCTCAGCTCCTAGCTTAGCAGATCTGGATGCCAAAGGTGAAGTTAGAGCCCCCGCCCCGGCAGAGCCCTTGCAGCAGGGCAAGTGGGTGACGGTTCGGCGATGTAGTCGTAAGGCTAGCCACGAGAGCACCACTCTTTACCTGTTCACGTGTCCAACAGGTTTAAGCTCCTCAGTGATGCACCCACTGGGCAGCCTGTTGAAAGAGCTCTGGTCATAGGTGACTCTATTTTACGACATGTGAAACTAGCTACCCCTTTAGGGACACCAGCAGCTAGAGTTACCTGTATCCCTGGAGCCAGAGTGCCGGACATTGTAACGAGTCTTAGTGAACTCGAGAGCCGCAGATTCTCTAGGATAGTTATTCATGTAGGGGCTAATGATATACGCCTTTGTCAGTCAGAGGTTACTAAGGCTAATTTTGTAAAGGTGGTTAGAGTGGCGAAGGCGATGTCCGATGCTGTAGTCTGCTCTGGCCCCATCCCAATGAGGCGAGGTGACCAAGCCTACAGCAGGTTATGGTCGCTGAACTGCTGGCTGTCCAACTGGTGCTCTGAAAACAACGTGGGCTATATAGACAACTGGATAGCCTTTAAAGGTAAGCCTGGCCTTTTAGGATGGGATGGTGTGCATCCCACTCTGGAGGGTGCTGCTCTCATCTCCTGCAACATTGCCCATAGTCTTATGGCCCAATTGGTTAGGGGCTGACTATCCAGAGCAGGGGTCAGGCAGCAGACAGACCGGCTTAACCAACTCTCTGCTGGTAGCCATGCACTGTCAACCAGAACCCACATTATTGAAACTGTGTCTGTTACCCGCATCTGCCCTAAACGTAAACACTCTCAAAAAGTCTGTTTTAATAACCTCATTTGTATAAACACAGATAGCTGCCAAAGAAATAACAACATTAGACTAAAGCTAGGATTACTTAACATTAGATCACTTACAAACAAAGCAGTGATTGTAAATGAAATGATCACTGATAAACGCTTACACGCTCTCTGTCTCACTGAGACTTGGATTAGACCTGATGAATATTTAGCCTTAAATGAAGCTTCCCCTCCTTGATACAGTCATGCTAGTCGCCCTTGTCCTAATGGTCAGGGGGGAGGCATAGCTACATTTTTTTGACAAAGAGTTAGGTGTTACAGCTAAATCCCAATACAAGGCTAATTCTTTTGAAATACTGATTCTTAATGTGACTGATCCATCATTATGGAAGTCAAAACCACACTCTTTTCAGCTTATCACTATTTACCGCCCTCCTGGTCCCTATTCAGAATTTCTTCAGGAATTTGCTAACTTTCTTTCCTGCTTACTACTGTCAACAGATAAGGCTTTAATTGTAGGTGATTTCAATATTCACTTTGACAAAGAGCAGGATCCACTTAAAATTGCTTGTGAGTCCATTTTAGAATCCATGGGTATCACTCAGAATGTGATGGGACCAACCCACCGCTGTAATCATACTTTAGATCTAATATTAACATTTGGTATCAATATAGATAACCTTGATGTTTTCCCGCAACGTGATTTGATTTCAGATCACTATCTTTTAGTATTTGAGCTATCTCTAATAAATAAAATCCTTCTGCCTCGTTATCACACCAAGCGAACTATCACATCTGCTACTCCAGCTGCATTTATTAAAAAACAGACTTGAAATTTAATACACCTACGGAGATCAATCATCTTGAGTGTGTAAATGGCCAATTAGAATGTGTGCTTCGCCCAACCCTGGACACGATTGCTCCTGCTTGGGGCAAACACATTAGGAAAAAAAGGCTAGCACCATGGTATAATGACCACACTCGTACTTTAAAGCAAAGAACACGGCATCTAGAGCGCAAGTGGAGACATAGTAAATTGGAGGTGTTTAAGATTGCTTGGAGGGACAGCATGCCCTTACTAAAGGTAAAGCTGCATACTTCTCTTCAATCATAGAGAAAAATAAGAATAATCCAAGATTTCTCTTTAATACAGTCTCCAAATTACCAAAAAAAACCACAGAAAGTGATTCTCACGTTCTGTGTAATTTTAACAGTAATGATTTCATGACTTTCTTTAATAATAAGATAGAAAACATTAGGCATAAAACTCAATGCTCATCACATCACCAAACTATTCAGCCACCTTCCAGATGCAGCACTAGTGAAGACATCAGTTTAATAATCTTTTACCCCAATTACTAATACTGAACTATCCGCACTGATCAGCTCGTCTAAGTCATCAACATGTTTATTAGATCCAATTCCTACACGTTCACTCAAACAAGTATTACCCAGTGTTATAGAGCCAGTGTTAGTTATTTTAAATTCATCCCTTACCTTTGGTTATGTGCCCAAATCCTTTAAGTGTGCCGTTATCAAACCACTGATTAAAAAAAGCCAATCCTGACCCTTGTGTGATATCTAATTCTAGACCAATTTCAAATCTACCATTTCTGTAAAAGATCTTAGAAAAAGCCGTCTATTAGCAGCTCTGCAGTTACCTCCAAAGGAAGGAAATTTATGAAACATTTCAGTCTGGCATCATAGTACTGAAACAGCATTAATTAGGGTACTAAATGACTTGTTAATGTCCTCAGATAAGGGATGTTTTTAATTTCTTGTTCTGTTAGATTTAAGTGCAGCATTTGACACTATAGATCATGATGTTTTACTAAATAGACTAGAAAATACTGTAGGTATTAAGGGATCAGCACTTTCTTGGTTTAAATCCTACTTAACTGACCGGTACCAGTTCATATAAATAATCTAAGGTCTAAGCTCTCAAAAGTGAAGTATGGCATGCCTCAGGGGTCAGTGCTTGGCCAGCTTTTATTCTCTCTGTACATGCTGCCACTAGGCTCAGTTATTCGCAAACATGGCATTAGTTTCCACTGCTATGCAGATGATACACAGCTGTACATATCAGCCAAACCTAATGACAGCCTTACAATCAACAAAATTGAGGACTGTGTAAAGGAAATAAAAGATTGGATGTTATTTAATTTTCTCTTACTTAACTTTGATAAAACTGAGGTTCTATTGGTAGGACCCAAGGCTGTGAGAGACAGGTTAGCTACATCTATCCTAAATCTAGATGGCTGTCCAGTATTGCCAAGTCCGTCTGTAAAAAACTTAGGGGTCACATTTGATTCAGATCTCTCCTTTGATGCACACATTAGCAGCATCACTCGAATTGCTTTCTTTCAATTACAAAATATCGCTAAACTTAGAAATATCCTCTCTTTTAATGATGCAGAGAAACTTGTTCATGCGTTTATAACCTGAAGGTCGGATTACTGTAACGCCTTACTTACTGGATGCTCTAGTAAATAAACTTTAGTTAGTTCAGAATGCAGCTGCCCGAGTGCTATCTCGAACTAGAAAATTTGATCATATCACTCCTGTTCTATCATCACTGCACTGGTTACCAGTCAAATTCCGTATTGATTACAAAATACTTCTTATAATTTATAAAGCTCTACATGGCCTGGCCCCACATTATCTGAGTGAACTCTTAGAGTTTTACAATCCAACTTGTCTGCTTCGTTCTCAGGGTACAGGACTTCTTTTAGTTACTAGAATTAAAAAAGTCACAGTCGGGGGAAAGGCTTTCTCATACATGGCCCCCCAACTATGGAATAAACTTCCCACTTTCGTTCGAGAATCAGACACCCTCCAAGTTTTTTAAGTCTAGGCTAAGACATACTTATTTTTACACAGTCTTTTGACTGATTGAGACCAGGTGCCCTGGTTTGGTTGCCGAGGCCGAGTCTGAATCATGTCTGGCCTGCCCTGGCCCCTTGTCCGCTTGCCGGGAGTGTCGGGTGGGAGGTCTGGCTGAACTAGGCTTGGGTCCTCGTGATCTTGACTCTGCAACCTTGCCTTAAATAAGGGCAAGCTGGGGGTTCATAGTCTAAAAGAGTCTTATGGTGATCAGAGACGTTGGGTTTGCTGTCTTTTTTCTGCCGCTCGTGGGGTTGCCAATGTCCTCATGTGATCCCTCTTGCGGGGGGGGTGGGGGGGTGTGTTCCTTCCCGTCTCCTCTTGTATATCTTTCTAGCATGCTGCTATAGCTAATGCTGCGGGGTCCTCATCTAACACTTGGCATCATTGATTGACATGGCATCCGTGAATTTGTTAATAGACACTGTGCTCTTAATCAAGTGGAACTAATTACTTTTCTGTTTTTCTCTCCGAGCTGTGTTCCGGCAGTTCCGGCCCCCACATGATGTACATCTGGAGGAGCCTCCACTGTGCATAATTCACATTTTTATTCGACCTGACTCCATGACTTTAGTTTTCGCTCTTAGTTTATCATCATACCCGGGCCACTTATGTCGAGTGCAATACTTCACATTCTATTCGACTTTGACTCCATGACTTTTAGTTCGCTCTTAGATTTATCATCTACCGCCCAAGGATGGTTGGGTCCCCTTTTTGAGTCTTGGTCCTCCCAAGGTTTCTTCCTAGAACTAGGGAGTTTTTCCTTGCCACTGTCGCCCTAGGCTCGCTCAATTTGGGATTGGACGTAGTTATTAGGAGATAATCTAAACTTGTAAAGTTGCTTTGAGACAATGCTCCATTGTAAAAAGCGCTATATAAATAAATCTGACTTGACTTGACTTGACTTGACTATTTACCAGAATGTCCAGGGTTTAAGTCCCAGCACTGCCAAACTGCCATTGTTGCCCTTAACCTCCAATTGCTTGAAACATACCTTGTACATTTGTTATATTCAATAAGTGAAAAGAAAAATATTTTAGTGTTATAGATTAAATACAGTTAGTCCTCAGGTTACGACGGTCTCGAGTTACGACGTTTCGTAGTTACGACGCATCTCCCATAAGTTTGTTTCGACTTAAGTGGTTATTCGTCGTAAAATGTCGTGACTCCGTGTTTGTGTTGACGGCGAAGGAATACACTACGGTCGGTTACGCGGCTCGGGACTGAGGCGGCGGTGTGTCACCCCAGTGGCTCGTTAACTTTTTGCCCTTCATTATGGCTCCCAAGCATAAGGAAGACTCTTCTGACGGCAGTGCATCGAAGAAGAAGAAGGCCATCACCATGGAAGTGAAATTGGATATTGTTAAGCGATACGGTAAGCGGGAAACACCAACAAACATTGGCCGGGCGCTCGGACTTAGTCGTTCGACGGTCGCTACCATTATCAAGGATAAAGCTCACATCCTTGAACACGTGAAAGGATCTGCTCCTTATGCAATCGAAAGTGATAACTAGGCAGCGTAGTGGTCTTATTATTGAGATGGAAAAATAAATGTATTTTATGTGTTTTTTGATAATTATGTAGGGTACTGTGTTAGAATAGGTGTTAGGATAGGATAAGTGCTTACAGTATGTTATTTATGATGTTATTTATGTACCGTATGTACGTGTGTTCCGACTTCAGTTTACGACGCCCCCTAGGGACGGATCTGCATCGTAAGTCGAGGACTACCTGTACTGATAAGTGAAATGGCTGAGGATATTTACTATATATAATCACCCTACGAACGAGCAGTTTCTGCATGCACCCGCTATTTTTCTCTGTAGTAACTCATTCACAACCATGATACAATCACAGACAAGTGCATTCTGCATTCAAGTGTTCATCACCGGCATAAACAGATAAATGAGCCATGTCCCAAATCACACATTATCACACTAAATAGTTTCTCAAAATAGTAACATCACAGTTGTGGGTGTACAAAATGTATATATCCATACATACATACATACATACATACATACATACATACATACATACATACACACACACACATACACACACTGGCTGTTGGGTCAAAGAGAAATATAGGACTTTTATCAACGCAAAGCTCAGAAGCCAATTGCATGGGTAACCTGAACACCTGTGATGGCACCATTAATGTGCAAGGGCATGGAAACTTATTTTGAGAACATATGCTGCCATAGGAGAGAGCTCATTATCAGGGATATCCTTACTTATTACTTATTACAGAGTGTGGGTGCTGAAAAAGCCTATCGACCGTTTGTTCAGACCGGTCTCATATTCAAAACATCTGGCATATTTTTAAGCGCAAAGACAACAATATAGACTACAGACTGATGAACAACCTAATACTTCTATACAGCAAGACTGAGAAAAAAAAAAAAAAACACTTCCAAAATGACATCAACTAGTGTCCTCAATTTGGAAATTACTACCAAAATGTTGTTAAGTGGTTAAGTGATATAACACAGTGGTAAACATTTTGTCCCAACTGTTTTGGAACATGTCACAGACATCAGATTCGGAATTACATCAATATATTTACTAAAATCAGTAACAATTATATGTTAAATATCTTTCTTTATACTGTTTTCAATTAAATATAGGGTTAAAAATTCAAATCACTGGTTTCATTTCCATACATACTTTTAACAAATTCATTACACACACACACACACACTTACATTTACAGCATTTAGCAGAGCGACTTACAATTGGTACAGTCTTACAATCCAAGCAATTGTGTTTTAAGGTCCTTGCTCAAGAACCCAACAGTGGCAGCTTGGCAGAGGTGGGATTTGAACCCTGGACCTTTTGGTCCATAGTCCAATACCTTAACCGCTAGGCTACCATCACACACACACACACACACACACACACACACACACACACACACACACACACACACACACACACACACACACACACACACACACACAGAGAGCATTAAAATATCCTGCTTAATATTGTGAAGGTCCCTCCTCATACCACCAATTCAACAAGACCTCTGAACGTGTCCTTGTATCTGACACCAAAAGTTTAGCAGCAGATCCTTTCCGTTCTAAAGTTGTGATGCGCGGTCTCAGTGGATCGGACTTGTTCGTCCAGCACATCTCACAGACTCACAATCAGATAGAGATCTGGGGAGGCCAAATCAACACCTTGATCTCTTTGTCATGTTCCTCAAACCATTCCTGAACTAAGTTTTGCAGTGTGGCACGGCACGTGTCATTCACTTCACCTGTCAGTGGATTTATATATACACACAAATCATACCAGCACCACACATATTTGTTTTAAAGACCAACAGCGCCATCTAGTGACACAAAATTAAAGTTACAATAATCCGTCACTGATGACGTGCCATTTTTGGTCGGTTTTCCATGCATTTTGGTTAGATTTTGAACATTCATCACTGACCAGGCTATTTTACTACTTCATAGATGGAGTAGATTTTATAGAGTAAAAATGATATCAGATGAGGTACCAGACGCAAAAGGCACTTATTTGGTAGACATGATGTCAGGCATACCTTTTACCTTTGCTTACAAGTGGCAGGGTAGAGAGGGAACATTATCTCACCTGTTTCTGGTAGACATAGCAGGCTGCAATCGCCACCATTGAGGACTCTCCGAGGAAGCCGGCCAAGAGAGATCCAACCCCTAGAGTGGCTCCATGCACCCTAAGTGTGTACAGCTCAGAGTTACTGACAGGTCTAAACAAAGTATCTGAGATCCAAAGTTAAATTAGTTATGACATCATCGACACAAATATACAACCGCAGATTCATAGCTCATACTGCTGTGGCACTATGATTAGGATCAAAGGTGAATGGAAATGTGCTGTAAGTGTGTCACACACAACTTATTTAATGGAGGATAAAACCTCTGAGAAAGCAAGACTGTTATCTTAATATGATTATTTACAGATATTACTACAAACAGTAAACCATTTGTAAGTATTCTAATCAAACAGACAGCCAGAAGAACTTGAAAAACAGGTTAATCAGTGGCCTGTATAGTAACAAGGTATCAGCTGGATTTGTGTGAAGATAAACGAGCTGCTTCTGACACTGATATGAACTCACCAGCCGCTTCAGATATTAGATATTTGTGTTAAAGAGAAGTTGAACCGGATGTCTGAAAATGTTTTTATTATGTTTTTGTTGGGATTGGCTAAGGATGATAGTGTTTTTGTGTGATTGTTGCAGATGATTTATGTAGTACAAACCATTATGTACCCTCAGTGTCATGGATCTCTACCTTTTACAGACATCCTGTTTCAAAAATTATACAAGAAATACACAAAAGTATACAAGAAATACTTTTACTCTTTTACATTTAGGATCTTTGTACATTTATACTATACTTGAGTAAAACATATAAATCATGCTTCAACTTTTTTTCAAATACACCCATTGCCAATTGGTGAACAAAATCAAACAAACTAATGCAACGCTTAAAGGCAAATATAGGCATTAGAATGGCTCAAACCAAGTAGATAATACTCGGCACTGTAATGTGAGAGTCGGTTCATTTGCTAGGACTCTCCCACTCAACTGTAAGTGCCGCTATTGTGAAGTGCAAATGGAGCTACATGGACTGAATTTTCATGGGTGAGCAGTCACACACAAGCCTAATGTTACCATGAGCACCAACAAGTATCAGCTAGAGTTAAATAAAACCTTACTGCACTCTGGAGCACCTGGCAGTCTGATAAACAAATCTGATTTTAGAGCATAGGGAAGAAAGTGGCAACTATGGTTTTGGCTAGCCAATTTAGCTCCAAGAAGAGAAACGTCACTGTTTTAAAGTTGCATTTTGGAGAAGCTATTTTACTGTTTCAGCAAAGTCTATAAAATAATAGTGTGCCAGGTTTGGTGAATTAGAACTTGACTGAGGTGTGGAAATGGTGGTTCAGTGGGTAGGGCTGTTGCCTCCAGAGATCCTGGTTTGATTCCCTGTCACGTGTGCATGCCCTTACTAGGGTTGGTTCCCGCCTTACAGCCTGTGATGTTGCTCAAGTCAGGAATTTGATTAACCTGTTTTGAAATTGGGGTGGCATGTTGGCTTGGTGGGTAGCACTGTCATCTCACAGCGAGAAGGTCTTTGTTTCAGAACCAGGTGGAGAGGTCCTTTTGTGTGGAGTTTAGCATAACCAATTAACCTAACACGCATGCCTTTGGACTGTGGGAGGAAACCGGAGTACCCGGAGTAAACCCATGCAGACACAGGGAGGACATACAGACTCCACACAGAAAGGATGCTACCCACCGAGCCACCGTGCCGCCCGTCAGCTAGGCTTTCCCTTGACCCTGATACGAATTAAGCAGATAGAAAAATGAGTGAATGTTATGAAATTGAACGACTGAATGACACTGGCCTGCAAGGAGCCCTGAACTTAACCACAGTCACCGACTGCTAGACAGGCTCTAACCAACCTCGCTACTGCTTGCTAAATAGAACAAGCAGGAAAGGGGCATTAACTCCATTGACATCCAAGGTTTTGGAGTTGGCATGGTATATGGTGTCTGACCTATACATAACTTTGGACTTACCTTTCGTCTTTCATAAACAGTATTTGAGAAATCTGTAATCTGAGAATGGTTGTCCCTACAGTTTAGTGGTGTTTTTGGTAATGGTAGTTAGCCAACTGGTCTATTAGTTGTGAAGCTGGGTGAAAGATATTTAGTGAAAATACATTTTTAAATATTTTGAAAGAACAAACCCCAAGCTTGGACTTTTCCTAAATAGGCACTTCTTTCACTCAGCACCATATTCTGATAGGCTCTACTAGACACAGTTTAAGCGCCATTTAAAGTCCATCAGACCAATGTCACTGCACTTTAACTACTGAGGTCTTATCAATTGTAATAAATTATAATTAGAAACTAAAATCTGTCTTTTGACTCCGGACGATGCAGCTGTAAATAGCTGGTCATCTCAACAGCCAACCAACACTATGGGTACACGAGCATACACACGAGTATATTCTTTCTCACCTATACCTATATAAACTGGTTCACACTCACTTATTGAGTCTCTGTCTGATCTTGTGCTGTTCATAATACTGTCCATCAATGCATTTTTGGGTTCCATCAAACAAACTTATCAGTCATTTCAACAACTCATCAATCAATGGTGTTTTTCAGTGGTATCCATGATGCATTTATGCATCGTTTGCATAGTTTTCTTGTGAAAACACCCTTTATTACACCCTTTACATTACAGTAGCATACAAATACTGTGGGAATGTCCAGTCAACGACCTGTCTCACAGAACGCAATGCAGTTGTTAAATGGCACATGCCTGTACTAGTTACTACTAGATGTTAGATGTAATATTAAGGAAGCGTATTATTATTATTATTTAGTGAGGGTATGTGGTCAGTGAGTCATGTACAGAAGTAATTAAAAAATGTAGAATAGCTGTGAGAGGTGTAGAACTGACCCCATGTAGGGCAGCACAATGAGGCTGGTGATAAGTACGATGATCCGCAGCACTGAGCTTGGGGCCAGGACAAAGGTCTTCTTCAGGGTCATGAGCCAACCGGTGAGGTGAGCACGCACAGTCACTTTCCGAACAGAAAGAGTAAAACCAGGTCAGGCTGAATTGAACAATCAAAAAGAGCTTAGTCACATGATAGCCACTGCGGACTGACGTGGTTCAGAACAAAGCTCATTGAACTGAACGCTTTCTGTATTATACATTATTCATACACTGTGTTTTATTAGCCTGTCTCACTTTTGCCCACCTCCCTCCACATGACCTCTGGCCGTGACTATGATTATGACCATAATCATTACCTCTTCTTACAGTATGCCTGTTTTAACAGGAGCCAAAGTATAGCGCTAAACCTTCACCAGATTACGTAACACAAAACCGTGACTCAGGCCATTTTAACATTCACTGTCCATGTGGATTATTCCACTGCTTAGACCAAAGTCCTGTATTTGACCGTATGTGTCCTTTTGAAACCCTTACAGGCAGATCCATAAGTGAAAGGAATTTGTGTACTCAAGAACGTGTATGTCTTTGCCTAGAGCCATGTTTGAGTGTTGTGAGAAGTAGGGGCTTTACCTGGTATAGCAAAGAAGGAGAAGATTCGTAAAGGAGCCACACAGAGCTCTGCAAAGTCTTGGTTCACGCCTATGAGGTCCACCAGGATTCGCTCGGACACATTCGGTGTCCAGAAGACTACAAAGCAGAGCTGCAGAAAGACGGATAACACCCATGTAAATTGCTTACACACCGCTAGGAGTAAAAACAAAGTTTTGGTGAGGGGTTTGAACATGTCTAAAGCACCATGGTGTATGGCTGGTAATGACCTATTTTTATAGCTTTTACTGTTTTGGGATTCAGCGCTGCTTGATTTTCTACTGGTAGACTCATGAATCAGCTGTTCCATAATGACAGAATGCAGGAGGAAAGCAGAATTATAAAGCCACAATAAAAAAAAATTTTGCGGTCAAAGCAGATCTGCTTCTGTGGGCAAATCCTGACATACTTAGGCTGATACTTAGGCATACTCTGACTTTACATCTACAAGGTGGATGTGTCTAATAGAGTGCACAGTGAGGGAACACTGTGTTTAAAAGCTCCAGCAGCACTGCTGTGTCTGATCCAATCATTCTAGCACAACACACACAAACACACCACCACCACATCAGTGTGACTGCAGAGCGGAGAATGATCCCCCACCCACGTAGTACCTGATCTGTGGTGGGCCTGTGGGGGACCTGACCATTAGAGAACAAGGGAACCTCGGAATCCGAACTTAATTGGTTCAGGAAAGGCCGTTCAAACTTGCTAGACGTCGGAATCAAATTTCCCCATAAGAGTCAATGTAATTAGTATTAGGATTATGCCTATATGTATATGTAATTAATGATTAAACGCATGAATAAAGCAAAGGATTGTAACACAATGCATACAATCAATAAAGACATAAAACAAGTGAAATATAAAGACATGAAATAAGTGAAAATAAAATGAAACTTTGTAGCCATTGAGGTGAATGCAGTTATATACATATATAATACTGCATATGTACTGTATATACATAATATACAAATAATATACATATACATCAAATAATAAGAAAATAATATCATATGACATACATAATATGCTTACGATCAGACCCTAATTCTTCTACTTCTTTTTTGGGTTTTATGGAGATTTGCATACTGTACTGCTGCATTATCGCCACTGACTGGACTGGATTATTTGCATTGTGGTTGGAAGATCGCACCACTGAGCATTCTATATAGGATGCTGATGTTCAAAGTCAGAATTACTGGTCAAATTTGGGGCCAAAAAATTAAAATGGACCGCTCAATGTCCGAATTGTTTGAGTAAAGAGGCAAGCAAAATTCTGAAATTCCACTGTAAAGGAGACTACAAGGTATGTAGAGAAACAGATGGGCTACAGTCTGTAATTGTAGAACTACAACATGCTTCTACAGTGGGGCAAAAAAGTATTTAGTCAGCCACTGATTGTGCAAGTTCTCCTACTTTTCATCATAGGTACACTTCAACTATGAGAGACAAAAGGAGTGGCTCCGTAAAAAGCATTTCATGTCCTGGAGTGGACTAGCCAGTCTCCAGACCTCAACCCTATAGGAAATTTCTGGAGGGAGTTGAAAGTGTTGCCCCAAAACATCACTGCTCTAGAGGAGATCTGCATGGAGGAATGGGCCAAAATACCAACTACAATGTGTGCCAACCTGGTGAAGACTTACAGGAAACGTTTGACCTCTGTCATTGCCAACAAAGGTTATGTTACAAAGTATTGAGTTGAACTTTTGTTATTGACCAAATACTTATTTTGCACCATAACTTACAATTAAATTCTTTAAAAATCCTACAAAGTGATTTTCTGGATTTTTTTTTTCACATTTTGTCTCTCATAGTTGAAGTGTAGCTATGATGAAAATTACAGACCTCTCTCATCTTTCTAAGTAGGAGAACTTACACAATCAGTGGCTGACTAAATACTTTTTTGCCCCACTGTATATGGGAAGTTGAACTGTTAAAATGGAAAATGAGTGTAGAAACAAGGAGGTGTACCTAATGAAACAACTGGTGAGTGTAAATAATATAAACATCTAAATAAAGCATTAATTCAACAGGGTTTTATGAAAAAAAAATTGATTGAAGGAGACGGTGAGAACTGATATGGACAAATAAGGAGAACTTACTCAGTGCACAGTTTGACAGAAAGTACTGTAAGATTTTAGACAAATAAAATGTGTTCCACTACCCATGCAGCTCAGGAGTTGCAGCGTCACTGAGTAATTCAGACTCAGTTTTTAGAAGCAGAAATAATGTTTATTAAAAGGTTGTTATGATGACCTGCTTGTGAGATCATAACCACACTGGTGTTACGATGAGAGTTAGAAGGATGAAGTGGTCAAGGCTGAGGATGAAATGGTGAGCGAGGGAGCACTTACTGTGATCGACAGAGCCAGACAGACAAATGTGAAGCGCTTGATGTGCGACTTGGTGACAGTTGTACCAGTGTTTGATATCTTATTGCTTGGATTGTTCTAGAAGAGGGAGAGAAAACAAAATATAAAAACACAATTAAGAAGCAGGGTAATTTATCGGTGATATACAAATGTCTGCACTGCTGTAATAGCAGTGTGAACTGCGGACAGTGATCCTTCTTTGCCTGATCATGAGGCAGGATCAGTAAATCTGACATGCAGCACTATGAAACAATGTTCAGCGTAAGACCATAATCTCAAATTACATGACGATTTTCCCAAATTGGACCTTTATCCTAATTCCAGTGTGTGGGACTAGCCTCCATTCTGTTTATCCATAAATATTACACTCCCTCACATGGCAGGGGAGGGCTATAGACATGCTGGTGCCAGCAAAAGCAAAAGAGGTGGAGGCTGGGAAATTATACTTCACCTTAAGGTCTGCTTCCACTTTGTGATAAACAGGTGTTTGTTGGGGATGGAAGTGTTATAGTAATAAATGCTCCACCTACTTAGGTGCTGAATTTGTGCTCGAGTTGGACTTTGTGTGCAACCTGAGCATGTTGAAATACTGAGCAGTAACGATGCCTATTTTATAGTTATATTTGAGAAGAAACCATGCTGAGTGTTACCAAATCTAAGAGACAGGAAGCAAGACTTACCTTGTCGAATGCAGGATAGATGGCACGAAGTTCTGTAAGCCACCCATAGGGCATATGACCTACAGGATAAGTGGCCGTCAGAACTGCCACTGCCTATAAATAAAACATACAACAAAGCTTTAATAACATTCATTCCTCTTCATTATTTAACTGCTTTTTCCTAGTAAGTGTCTGGGTAGGTCCAGAACCTATCCTGAGAACACTGGGCATAAATGGAAATATACCATCGACAGGAAATTCCACAGCAGTTAAGGTACTGGACTATAGACCAGAAGGTCCAAGGTTCAAATTCCACCTCTGCCAGGCTGCCACTGTTTGCTCCTTGAGCAAGGTCCTTAAGCCACAATTGCTTGGATTGTAAGATTGTATTAATTGTAAGTTGCTTTGGATAAGGGTGTCTGCTAAATGACATATAATGTAAAAGGTAAGTGTCATGTAATGACCATCCAATCAATGTCTGTTTGCTTTAATAACCGAGGTCCTAACATTTATAACAAATTATAACAGGAAAATAAAAATCTGTCTTTTAACTCCTGATGCTGTGGCAGTAAACAGTCCATCAATGTGGTCACCTCAACAGCCAATCAACACTGCAGATCCACGAGCAGAGTTTGTCTTCTGCAATGAATACTCTGCTGGTACACTTCTGGTAATCGCGGTTGTGGTTTTGAGATTATTGAAATATTACAAAATAACAAATGCATTTTAGAATATAGGTACTGTATGCACTATACTTTCCACTCCTATGGCTTTTTTTAAGTATTAAAAATGAGCAAGTAAAACGTAATTGAGTTCATCAGGAAAAACACAACGCGGTAAATGCATATAAATATTTAATCATTTAATTGCACTAACATTTACAAATTTTAATAGTCTTATCCCCTGTAGGGTAAGGGAAATAACTTCCTTCAAAACACATGAAAACCAGACACAATATTATTTGAAACTGAGAAGCATGCTGCTTCATAGAACAACTGAACATTTTGAAGATATGTACCAGTGGCCCTGTTCTGTATAGATGAGGTACATAAACTCCTTTTACCCATCCACTTTTAACTGTGAATTTAACTGTAGTAGACCAGAAACAGAATAGTGAGGGATATATTATGTTATGTATATTATGTTACATGCATTGACGTGTTTTGAGACAGCTGGTATGAAACAATAGACTATTAAATAAACAACTGGAGAAGCTTAAAGACAACAAACTATTAGGAGTCATGCTTGGGCCACTAGAGGCCAGCGTTGGCTCAATATGGTGGTGCGAGCACGCACAGCGTGATTGCAGATGCGAGAGCCCTATTTGGCGCCATGCGTGTAAGTCACCTGTTGGTGGGCCTATTTAAGTACCCCTTTGGGCTCACACAGGTGTCGCATCTTCGCTATCGCTACCAGCCCTCAAACGGCTATTTTTCATGGTTTTGAGCATTTCCTTGGCTGGTTTTTTTGGGTTCGCTTGCTGTTGTGAGGCTCGTCCCTCCTTCTCTCCCTCGCGCCATCACCCCCTCTTCCTCCTTCGCGATTGGAGGATAAAAATTCCCCTCACGATCACACTTCAGAAAAGGACGCTGAGCTTATCTATAGTCTGGTTTTTTTCTTCCCCGCATCCGTGCCACGCTGCTGCGGCGTTTTTAGGATTTCCTGTGGCATGCATTCGTGGACGCTCTGCTCGGGCTTCCAAGGCTTTGCGCATGCATGGACCCGTATGCTGCTGCCGTAGCAAAGACACATTGTAGGCATCCTAGTGAATAGGGACGCTGTATGCTTACGACATGCGTTTTCTTTATTGCTTTATTTTTAGTTTTCTTTTAGTGAACTTTTTGTTTCTTTTATTTATTTAGATATTGGTTCACCACTTCCATCTAGAGCTAACTGCAATTGGGTCCTAAAATCCCTTTTTCTTTTGTTTTCACGGTTCGCCTGTTTTTTTAATATGGCAAACCGTGACAGAAAGATGTGACTAATATTGGACCCAGCATTAGGTCCTGGGACTTCCCACACCCGGGTCCCGTTTAGCTTGGGGATCCGTTAAGTTGCCTTGGTTCAGGCGTGGCCCAGCTTTGGCAACCTGACCCCGCAGAGCTGCCCAGTCCTCGCCATAGAAGGCTTTGGTGTCCCACCCGGTCTAAGCGTGTACTGCTGGCTCTAGCTGCCTATCGGGAACCAGGGTTTGCCCGCCGAAGCTCTCGACCCTCCCAAATCGGAGAATCCCCTCCACGTCGGGCCTTGGTGAGCAAAGAAACCTTGTGTGTTCGGTCTTACACAGGGAAGTCGGTCAATGACAGAGTACGTTAACGAGTTTCGTGTTGCGGCCATAAAGAGCAGTCTGGATAACCTGCTGCTCATGGGCGTGTTTGAGAGGGGCCTTGACGATTACCTGAAGGATGTGCTACGGCCATCTCTTCCCGTCTCCTCCCAGGGTGCTCTGTGCAATCTGGTCCAGGGAGCCGGAGGTGCAGGCTTTCTACCAGTCATCGTCCCCTCTTATAAGCCACGTTAGCTCCGTATCTGAGTAGTTAGCGCCATCCAGCTCCATACATGAGCACATTAGCCCCGTGTCTGAGCACAATACCTCTGTACCTGAGCCGTTAGCGCTGCCTAGCTCCATACCTGAGCTCGCCGCGCCCATTAGCTACGTACTTCAGCAGCTAGCGCCACCCTGCTCTGTACCTGAGCTCGCCGTGCCCGTTAGCTCCATACCTGAGCAGCTAGCGCTGCATTAGCTCCAAACTTGAGCAATTTAGCTCTATAATTGAGCAGCTGGCGCCGTGCAGCTACGTACCTGAGTTCACCGCACATATTAGCTCGGTAGTTGAGCAATTTAGCTCTATAATTGAGCGGCTAGCACTGCTCAGCTCCGTACCAAAGCTCGCCGCGCCCATTGGTTCCGTACCTCAGCAGCTAGTGCCACCCAACTCCGTACCTGAGCTTGATATACTCATTATCTCCATACCTGAGCAGCTAGCACCCCCCCAGCTCCATATCTGAGCTTGCCTAGCCCATTAGCTCCATGCCTGGTCCGTTGGCGCTGCCTGGCTCCGTACCTAAGCTTGCCGTGTCTATTAGCTCCGTACCTGAGCAAGTTAGCTCAGTACCGATTTATGTGCACCGGTCATTCGCGCTATCGCTACCAGCCCTCACACGGCTATTTTTCACAATTTTGAGTGCTATTTTTTTTCGATAGGGACAAAGGCAGCCTGGCAATTTGTAGATCGCCAGTCGGAGGCAGTCGAGAGACTGGCCAGGTAAGTTAGGGCTATAGGGGGATAAACGTTCCTCTCGCGATCGCGCTCAGAAAAGGACGTTGAGCTTATTTATAGTCTTGTCCTTTTCTTCCACGGGTCCGTGCCATGCTCCTGCGAGTGTTTTTTTTAGGAGTTCCCGTGGCACGCATTTGCGGACGCTCCACTCGGGCTTCCAACGCTTTGCGCGTGAGCGGACCTGTACGCCGTTGGCGTAGCGGAGACACGTTGTAGGTGTCTTAGTGAATTGGGGCACTGTATGCTTATGACGTATAAATGTACAAATAAACAGAAAATATGGAGCTGTCAAACTTCTGAAACCCAGTTGATTATGAAGTGAACACTCACATTCCTATTACAAATATTCCCTATAATGCTTATTATCCTATAAATGGTGAATTTAACAAAGTTGGACTTGCATGTCCTGAAAAATCTACAGAGCAATAACAGAACCTGGAAATGAGGCTGTACATTACATTTAGCACAATTCAGATTCTTAGGTCTATGTGGTAACTGAGACGCTGTAGCTTAACAGAGAGTTAATCACAAGCGTTGGACACAACTGAACCTTATAGAGGTAATGGCACTCGGCCAGACTGTGAACAAAGTTCATACTCTGAGAAAGGTGAGCCACACAAGATGAGAATTGTGATTAATATTGTGAACAACATTAACACGCACATACAAAGACCGACTCACTAGCACCTTATTGTGCACATTCCATAAAGCATGATGCTTTTATACAAGCCTTAATGACAGTGTGGAAATATATTTGAGTTTATGACGGTTTCACTGTAGGCTTTTCAACACAAGCTACCCTGTCTTTAGTTGTATGTGCAAAACATTTACAAGGTCAATAAAAAGCGCACCACTTTATGATGGTAGGTGAGGGTGTTAAGTATTAACACAGCAAGGTTTCATGATAAAAGGACAATTACAGAACTTATTTACTGAGATAATGCACAAGCAAATAAGTGAGCACTGAGTTCTTACTGATGCGTTCTTATTCATGGTATGATTTTTTGTTTTCTTTTTGAACTGGTTTTAAAATTGATGCACTAAACTTGCAGAAATGTGAAATATCTATGTTTGTGCCTTATAATGGTCGTGTTACCTTGGTTTAATTTTATAAAATCATTAAAACACCTCATTTGAACAGGGGCACCAAACTTTTGCATAAGATCGTACTCGACTGATATCACAGACCTTAGTTGCTTCAGACGTCCCTTTCAGATCACGGGATACAAACAGGTTGACGATGGGTCTACTGATCCGCTGTGTGGCCAGGATAAGAGCCAGAGGCCACCAGAAATTCAGCATCTTTTTAATAGTGGCGTCACCCTAAGACACACATCCAGAAGAGTTTAGAGGAACAGAAACTAGTGAACTTAATCTTTGGCATAGACAAGCAAACCTACATGGCCTTATGTATGCAGGAAACAAAGCTTTTTGCTCATTAGTAGCGGTGGCTAGTCAGTTACCAAGTTTAGCTCATACACATTTTCACTTTATTTAGTCTGTTTTGTTACATAAATACAAGCTGCATCATTTTAGATGGTTAAAGTGGGCTGTTCTCGACTCCTTTTCTTGGTTAGCATTAACATTCTTTATTAGTAAGAAATTTGTATTTTAAGCTAGTTTGTGTCTCACAGTCCTAGGGAATCAATAACATTTGTTTATTTGTGTTACAGGAACACACTCCAGATTGCCAGATTTTGTGGCCTTATAAATCAATTCTTTATTTAGTCCTAAGTTACTTCTGAGAAAGAAAGGGGGAGAACCCAGCTTCAACAACTCTAACAATGCAGCTAAGTCTAACTCTATCAGCTAACAATGCAGCTTCCTGGAAGTATAGGATCCAGCTAAGGGCTTCTTTAATTAGCATATTGCTAGTGACTGAAGTACATGTTGGACATTATGAAAAGTCCCAAATTTGAGAAGTGAAACTTTCAGTAAGTGCTTGTTTAAATTTCCAGAGCAGAAGTTACGAGTAACAATATTTACTCTTTAGAAATTAAGATGCTAGCAAGTGAAGTGACTATTTGTTACTAGCATACAGTCTCTAAATAAGACAAATAAGACATCATTCATCTTGTGAACATGTTAACTGGTAAGTCAGCTGCAGATAAACACTTCAGCACAGAACTGAACAAACGTGGGCAGAATAAGCTGTCATTTTGTCTAAAGTTTGTCTAACTCCTTTCATACACAAACATATTAGTCATTTGCCCCTTACTGAAACAACAATGTCAAAGTAAATACTGTGGTTTGGAATAACAGCAGACTAAACTGGAAATTGAAAAAAATTCTCAGACATTTTGCTAAAAGAGTGCATGACACAAAACCTCTCTCTCAGCACTGAACGTTATGTCACCATCTTGGGTATTCAAAGACTGAAAAGCAGCCCAGAAATAGAGTAGTAATACACTGTAGCACCTGTAATAAAACAGTGCAGTGTCTCTAAAACTACCATGATATTTCATGTGCTTTTGTTCTGAACATATGTTTATTTTGTTTAAATGATGCATAAACTTGGGCTGAATTTCAGTGTGTGGAATCAACTAGAAAGACTTAAGTTCCTGGAATCCAAGAATAGATGCTTCAAAACTACAACATGGTACATACTACTGTTCAGAAGTATTAGGCCACCATTAGATTTGTTGTTTAAGCAATGGTATAATAACCATATATACCATATTGTCGATAGTTGGACCTAAAAATATAAAACTTGGATTTATCACTCCATAATACTCTTTTCCACTGATCTTCATTTCAATCTTGGTGAGTTTTAACATATATTAGCATTTTCACCTTGTTCCTCTTCCAAAAAGTGGTTTCTTGGCTTCTACCCCTTTGTCTTTACAAAACAACCATTCCTGATCAAGTTTCTTCGCACATCGGGACTTGGCATCCCGATGAAGCTGCCAGATGCTGCTTTCACTCAAATGTAAGGGGACATCATGCTAAATACACTGAAATTTCTGTTAGAGGTCCTACCTTCTGACCGACGCTAGAGGGCAGCGTTGGTTCGGTTTTCCTTGTAGGATCTCTGGCAGCCTAAGCAATCGCGGAGCTTACAGATGGGCATGCGCGATTGCGGAGCCATTTAATTCGCAACACCTGCTATTTCTGGCTATTTAAGAGCTTCGCCAGCCTTAGCAGGTGTTGCACCATTCAACCGCCCGTGTCCTTCGATCGCCGCTAAGGCACGAAAGTGTGATCGCCATTTCGCTGTTCTAAGACCTCACCCGTCTCACGCTCTGTTAGAGAGCCTTCCGCGCTTTCGTTTTGTTTTATTACTTTGTTAGGGAGAGTGGACGAACTGGGCCCGTTAAGGGGCTCAGTTCTCGTAGCGCCAGGAGGCGTGAGGTAACCATTTTCAGGGAAGTAGATTCAGCGTAGGGAAAGCTTTTCGCGTTTTGTTTTTGAACAGCCATTGCCCTCGGCTGCTTCCTCCTCTCACCGCCTGACGCTATGTGCCGTTCTGCGCCTGCGCATCGCTACGCAGGTTTGCTCAGTGCCGCGGATTCTCCCTCCGCCCTCCGCTCTCTCTCAGCAGCGCGGTCCTGAGGTTCTGTGTGTGTGAGCAGATTCTCTTACACACAGAAGCTCAGTTTTTCTTTGTTATTTATTCATTTGGATTTTGTTTATTAGTGTTTTTTTTTTATTTCTTTATTTTATTTCATTTCACATTTACCACCTGGAGCTAACTGTACTTGGGTTCCAAACCTTATATTTTATTTAGACGATTCGTCATTTCTTTTTTTAATATGGTGAACCGTAACAATTTCTTTTCACTTTTTAACACGGTTTTTAATATACTGCTAAAACAATGGTATGTCTAATCTAATGGTGGCCTGAGACTTTTGTACAGTACTATATATGATTCTAACTGTGAAGTTTGTTTTACTTTTTACACGTCTCATTACTATTATTTTAAAAAAGCTCAGCATATCTGAAAACAGTCTGGGGAAAAACATTGCCCATTTTCTCTTTTCGATTCTGGGGTGCTATCTGTTCCTTTCTGTTCACCAGACTGCCTTTTCCAACATAAACCAAGTTAGAACAAAATGAAACATCAAACTGGCTAATTATGTCCATCATTGATGGCTTTGTTAGCAGGACACTAACCATTCGCCACAGTTTTACAGTGTTCAGTAGTATACTAAGAACAATAATCAGTACATACCCCTACTTCAGGTCCGCTGGAGTCTGGAATGTTGTCGTGAATTTTTCGATAGTAGCCCAGACCAACAATGGTGAAGCGTACCAGAGCTCCCATGTACAGAGGCAATATGGGGATCAGCAATGGCTCAAAACACTCCAGATGACTGTGCAGCAGGATAGCCACAAAAACCATCTAGTGAGAGACCGAGTCAGAGACTTAGCTCAGAGTTTAAACACATGTAGTGCAGCAGTGATGCATACAGATGGTATCATTGAGCAGTACACTGTTATGACAGCCTGTTGGCATCAACTTGTTTGCATCATTCAACTGACACTACATCTGCAGTTCAGAAAATCATTTCAGACCATCCTTGGTGATCACAACACTACAGAGGTTAAGTCATCACTGAGTATGTTTCATTAGGGTGACCTTGCCTGTGCTACGACATCAGAGATAGAGGCGCAGCCAACTAGGAAGCTGTGCTTGTGCTTTAGGAGTATTCCAGCATGGGTCCAAGCCTGGGAGTATACACACATTATATTAGCATTCAAACAAGATTTTCCAGATTTAACATCGAAAAAAGTAATTCAGTAATTCACAAAGTATTCAGTCACACAGCCAATAGGATACTGGCATTACGGGCAAACCATACACTCGCACACAAACCTTCTCACAAAAGCACACACTCCATCTGGCCACAAAATGAAAGCCAGATCTGTTGGTTTGTGGAGCAGACACTGGCAGTGTGAGAATTGGCAGTGTGTGAAGAGAGCCGGAGCAAGGAGCGCCATGTTACTCACCATGGCATCCAGCAGAGGAAATCCAGCCAAGTAGAGAAAAGCCTTCCTGGTCTTATTGCCCACCGAATCATCCACGTGATGCAGTTTGTTAATGATGTAGTAGCCGAGTTCTGTATAGGCTGTATAGTCAGGGATAAAAGATAGCAAATGCAATGACTAAGTAACATCAGCTGTCACCAGTCAAAGACAATAAGGCTTGTAGAAGGCACCCAGGTATTAATTGGAAATCACTGCACGACAATCTGGGAAATGTTTGTTCCTAGTTCCTAGATTTAGCAATGCTAAATCTGTAAAGTGGAACCCCATTATCTGAATGTACCTCGTTAAAGGAAATGGCTTGAATAGTGAATGTTCAGATAACGAGAGCACTACAGCTCTGGAAAAAATGAAGAGACCACTCCAAAATTTCTTAAAATCAACATATCTACATGTATGGCAGAAATTCCTTTCCAGTATATGATGAATTCCAACGCAGACACACCTCACTCTACTTAATGAGCTACTGATTAGGTGATCACCTGAACCAGTTCTTATTTATTGAGGAAAAGTACAAGGTACCTGAAAGCTGTGATTGAAATATTGATTTCTGAGCTTTCCTAAGTTATAACATTAGTATTGGTTTGTTTTAGTTCCAACCTCGCAACCTGATTGGCTGAGAGACGTTCTAGGCGTGCTAATATTGCACGATAATGCCACTCTGACCGAAGTTCTTCAAATATTACTCTGCCAAATACACCCATTACCTAGTAACGATGCCAGCCAAAACAAAGCAGAAACACTGTAATTATACAGGTAAAAGACAGTCAAAATGAATTATAATAAGTTTTGGTTTTGAAAATGTTTCAGAAGATTAAATTTGGAAGATGAAGCTGTTAATGACCAGCGTGACAAGGATTTGAATGTTCTGAAAATCAAACGTCCTGGGCTCTTAATGAATTCACAGCTTGGCTGAAGAGCAGTCTTAGTACAGCGTCTATGTCGCTCTTACGGATCAGTCAGAAATGTAAAGGGAGAGTTTCATTCTTTTTGATCACCTCTGTTCTTTCTCATTTTCTTCAAGACATTGTTTGCTGGAGAAAACTCTGTGTCTTTCATTAAACACCATCCGCAGCTAATCGTTGGTTCATTTATGTATCCGTTACGTCCAGCTCTTAACCCAATGAAGCCGCTGAGGCTCTGTAGCTCTCCCTTCACATTTCTGACTGATAATATTAACGTTAATAGCTGCAGCATTCAATTTTATAAATGCTAATCAAGTAATGGAAACTAACACTAGGGATCACACTCACACTTTCTTCTGTTGGTAGGATGGTGTGTCTTAGAACAGCCCGCCTTATAAATTGGACAAATTTTATTCAATGAATGTAAATAAACTCTTTTCAATTAATTAAAACCTATCAGTTTGTGTTTAGATAAGAACAGTTATTAGAAATCCTCGACTATAATGACTGAAGGGTATGGTCTGATGATGCCTTAGCAGCTGGGTGGAATGGAACTATTTTACCTCGCAGAATGTTGATAAACAAATAGTTTTTTCTGTCCTCTGTATCTTATAATGTAACAATAAATGACGATAACAGAACTGTGGTATAATCACAATTATAAATTCGAGGTTCGTGCTATAATGTGAAATATTGGCATTGGTGTCACTCTTGTCATTGCAAATACATATTTTTATTTGGAATTTGTCAGTGACGTACAGAATAAAACAAAGACTTTCCTTTCACTCAAACACATATGGTACCTACAAATAGTAAAAACAAAGAAATGGATAATTTGGTCTCTTAATTTTTCCAGAGCTTTATATCTATTATTTATTTTGGGAAATTTCCTACCTCTTTCTGGCATCTTCAAAACAATTCATACTTTTAGTGGCTCAATATAAAGGTGCAGGTGTCTTTCGTGCGGTCTCTCATGTGTCATTGACTTCACTTTGAGCAGCATTTCTGCTCTTGATTGCTTTCAGAACATTTTGTAGATCTTTACACTGTCAGTGAATTTAACTTGTAGAAAGGGATGGGTCCATTAAATGTTACACTAATCGAAACAGGGACATCTAATTATCAGTTGCAATTAATTACTAACCAAAATGTAAACTGAAACTACAAAATCACATTAGATTGTATATGCTTGTGCAGCTATGCTTACGCAACTACATGCTTATGGAAGCTACGCCAGTCTTCTTTACTTCCATGTTTGCCAGGGGAAGTTTGGGCTGTCAGAAAGCTCATAATCCCACTCTGAGGTCAGGGTGAATGGTTTTTCCCAGGGTGGAAGGTGGAAATTATGGTTTCTCACATATGACGTGAATAGACACATCTCTACCAAATGATTCAAGGTGCAATCAACCTTGGATTATCATGGTCAGCATTCGGACACCACAAAAAAGACACATGGACAGGTTATAACAATGTGGGCTGTCTTCCTGTCATCATCTCATATTTTAGGAAGTAGTTACCATGTTAAGCCCCATAATGATTCAACCTAATTTTGGCCTTAGCATCACTGACTATCTGTAATTTGGTAAATGGGTGAGACCACTGAAACCGGCACAGCAGCAAATAGGAGGGCAGTTTAATGACTACATAACACGATCTAATTACTACATAACAACTGTGTGTAAATTATGCCTTTTTCCCATCCCTGTATTTATTTTTGTAAAAGTGACTGCAGATTGAGACCCATCCATGCAAGATGGGTGGGTGTACATCACATGGAACAAAACTCTCAATGTCAACACAGTGGATGGAACCTTAATCTGAACATAGTGTTCCTTCTGTAAAGCCATTAACTCAAGCTTGTGTACATATGAAAAGTACAGCCCATCTGCTACCAATGCTGACGTAAAATGCATGATGCAGGCCACATCAGGGGCTTCTATTTGGATAAAAATAATTCGGGTTCCCATTAGAAGATAGAGGTCAAAGATAAAAATGAATAAATCAATGGCTCCATCCTAAATTCTAGAATTAGAAACATCACAAAAGCTGGAATATCATTCGTTATTATACTATTTGTATACAGTAATATAGGAGTAGTGTAGTACATGACTGTGCAATTAAATAAATCATCAAATTAGCTACAATATCAGTCAAATGTCATTTTATGTAGCCTCCCTGTACTGTTTATCAGAGTGTATTGAGTGTACTTATTATAACATTTCTCATTTGTAATGACTCTTATGTGTAATGTATATGTACAATATGATAAGATGTACGGGATCCGACCAGACTGACCAATCAGCATGTGCAGGATAATGGCTATTGTTCCAGCAGTGACCATACACAGGACAGCCTTGGTACGGTCACGCTTGCTATTGACAAACACCAGGCCCACATTTTTGAAGTCACTCATAGGCCCGGTGAAGAACTTCATCAATGAATAGGCCAGACCATAACTGGCTAGCATCTCCACTGCATTCTCTTTGACAGCTGCGATTCCTCTGTTCAGAGCCTAGAAAACAATAGACACAAACACATATTGGTTAAAATCAATTCCCACCACCTGGAGGTTGGTCCATTTTTTCTCATGGGGAAATCAAACCAGAGCATTCATTCAGAGCAGGTGTTCTATTGTGAGATAGAACAATTAACTAAACACAATCTAATTTGGCAGTCTAAAAGAGTTTTCATTAAGAAATCTCAAAAACATTAAAGTGTCAAATAACATGCAAAGCCATTCTTGGACCTCCGGATAAAACATTTGAGTGCTACTGATGTCATTAAACAAGATCTGATTACTGAGAGGCCAAGAATTAATATGAACAATGTTTTAGAGATTAATGTGTAGAAAAGGAGCTCAAATCTAGAGGTTAGAGAACATTCTGGAAAAAATATCTACGTTTTTAAGAGAAACATTTCAGTAATTAAAGAGATTTACAGTATGTAATAGTAACTAGTTTTAGTTAAACAATCAGAGAATAAACCATGTTTACAAAATCAGTTCATTTTACCACCTTTGAAATATGACTACAGCATAGACATTTATAAGGATCAAGTTTTTAACAAAGGTTCAAGTGGAAAAAGCATGAATTCTGTCATTTGTTGGAAAAATGTTAGTAGTGCACAAGGTGATGTGTCATAGCCCAACTGTCTGGACACCTTCCTCTTTCAACAACTTTCTTTTTGGGAGCCGTATAATTATCTCACTCCTCAGATCATACAATTTTCCAGGAACCTGGAAAAATACATAAACACTCATGCTCAGCTTATTCATATACAGTAGTTCCATATCTGAATATATCCATGGCCAATCTGTAATGTCTTCCTATTGCATCATTTCTATAATATATTACCATTGCACAAATTTATTCTGGAATTTATTCTGTCTTTATTGACAGTTGAAATTACTGCATAGCATGTCCTCCATTGTTTGAAAAGGGTGGCCTAGTTACGGCACAGTAAGAACTCAGATAGCAGATTTCACAAAGCTCTTGAGATCGTGACACTTCCATTCCTTCCTTTATGGAACCAAGTCAGGAAAGAAACAGATAAATTCATATCAACCTCTGCAACTACACATACTACAGCATAATCTGAGAATACACTGATAACTAGGACAAAAACACAATGTAGAGTTCAACCAAAGGATCAGTAGGACAGTTCATAGCCAGAGCATTAGTCTGATGGCTATAAATTCGTCTAATAGTCACAGACAGTGTTGAAATGAAGGAAATACAGGTATGAACCAATGTCCATTCACTTTAACATCTGAAATCTTAACAATTACAATAATTTATAATAGGAAACGTTAAATTAGGATTATAGGATTAGCTAGCACTGTCGCCTCACAGAAAGAAGGTCCTGGGCTCAATCCCAGGTGGAAAAGTCTGGGGCCTTTCTGTGTGGAGTCTGCATGTCCTTCCGGTGTCTATGTGGGTTTACTCCAGGTACTCCGGTTTCCCCCCACATTCCAAAGACATGCGTATTAGGTTAATTGGTGTCTCAAAAAGTACCCTATTGTGTGTATGAGTGTGTGAGTGTATCAATCCTATGATGAATTAGCACCCTGTCTAGCATAGTTCCTGCTTTGCACCCTATGCCGCCAGCTAGGTACTGGCTCTCCCACAACCCTGTCCAGGTTCAAGCAGATAAGAAAATGATAGTAAGATAGGATTATAATAGAAAACTGTCTTTTAACTCCAGATGTTGAGGCTGTAAATGGCTGGTCACCTCAACAGCCAATCAACGCTAAGGATCCACAAGCAGAGGTGGCCGTTAGAATTTAAGAGCTGCAGTCCGTCATTCGTATGTGTGTGTGTGTGTGTGTGTGTGTGTGAGAAAGAGTGTGTGTGTATACCTACAGTGGGGCAAAATGTATTTAGTCAGCCACTGATTGTGCAAGTTCTCCTACTTAGAAAGATGAGAGAGGTCTGTAATTTTCATCATAGGTACACTTCAAGAGAGAAAAACAGCCCCACCCCCATGCTTCACAGTAGGTATGATGTTCTTGGGATGCAACTCAGCGTTCTTCTTCCTCAAAACATGACGAGTTGAGTTTTTTACCCAAAAAGTTCTTTTTGGTTTCATCCTGACCACATGATATTCTCCCAATCTTCTTCTGGATCATCCATATGCTCTCTGGCAAACTTCAGACGGGCCTGGACATGTTACTGGCTTAAGCAGGGGGACAAACGCCTGGCACTGCAGGATCCGAGTCCCTCTCGGCGTAGTGTGTTTACCTGATGGTAGCCTTTTGTTACTTTGGTCCAGCTCTCTGCAGGTCATCATCATCAGGTCCCTCCGTGTAGGTAGTTCAGGGAGTTTTGCTCACCATTCTCATGATCATTTTGAACCCCACGGGATTGGAGATCTTGCATGGGGCCCCAGATCGAGGGAGATTATCAATGGTCTTGTATGTCTTCCATTTTTCTTACAATTGGTCCCACAGTTGATTTATTCACACCAAACCTGCTTGCCTATTGTAGAGTCACTCTTCCCAGCCCTGGTGCAGGTCTACAATTTTCTTCCTGGTGTCCTTCGACAGCTATTTGGTCTTGGCCATGGTTGAGTTTGGAGTCTGATTGTTTGAGGCTGTGGACAGGTGTCTTTTATACAGATAATGAGGTCAAACAGGTGCCATTAATACAGGTAATGAGTGGAGGACAGAAAAGCTTCTTTAAAGAAGAAGTTACAGGTCTGTGAGAGCCAGAAATCTTGCTTGTTTGTGAGTGACCAAATACTTATTTTCCACCATGATTTACAATTAAATTCCTTAAAAATCCTACAATGTGATTTCCTGGATTTTTTTTCTCATTTTGTCTCTCATAGTTAAAGTGTACCTATGATGAAAATTACAGACCTCTCATCTTGTAAGTAGGAGAACTTGCACAACCAGTGGCTGACTAAATACTTTTTTGCTCCACTGTATAACTATATCAACTGGTTCACATTCACTTGTTGAGTTTCTGTTTCATCTGGCTGATTTTCCATGTTGTTTGTAACACTGTCTATCAGTGCATTTTTGGCTTTCATCAAACAAAAGTATAGTTTCAATCACTTGTGCTTTTAGATGTAAAATACCATTTACAGTAGCATAAAAACACTATGTGACTACAGTAATGTCTGGTCAATAACCATTTCGATCAACAACCTATTTCACAAGATGTAAAATACAACTACAGTTTTTGACTACAAAAATCCAAACAGGCCAAATGGCACCAGCAAAGATGAACTTACTAAGTCACAGCCCATTGACAGGAATAGACAGACACTACAGCATAGTTCCTAAATGCCCTAAAATTCAGCCACAATAATAAACAAATCATTTATTCTGATCCACTCTATCCAAATACTGTGCATTGTGAGCTTCACAAAGCTGGATTTCATGACTGCCACTGAGAAACACGTTGTACCAAAAGACAAGTGTATTAAGATGTTTAAGTTGGAGTATAAAGCACAGATCCACAAAAGTCTGCTAGCAGTAATGAAGTATGGTGGGGATCTAAAACTGTATGAACCACATGGAAATTGTGCAGATCATTACATGCAAAGACTGATTTGCACTGTCATATAACAGCCAACAAATCTAAGATATAACAGCATTCCAAGAGAGATTAAAACAGTTCTGGGTCAAAAGGTGACTGCAGTGCTTATTATGCCTCTTAATATAAATTTATCGTTATCTATTTCTGTTATTTTTCCCACCACCTTCTATACACCATGCAGGAATACAAAACTACCATGAAAGAAACTGTGAAGGCTAGGAAAGACAGTACGGGCTCTTGCATGCAAATTGAGAAATAGAAAGACAAGCAAAAATTACACAGATTAATCATATGATGCATCAAAACTCCAACAAGACAAACAGTAGTCAATGGAAATGAGGGTGCAGATGCCTTTCAATTATTCATGCAAGGTTTCAGCTCTTGGCACTCCTTATCTTCCATATTCTCCTGTTCTCTCACTCTCACTGTGTATGTGCCAAAAATTGCTCTCTCAACGCCTTATGACAGTGTGCAGAAAGATAATGGCTATCTGTTCCTGAGGGTGGTCAGATGATAGGCACTGCTCTGCACGTTTCTTTATTTGACCAGCTTCAATGCAGAAGAACTACGAAAGCTCAGTGAAGTTCAAAGCTGAGTAGAAATTGGAAATACTGCTACGACAGTCACGGTTTGAGATTAAATAAGTGCTGTCACTTCTGTCAAATTTCTGGAACTCTTAAGCATGCATGCATGACTCATTTCCAAGTCATTTATTTTAAAGTCCTAAATGGTTTAGCTCCAGCATAGCAGATCTCCTATATACACACAATACAGGGCATCCCAAACACTAGATTAACCCTAAACTCTGGAACTCTATATTGGTTTGTAAATCTAGATTAAAAACCTTTTCTCATTAAATATACCACTATAAAATATGGTCCTTTTCATGGATATTTAGGTATGTTTAGGTATATGATAGACAGACAAACAGGCAGACAAAGAGTACTTGCATTGATACCAGGAGGGAAACGTTTGTCATGGCAGCATGCAGACTTATAAAAATGTTGACAGACAAAGCAAAGACAAAAAGTCTAATTAAAGTGATGCATGATTATAAATTGACTTGTGAGGCAGCTATAGACTCATGACATAGGATGCTACAGGATGCTGCCCAGCTGGTCACCTCAACAGCCAATCAAAGCTGTGGATCCATGAGCAGTGGCAAGAGCAGAGGTCCATCATTCACTTAGAACCTTACAAGTCATGTGCCCGCTTGCTCGTTAGCTCACATTTGGAGTCTGTTCTAACTCGGTTGATGTGTTTAGAAACTTTTGGTGCAAGTTACTCATGTTTGTGTGGATGACTTGTGACTGTGATAGCCTAGCGGTTAAGGTACAGGACTATGGACCAGAAGGTCCAGGGTTCAAATCCCACCTCTGCCAAGCTGCCACTGTTGGGTCCTTGAGCAAGACCCTTAACCCACAATTGCTTGGATTGTAACATTGTACCAATTGTAAGTCGCTCTGGATAAGGGCGTCTGCTAAATGCTGTAAATGTAAATGTAAAAATGACTTTCCGCTACTTATTTGTAACAAACTGTAAATGGCGCTCCTAAGTATGTTCCTGTCCTATTGTAAATAGAACTCATTTGTTTGTCCCCCACTACCTGTATATTCCCTGTAACCTCTAACCTGTAACTGTATAAACTGGCACACATTCACTCATTGATTCTCTGATTCATCTGGCCGATCTTCCATATTTTTCCTAATACTGTTTTATCAATGCATTTTTGGCTTCCATCAATGTATCAGGTTCATCAAACCACGTCATCAAAATATTGGACTTATAAAGGTCTCGTGCCAGTTATGCATGTACTGAGCAAGGCTTCTCAAGGTTACTACGTGCAGAACTTGAGCATTTCTAAGTTCAGGTTACTGCCTTTACTGTAACTGCATGTGTGCAATATAAAAGAAAGCAAAATGTATTTTGCTTTCCTACAGCATGTATATTCCAGCACCTTATCCACTGAATAAAATGCAAGTTAGGTTCATTACTATTAGAGCCACATTCTACGGATACATGTGCGTCTTACGCAGAATTCTCTGACTGAGTTTTTGGATCAACATTCTCTATAGCAGGTTAGGGTATCAAAATATCCTCCATGTTATAACATAGTTCTATAAAGCTGTATTAGGTCTAATTAAAATAAACAGAAAACAGATTTTAAACAATAAATTCTTTAAACGCTCCTAACTTTATGTAGAGGGATGATTTTATATCATGCAAAGAAGTATGAAATTTAGGTGTAAACACTGTCATGTTTTATATAGATTTTTGATAGATCCTGTAAGCACAGCAGGGTGCCCACTCATGCCTGACTATAATTTCATCTTCAAATTAACTGCTAATCTTAGAGGTTCACACACTTTTGCCATTCACAGATATGTAATATTGTAATATTAATCCTCAGGAAACAAATGACCATCATAATATTTGTCTTGTTAGTTTGACTGGGTTCTCTTTATCAACTTTTAGGACTTGTGTGAGAATCTGATGATATTTAAGGTCATATTTATGCAACAATATAGAAAAGAATTCTGATGGGTTCACAAACTTCAAAGTACCACTGAATGTGTGTAATTATCCCAAAACCCCATGGGATATATGCTTTCAGTTTTGACAACAGTACTACTAAAACATACGTAATTGCAGCACGATGTCTCCGGATGTATCAACCACTCAAATGCCTCTGGCTTTGTTCCCACCTACAAAGTCAATTGTGCGACATACCTGCAATTATCTACAAGTCTGCAAGTTACAGTATACAAGGTAATGCGTGAGAGAAATGTTAAAATAAATATGATGTGACAAATAGTCCACACTAAATGTGTCACAACCTGTTTTTGTAACTGAGCACATACAAGGGCAGTGGGACTTATGAGCTGTGAGCTATGATATTCAGCTGCACATGGGATTTTGCTATAAAGTGGCATTTGAACTTTCCAGAACTGTAAATGCATACACATGGCCAGAATTAAGAAATGTTTCAGAAGAATATTGATTTTCAAAATAAAAACATATATTGTACAAAATATTTAAGACATTCTCATATTGGTTATAGAATTCGACATGTTATCAACATAACGAAGATGACAGATAGGAATTCAATGGGAATCTAATAAAATAATAATGTGCTTCAGACCAGCCCACTGGTGAATGAAGAACATTAATAATAATGGGCAGCAGATTATTACAGTCTCTGATTAAAAACCACTCAGCCTTATTCACTCATTCCAACCTGGGGTGACAGAGTGCCACATTATCACGTCACTGAAGCCATACTGATATGGCAGTAAGAAATCCAAAACACACACACACACACACTCTCTCTCGCACACACACAACACACACATGATATACATACATTATATATATAATATATATATCTATATAATATATATCTATATATTATATTATATATATCTATATAATATATATTTATATTATATATATATGATATAAAAATAAAAAGGGTCAACAAAACTTTCACAAACTTTCAAGCACCACTGTATGCATGTGTACACAATATATACCACATGCATACCAGTGGTGCTTTCAACGTTTGTGAAAACCCTTTAGAACATTTTTCTATATTTCTGCATAAAATTATGACTAAAAACTCATCATCAGATTTTTCACCCACAAGTCCTAAAATTAGTCCCCTAAAAAGTAAGATAAAAGAACCCAGGTTAAACAAAACATTAAACTTTATTACCAATTAACTTTTTTATTTTTAATATTATTATTTCTTTCTGTAACCATTATCGTTGGTAGAAATAAAAACGACTTTCGTTGTGCTTAGGGTCGTTGGTCTTCCCCCCCTCCTGCAGGTTAAAACAAAACATTAACTTTTTCTTCTGAAACAATTCTTTGGTAGAACGACTCGTGTGCTTAGGGTCGTTGTTTCTTCCCTGCATTGACCCCCTTCTCTTGAGATTCAATTCATGGACAGCTTGTCCTGACCATTTTCCTTTAAAATTCTTTGATATAAAATCAGAATTCATTGTTCCCATCCAATGATGGCAACGCCGTCCTGGCCCCCAGAAAATGCAGCAAAAACAGGCCCAAGTCATAATACTACTACCACCACCATGTTTCACAGAAATGGATAAGGTCTTTAAAATGCTGCTTGGAATGCAGTTGTTTTCCTTTCTTCCACTTCTTAACGCTTTTCTTTCAAATCAAAAAGTTCTTTTTGGTCTCATCATCCGTCCCCACAAAACATTCTTCCAATCCATCTGGCCTTTCGTCCACCAGGATCTTTAGACGAGCAGGAATGTTCTTTTCTGGAGAGAGCAGTGGCGGTTCTCCTTGCAACCCTGCCATGCACACCATTTTCAGTTCAGTTGTTCGTGTTCTTCTGATGGTGGACTCAAGAAAACAATACATTAACATTATAATGTGTGGACAGAGGCCTTCAGTTGCCCCTTAGAAGTTTTCCCCCTGGGGCCCCTTTGTGACCTCGCCAACTATTACATTGTAATGCCTGGCTCTTGGAGTGATCTTTGTTGGTCGACCACTCCTGAGGAGGGTAAACAATTGTCTCTTTCTATTTCTTCCATTTGTACACAGTCCTGTCTGAACTGTAGATTGGTGGAGTCCCCAATCTCTCTTAGAGATGGTTTTTGTAACCTTTCCCAGCCTGATGAGCAAATCAAAAAAATTATTTTTCTGAGGTCCTCAGAAATTCTCCGTGTTTTCATTTTTCCTGCCATGATACCACTTCCACAAACATGTGTTGTGAAGAAGCAGAACTTATAGATAGATCCCTGTTAGATCCCTGTTCTTTTTAAATAAAAACAGGGTGCCCCACTCACACCTGTCGTCAATCCCATAAAATTGAAAACACCTGACTCTATTTCACATCACCTTCAAACTAACTGCTAATCTAGAGGTTCAACATACTAAAGGGTTCTAAAAAATTCTAAAGGGTTTCACAAACTTTCCATTTCCCCCAAGCACCATTGTGTTGGTATGTATGTACATACACATTTACATATATATATAAACATACATATATATATACATACATAACATATATATATATATATATTAATATATATATATATATATATATATATATATATATATATATATATATATATATATATATATATATATACATACATACATATACACACACACACACACACACACGTATGTGTGTACATACATACATACACATATACACATACACACACACAATTATTTCTCAATCTCTTCATTAGAATACAACCACAACATAAATAACATTGGTGTGAAGTATTAAAATGGAAAAGAAAAAAAAACACCAAACAGCTTCTATAAGCTACAGTGGCAATTATTTAGTGTGACCCCCAATACACTTAAGCAGTAGCATCTTCATCGGGATGCCAAGTTGACCATTCTATGTCTAAAGAAGCTTGATCAGGAATGTTTTTTTTGGAAGGGTAACAGCCAAGAAACCACTGTATTCGGAAGGGAAACAGGGTGAAAAGGCTAAGATAGGCTAAAGCTCCCACAATTTGAATGAACATCAGTGGAAAAAGAGTACTATGGTATGGATTGACAAATCCAATTTTTCAATTTTTGGGTCCAATCTTCGACAATATGTTTTATATGGTCATTATACTATGCTTACATAACAAATCTAATGGTGGCCTCATGTGAACCTTTGCTTTCAGTATCACGTGTGACCCCCTTGTGCAACTGAATGTTTCTGGTAACTGTTCATCAGTCCAGCACATCGGCTTGGAGGAATTTTATCCCATTCCTCTGTACAGAACAGCTTCAACTCTGGGATGTTGGTCGGTTTCATCACTTGAACTGTTTGCTTCATGTCCTTTCACATTATCCTTTGTGGCCTCGTGGATTATTACACGCCTTGGAGTGATCTTTGTTGGTCGGCCAATTCTGGGGAGGGTAACAAGGTTCTTGAATGTCCTCCATGTGTACACAGTCTGTCTGATTGTGGATTGGTGGAGTACAAACTCTTAAAAAAAAACTATTTTCCAGCCTCACGAATGTCACTTTTAACACGACTAACTCTTTTTTGGAGGTGGTCAGAAATCTCATCTGTTCATGTTATGACAAACGTGTTGTGAAGATCAGACTGACAGATGCTTGCTCTTCAAATACAACACTGGAGGAATAATCACCTGACACTAATTTGACTTTCAAAATTAGCTGCTAATGGTCTGGGTTCATATATCTTTGCTACTCACTCATTGGATCATTTTCCTCAGTAAATGCAAGCATAATATTTTAACTCATTAGTTAGACTGGGTTCTACATTTAGGACTTGTGTGACCATCTGACGATGTTTTAGATCACATTTATGCAGAATTAATTCTAAAAGGTTCCCAAACTTCCAAGTGCCATTGTAGTGGACAGATGGATGGACAGATATCTCGAGATGGTTCAGGTGGAGGACACGACCATCTCGCTCCCCACGTACAACTGAACGGTGATCTCATTGTCGTTCACACTATTGTTTCACTTGAATACAGCTCGAGGATGAACCGAATGACACACTGACCATCACTGCACGTGCTGTTTACAAAGCAGAACGCAGGTTTCAACAGCTTAGCGCTCTGCATGTAAGCAACATGATGCAGCCGATCTAAACGCAAGCTGTCATGGCCACTAACACCAACGATCTTTTTACGTTTAGTACAAACACGATCATTAAAGCGTATATCATATATAAGAAAATGTATTGCGTGCGCATATCTGAAGGTGATGAACTACAAAGCAGATTGCGTGCAGATGGTCGCAGTCTGTGCTGTAAAACCTCTAGTCCAGCTCCACCCGGCTTAAGCTCACAGGTCTGTAGACGTAGGCTAACGTATGGAAATGTCACAGTGCGCTTACCTGCTCGCCGAGGTCGATGGCGATGTTGGTGATGGCCAGCGGCACCAGGAACCGCACCAGTGGCCAGTAGTGCGCTACAGCCGGGAGCGTCACCATGTCGCCGTGCGCATCTGCCCGCTCCGAGGTGGAGAAGCCCTGGATAAAGACGAACGCGCTTTTCTAGCTCACGATCGGGCCCGTCCCTGGCCTCCTACACAACAACAACATCAACAACAACGAGGGCATCGCCAGTGATGCAGCGCGTGGGAACACAGGAGGGTCGCCAGAAATTTCGGCTGACGGCTTCTCCATTGTTCATCCATCGGAGGAGGGGTAGAAAAAAAAAATAACCGCCTGAAGTGGGAGCGTCCCTCTGGCCGCCTCTGTTAGGATGTATCGCTATCGTCAGGCCCAATCGGAGGAGACCAATGAAACAGACGCAGCAGTGGATGGCCTGCGGATAGCAGCTCTTAAATCATCGCCGACCTTCCCTTTAACAACACGTGGGACTCGGAGCCTGGAAACCACACCCCTTCCAAAACGTCACCATCACATCTTCATTTACAAATGTGCGCCGTTTAACGTCCGCAGTACGTTCTGTGACATTGGAAGTTGACCAGACATTGCATAGTCACATAGTCCTTCAGGCTAGTGAGACCTGAATAGAAAGGGTATTTTCACATTTAAGTAAATGTGTCAGAGATACCACTGAAAACATGAGTGGAACACTACCACCTACACCGCATCTCTATTGCCACCACATTTGTAATTTATGAAAATTCACAATAATTATAGAAAATACAGTAATGTACTGTTACGACCCTGTCTAGGGGAAAGTCGTGACACTTAACAGGGATGGTATGATGGACCTTTTGTTTGACAGTGCTAAAATGTATTAATAGACAATATCATGAACAACACGGAAGATCAGCCAGATGAAACAGAGACTCAGTGAGTGAATTTGATCCAGTTTAAAATAGGTACAGGTTAGAATGAATATACAGGTGTACAAAGGAGTCCAACTTACAATAGGACAGTCACATACACTTTCAAAAGCCATTTACAGCTTGTTACAAATAAGTAGCACAAAGTAACAAAGTCTCTAAACACATCAACCGAGCTAGAACAGTCTCAGTCCAAACGTGAGCTAAAGTAATTGATTGGCTCTTAAACTCCCAGTCTCTGCTTGTGCATCTGCAGCGTTGATTGGCTGTTGAGGTGACCAGCTGTATAGCCTCAATGTCTGCAGTTAAAAGACAGATTTTATTTCCTATCATAATGTATTATCATTTTGAAGACCTCGGCTGTTAAAGCAAATGGACGTTGATCAGATGGACGTTTAACGCCACCTGTAGTGTTATCTAAATATGACCTTGTTTGACTTTTCATGGGAATCATCAAGCAACCCTGGTGTGCTCCATTTTTTTATGATAGTGTGCCATTTACAGTTTAGTCATTCATAACTCATTTTGAAGACCATAAGAATTTCCCGAAATAGGCCATCGCTGACATTGCTAGATTTGCTGACTTCTTCAGCAAATCCAGATTCTGCTTATATTCACTTTCCTCTGCCATGACATATGGGTTGTATTTGCATACTAGAACACAATAGGTTCTTACAATTTATGATGTACCAGCATGAAAGCAAAACTATGCACTGTGACCATTATGCACGTTTTCCCCAGATAATGTACTGTAAACATCAAAATCATGTGACTGGAAGAGGAAAGGTGCCGTCTAACCTGTGTGTTTGCTTCCACACAGCACATTATTTAAGATTTCCCACAGATTTCCCACAGGTGCTGTTACTATTCAGCCCTGTTAACAGTCACCTCCTCCTAGTACCACCTGCTAAAAAAATGCCCAGGTTTTTGGCTGACTTAACAGACATAAACTGACACAAAGGTTAACTGAAACACTACCTTGTGGGCCACACTGCATGGGTGTGACAATATTTAATAGCAAAAAAAGGACACATAATTGAGTTAAAAACTTTTTAGAAAGCCATTTTCTACAATGAATAATACAATGCTTTATGTGGAGGTGTAAAAGGCAGATAAACATTCCTACACTTTTATCCTTTTAAAGAACTCATCTGTATTTGAAAACTAGAACATGATAGGCTCTCATGTTTTATGATGCAACACTTCTTTAGGGTGTTTGGATGGTGTAGTGGTCTAATAAGCTAACCCACCACCAAAGTGGGTTAGAGTCCCAGCAGTGCTTTCCATATGGGTCAGGTATCATACACACAAACAAATACCTGTCTGAGGGAGGAAGGATGGTTAGGGAATCATCCCCCGTTGCTACAAGTGTGACCCCTTACAGCCCTGTGATGGAAGCCTTGTGTTCTCTGAAGACAGCTACCACAGTCACATGAAAAAATGTGAGTAAAAAGTAATTCAGACGTCAAAAGTAAATGTTCCATTTCCATATTATAAGAAAAACAAAACACACACACAAAAAAACAAGAATAACAGTCTATACAAATTCAAACATGTTTTTGGCAGATGGAGGGGGAAGGCGGTAATTTAGTGGCAAGTTAGGGGAGAAAGTGACAGACACTGGAAATGATCAGGGCTACAGATTGCTGTCTGTGTCTCATTCACTGCTCACTGGCCTGGATTCAGCTATCCAGCTACTCAGGATTAAGGCTGAAGTTGTGTTTTTTAAGAATAGAAATCAACTGACAATGAAAAGTATGACAATAACAACCAAAACAATGTAAGAATAATAAGTCATTAAGATGGTAACCATTTTTGAAAAGCATTTTTCATTTATAAAACAATGTGGTGAAAAATGTGGTAAAGGCATGCGTGTGCCTTTCAAATAAAGCAGATTTGGAAAATATGTGGAAGGAATATGCTCAAGTCCTCACAGTCTCAGCCTACACATAAGCAGCACAGCAGATGGCTAATTTCCCATGATTCAAAGCTATGAGCAGAGCCTAGTTAATACCACTGGATCACTGCAAAAATATAGTCTCAGAAACACTGGTTTAAAAGGTATCAAGTAATTTTGACCATTAATAGCACTGTACAGCATCACAGGAAAAAAATATTTTTGAGAATTATGAGTGGAAGCAAAAATCTGTCTTATTTACATGTAATTCACATCTGAATGACAGAAAACCAGTAAGAGCGAAGCCTTGTGACACCTGCCGAGAGAAAAGGGAATCACAGTCTTGAAAGGCAGAGAGAAACATGGAATCATTCTACTTTCCTTTTCACTAAGTGTTTTACACTTTATAAAAGAAACAAAAATAATAATTACTGTATTGCACACTACAGTACCGTACTAAATGTTTTAATATTGTGTTTCAATGAATATTATTGTTTAAAACAGGAGTGTCCAAACTTTTTCAGGCCTTAGAGCTCTTAAATAAAATAATCAACTAAATACAAAATAAACATTTACAAACTACCGTAGATGCTGCAACTCATCAAAACTGACGGCCCACTAGAAACTAATGTAGGGGGTGGTGCTGCACCCTCGACTGTATTATACAAGTTAGGTCTGGCTAGATCTTGCTGTAGTTGTGATACGAAAGAGGTCATGTAATTGATGACACAGTCTGGACCTCAAGCATTTAGATAATGCTGCTACCATCAGGTGAAAGGGCCATAGTAACGTTCTTAAGAGTCTGCGGGCCATATTTGGCCCTAGGGCTGGACTTTGGATGCCTCTGGTTTAAAATAAAACAACATTTGCAAAGTATCAAAACTACTACGTGACTATGGAAATGTCTGGTCAACGTCCATTTCGGTGAATGTCCTGTTTCACAGAAGCTAACGCAGATATTAAATGGCGCATACCTGTATTGTGAAATATTCTGGTTTTCCCTAAGATGTGTGTTCTTTCAACGTTTTACAATTGGTTATACTTACAGCAGGAGCCAAAAGTCAAAGGGCACGAGTGAAAATGCTTGTTTGGATCTTCATGGTGAAGGACACGTACTGCAGCAGGATACTGACCCAAACACACCTCAAATCTTTGAAACTACTTGAAGACCAAAGATCAAGCAGTGCTGATTGTCATGGACCTTCCTAAATAGTCACCTGACCTAAACCTCTCTCTGCATTATGGGGGCTCTTGAAGACGGAGATAGTGATGAATTCAGTAACATTACAAAACACTCTGGAACATTGTGAAATGCCCCGATAACGTGGATCATCACGTGATTGTGGAGTCCATGCCAGCTCAACTGCATGTTGTCATAACAGCAAAAAGGGGAACATACCAAACACTGAGCAAATATGAATTTTATTAAATCTTTTCACTCATATTATTCTGAATTATCGGATTTGTAATGAAAACATGCAAAATACAAGCATTTCCAACAGTGTCCCAATGCAAAGCTTACTTTCCCAAAACAGAACACTTCTAACAGGAGTGCTAGTGAAGTACACACCAATGTTTAAATGATTTATAAGCCAAAGCAGTCATCAGATTTTACCTAAAGCCAAATTCTCATGGAACAGAGAACCTGCTTTTAGGATACGGTGTTGGGCTTGGGACTGTATTGGGTCTGTGGTGGCTCTGTGTTATGGCACTGGACTGTGGACCAGAGGCTCCAATTCTGCCTCTGCCAAGTTACTACTATTGGGTCCTTGAGGCTATTAACCAACAATTGCTTGGATTGTAAGACAGTATCAGCCGTAAGTCAGACGGGATAAGGGTGCCTGCTAAATGACTAAATTAAAGTGTGTTGTGAGGAGCAAAGAGCTACTGGTGAGGGACAGCCTTTGTTAGTGTTAGGCTAAACAGTAACTGTATGGCTTTTTATGAGTATCACTGAGTGTTGGTAAAGACATGTATGTGAATGAATTTCATTCCCAGCATTCAGACTGCAAACAAAATCTAAGTTGAAAGACTAGCGACCAAACAACCTTTACTCGATAGGTTAATCCTCTTGCTACTGGTGTTAAGCATGCTTGATTAAGCTTGTCACTTAAGCAGATGAGTAACGGGTAACAGATTTCACTGGCAATGGTCTGGAGTAAAGAATCACTGGCTTAGAGGTCACACTGTCAAGCTAGGGTGATGCATTTCTTGTGGTTAAGCTGGATCTTTAGTCATTGAAAGTTGCAAGTGCTGCTCTAGGAACACACACACACCCTCATGTGGTTGGGACTCAGCGTGGCAAATGTGTGTTGTAACGCCACAGACTTATGAGACCAAAACCTAAAGCTGAAGTCTGTCAAACACCACTGCTGTATAAAAAGCAATGAATCTTATTGTTGTAACCATTCATTTAGAGTAGGCAAGCTGCCTGGCATTGAGTTGTTGGAGGTGACAAGTCAACAAGAGGGAACTTCACAGTACTGTGCAAAAGTCTTAGGCCACCATTAGATTAGACATACCATTGTTTTAGCAATCATAAAATGACCATATATCATTATTTCTCAGTCTGTTCAATACAATATCATCAGAAAATACAGGAAATGTGTATACTGTATTAAAAAGCAGGAAAAAAACTTTAGGCTACAGTGGCAATAGTGGCATCTGGCAGCTTCATCAGAATGCCAAGTTGACCCTTCTACAGTCCGAAGTCTTGATCAGGAATGGTCTTTTTTTGAACAGGTAGCAGCCAAGAAACCACCTTTTGAGAAGGGGAATGGTGGAAAGGCTAAGATGTAGTAAAGCTCAAAGGTTGGAATGAAGTTCAGTGGAAAAGATTATTATGGCATGACGAATCCAAGTTTGAAATTTTGGGGTCCAATCGTCGAGAATGTTATATATGGTCATTATACCAAATATAATGGTGACCCAAGACTTTTGCACAGTACTGTATATATGGGCATTTTAGTTTTATCTCTTAAATTCAACTATACAAGCAATTTCTTCTCAGGTATTAAGGTATTTAACAAAACAGACCTTCTTTCAGATCATTACATCTTACGTATAACTGTAATTCATACAGTGAAGCCTGTGCAAGAAATGGACAAGGAGTTGTCTTGCACCATGGTTGTGATTAAATAAACAAATATACCTATAAAAATAAAACAAATCAAGTGTATATGTGAATAAAAAACTCAAACACCAATCCCACACAATCTGCATCAAACAAACAATTTCTCAGCAAGAAGGATCAGACAAAATGGAAAACATCCTGAGTTCTTGAGATTGTCTGTGGTTGCCAGTTCTTTACACTCATGTAACCATTTTACCTTTTGAAGGTTTGTGCCATATAGGGCCTCGTGACTTGGCGGATCTGGAAAATTGTGGTTTGGATTGCTTACGCACTGGTACATTGTAGTGCCTGTCATCCTCTGTGACTAGGCTAAGGCAAGGCCAGTCTGACCTGTGGTCATCTGGGTAATAGGTAATAAATTCCTCAGTGTCCATCTTGTACAGCCGGTACACCTGAAGTGTATGATGCAGGGAGTAACCAAGCAGAAACATCTCCACCTGCAGGCAGACGGGAGAAATGCATTTAAGAAACAGTATGCATGTATTTAGTGCAGTATAGTCGCAGATACAAAAAACCCCCACAATGATTTATGCTAGTATGTAGCTATTAACCATTGTTCATAATTAATATTTGTAGACAGATCCAGTGGTAAAAACCATCTGCTGGAAGTAGTGGTTGCTGAAGGCCTGGTTTCAAATTCCAGGTAGGGCTTGCAACATGAAGGTTGGGTATTGCATTTATGGAACCCTGAGCACTGTCCAGAGTGTGTCTGTCCCTTGTGCATTCTGAGACCCTCCAGACCCTCCCCGATGATCCCAACTCCAGCTGCACTGCTGTGCCTGATCCACTCACACCAGTAAATCACACAGTAACACACCACCACCACATCAGTGTCACTGTAGTGCCATGAAAGATATAGTACCTGATCTGTGGGGCTCAGTATGGAAGAGATTAAAAGGGACTAACAAAGTATGTAGAGAAACATGGACTATAGTCTGTAATTGTAGAACTACAAAGTGCTTCTATATGATAAGTGGAACTGATAAAAATGTACAAACTTAATAACGTGATCGGTGAGTGTACAATTATTTACAATTGGTGAGGTTTTACCTCTGCTTCGTTGGGGTCTTCTTATCCCAAAAAAATCAGACTAAACTCTGAAGCCAGCACAGTCAACAGAAATGAGTATTGCTCCCCTTTTGAGTCCTGAACTTCCTAAGGTTTATTCCTCATCAAATATAGGGAGAACTTCCCAAAGTCTTGTAAAGTACATGTCTTGACTCACTTCTAACAACTTTGTGACATAAAGGCATGGAATCTTCATTTACATCGAGGCACTTAGTAGACGCCCTTATCCAGAGTGACTTACTACTGATACACTGATACAACCCAAGCAACTGTGGGTTAAGAGTCTTGCTCAATGACCCAACAGGGGAAGCTTGGACCCTGGAGCTTCTGTGACTCCAATACCTTAACCTCCAGGCTTCCACAGTCCCATAGACAAACAGTGAGAGTAGAATGGGTTGTGCTGCACACCTCAGTGACTCACTTTCTGCCCTGACTTCTAAAGTCCATGAATATGGTTTGGCAACTCAAGTCCTGACTTTAATTCCATCAGTAACCTTTGAGGGTGGGTCAAACTAAACCAGTACACGTTTTTTATGTACAGGTATGCGCAGATTAACATCCGCATTACGTTCTGTGAAACAGGACAAGAAATAAAATGGACATTACCAGACATAGCTGTAATTTATATCCCTGGCACATAGTGTTTTATTTTATAGAATACTATTAATTAAAACACAATATGAAAACATTTAGTACAGTACTGTACAACACAGTAATCTTTGTATAAATTTACAACACTTACTGATTACAAAAACAAAAGAAACGTTACCATTTTTTCTGATTTCAAGACTGCAAATCTCTTTTCTGTCAGCAGGTGTCACAAGCGTTCGCTCATACTGATTTCTGGCATTCAGACCTGAATTAGATGTATATTAGACAGATTCTTATTTCCAATTATAATTAAGACCTTGGATGTTAAAGCAAACGGGCATCGCTTAGGTGGATGGTAAACTGTGCATACTTACAATGGGGCCAAAAAGTATTTAGTCAGCCACTGAAGTTCTCCTACTTAGAAATATGTAACTTTCATCATAGGTACACTTCAACTATGAGAGACAAAATGAGGAAAAAAGTCCAGGAAATCACATTGTAGGATTTTTTAAGCATTTAATTGTAAATCATGGTGCAAAATAAGTATTTGGTCACCCACAAACAAGCAAGATTTCTGGCTCTCACACACGTGTAACTTCTTCTGTAAGAAGTTCTTCTGTCCTCCACTTGTTACCTGTATTAATGGCACCTGTTTGACCTCGTTATCTATATAAAAGACACCTGTCCACAGCCTCAAACAGTCAGACTCCAAACTCAACCATGGCCAAGACCAAAGAGCTGTCGAAGGACACCAGGAAGAATATAAATCAACTGTGGGAGCAATTGTAAGAAAATGGAAGACATACAAGACCATTGATAATCTCCCTCGATCTGGGGCCCCACGCAAGACCTCATCCTGTGGGGTCACAATGATCATGAGAATGGTAGTAAAAATCCCAGAACTACAACTGAAGGGACCTGATGAATGACCTGCAGAGAGCTGGGACCAAAGTAACAAGGGCTTACCATCATAACACAACTAACGCCAGAGAGGGACTCAGATTCCTGCAGTGCCAGGCGTTTCCCCCTGCTGTAGCCAGTACATGTCCAGGCCTGTCCTGAAAGTTTTGCCAGAGAGCATATGTATAGCCAGAAGAGGATTGGGAGAATATCATGTGGTCAGAAATGAAACCAAAATAGAACTTTTTGGTAAAAACTCAACTCGTCGTGTTTGTAGGAAGAAGAATGCCTGAGTTGCATCCAAGAACACCAATACCTACTGTGAAGCATGGGGGTGGAAACATCATGCTTTGGGGCTGTTTTTCTGCAGAGGGGACAGGACGACTGATCCGTGTTAAGGGAAGAATGAACGGGGCCATGTATCGTGAGATTTTAAGCCAAAACCTCCTTCCATCAGTGAGAGCATTGAAGATGGAACATGGCTGGATCTTCCAGCATGACAATGATCCCAAACACAGCGCTCGGGCAACAAAGGAGTGGTTCCGTAAAAAGCATTTCATGGCCTAGCCAGTCTCCAGACCTGAACCCCATAAAAAATTTGTGGAGGCAGTTGAAAGTCTGTGTTGCCCCAAAACATCACTGCTCTAGAGGAGATCTGCATGGAGGAATACGCCAAAATACCAGCTGGCCCATTCCTCCTGGTGAAGACTTACAGGAAACGTTTGACCTCTGTCATTGTCAACAAAAGTTATGTTACAAAAGAATTGAGCTGACCTTTTGTTATTGACCAAATACTTATTTTCCACCATGATTTACAATTAAATTCTTTAAAAATCCTACATTGTGATTTATTGGATTTTTTGGTCATTTTGTCTCTCATAGTTGAAGTGTAATTACAGACCTCTCTCATCTTTCTAAGTAGGAGAACTTGCACAATCAGTGGCTGACTAAATACTTTTTTGCCCCACTGTATATATTTGGGGTGTCCACAAACGTAGAGTGGCTATATAGTGTTATAAACCAATATTAAAACAAATATTATAAACCAATGTTAAATCCAATGTTATTTTTAGATATCAAATAAATGAATGCCTCAAATGAAGAATCACAACAGATCAGAAGCCTTTTGTCATTGTGTCAGTCTGCAAATGCAGCAGATCTGAAGAAATCTGTTCTTCTTGCTATAATGAAATGCTGGTACCCACCTGTTCCAGGCCGCCATTGAAGCCCACATGTCTGAGATGATTAGCGAGGAAGCTCCTGGGGCATTTGGAGGTGTCGCGGGCAAAAAGGAGCCAGCAGAATTCGGGAACGCTTGAGCCATTCTGCATGTCTGCGTGCAGCTGAACGGCCATGTTCAGCATCAGGAACTTCAGGGCTTCCAGCAGTTCATATTCTTCACGGCCACCAACAAAGACCTGCTGGCAAACATGCTCCCGTTCTTCCGTGCTCTCACAAAGAACTGCCTCCTGCCACTGTGCATGTGTGCAAGGACAGGAACGTTACCATTAGAAGGAGCAAGTCACACCATACTGGACTACCTCCAGTATAATTTATTATTCATTATAGGCAAGGTTTTCATTATTCTTACTCCAACATTAAAAAACATCTGCTTTAATCTGAAACAATCTTTGAGATTTAGATCTATACAGATGTGTATAGGTTCTTGTTACCTTGACTTTCAGGAGCCTCAGGCTGTCTTCCAACTGCTTCATCCCCCCTCCTCCAACTTTGTTTCCAAAAGGAAACTGCCACTGGTCCACTAAATCCTTTACACAGTCCACTTTGCTTGGCCACTATGTAAACAGAGAGACAAAACATATTCACACAGGGATGGACAATTTCCAATCATCAACAATTAAACATGCCTCCACCATCTGCCTTAACAGAGAAATTGCTCCACCTGTCATAGAAAACATTTTATCACTTGTCCTAAAAATGCTGATAGGGCAACCCAATGGATTTAACAACCAAATTAGTAGTTTTGCTGTGTTTAGTTTGCAAATTAGACTTTAAAAATAACATGCAAAAGACTTGCGATAAATATAGAGGATTTTGATCAAGCCTAAAAAGTCATGATCTGATATTATTGCCAGATCACCCTACCCTAGCTGGGCATACAACACACTCCAATTCAGGGTCACAGTGAGCTGAGGTCTAACCGGCAGCACAGAGCACAGGGTGGGGACCACACCTGGACAAGGTTTCTTATTAATAAAGCTAGCACACAAGCAAAATCAATCCCTATGAGATGAATACTGAAAGGCTCAGGTTCACTTGGTATCTAGACATTTCTCCATTCAGTCTGATATAGTAAAGCCATTATTGCAAACTCCATGTTGGCCCATTTTGCAGCATTTGTGGTTACTACGCATGCTGGTTTATTTATGACAAAATATGCCACACAAACAAAAATTAGACACTCAACAAGCGCAGAACAATTTTATTGTTCACTTAATGTACATTGACAACCAAAAGTGTGAGGACACCTGAACATTACACACAAAAACATTTGTCTCAGATTTACTGCAAAGACAGATTTCAACTATGTTTTCGAACGACTGAGAGATCAGACACTGATGTGATGTACCATGACTCTGGTTCACAGCTGACATTCCAATTAATCTCAGTGGTGCCTGAAAGTGCTGAGGTTACATCTCAAGCCATCCAAGTTCTCCAACAAAGATAGGAAACCATGTCTTTATGGATTTTTAGGTGAACAGGGTAGAGAGTTCAATCAGGTAAAACACTAAAATTAGCTTATCAAATTTCAAGACACTGGTGGCATTCTTACCTGACGTGATTGGTGCTATTATTAAGGTGAGGGGAGATCTAACCAAGTTTTAGGGAAGAAATGACACGCACTTAGTTTGGGGAGTTTTAAACCGACTAAATCCACCATACTACTCCAAATCTAGAACCAAGATAGAACTGTCAGAAATAGTCAAAATAAATAAACACATTGTAGGATTTTTTTAAGAATTTAATTATAAATCATGGTGGAAAATAAGTATTTGGTCACCCACAAACAAGCAAGGTTTCTGGCTCTCACAGACCTGTAACTTCTTCTTTAAGAAGTTCTTCTGTCCTCCACTCGTTACCTGTATTAATGGCACCTGTTTGACCTCGTTATCTGTATAAAAGACACCTGTCCACAGCCTCAAACAGTCAGACTCCAAACTCAACCATGGCCAAGACCAAAGAGCTGTCGAAGGACACCAGAAAGAAAATTGTAGACCTGCACCAGGCTGGGAAGAGTGAATGACCTCTGTCATTGCCAAAAAAGGTTATGGGACAAAGTATTGAACTGAACTTTTGTTATTGACCAAATACTTATTTCCCACCATGATTTACAATTAAATGCTTAAAAAATCCTACAGTGTGATTTCCTGGATTTTTTTCTCATTTTGTCTCTCATAGCTGAAGTGTACCTATGAGGAAAATTAAAGACCTCTCTCATCTTTCTAAGTAGGAGAACTTGCACAATCAGTGGCTGACTAAAGACTTTTGCCCCACTGTAAATGAATGTATCATGAGTGTAACCAAATAAAGACAAACCTTTACAATTTCGGGGTCGTCCAACCAGGCAGGGAGTTCGCTTGACTGGCTGAATAGCTGAAAGAGGGTCGCCCTCAGAGCACAGTAGTTATCACCTCTCACTCTACGCAGACCCTCAAATGTCTGAGCTATCGCTTCATATCCCTAAACAAAATTGGATCTGGGATTAGTGTGGGACAAATATTAACAGACACAGAAACACAGATAAAAAAAAATGTGTTGAGATCACACTTACCTTTTTGATAAGGCGGCTTTTCGTAGTGTTACCTCTCCACTCTCTCTCGCTGTAGGTGAGCAAACACTCAGGAGCTGCCACGCTGTTTTGGTCTTCAACAACAGATACTGACAAAGTAATATCAAATTAATGAACACGCTTCATGCGACAAAAAAGTGCATTAGGTACAACAAACCCCATATTTGTAACAATCCACATAAATGAAGGATGAAAGCAGATTTCTGTTGTAGTCTGTAGCATAATGTTGATTCAAGAGATCAAATCGTGTGATCTGTAATCGTTTAATACCTGGGTTTGATTGTTGCTTCTCCTGCCGTTCTTGTTCTATTTCTTCTTCTGCTCGGTACAGATCTTCCTCACTGTGAAAGAAGAATGTGATCAGAATGGGCAAAACTGTTCAAACATTCTTTTTGTAAGTAGTTGGCATGTGTTTGCCCATTGCCAAGAGATTCTGGTGTAACCGTTAGTATTCTTGCTACAGTTTAAACATTAGCATTCTTTCTTTCTTCTATGAATGTAAGCACAGCATACAGTCCCTATAAACCATTACACCCATTTAAAATACAGTGGTTCTCTTCGTTAATTTGTTCCAGAAATCTTGTCGAGAACCAAAAACAAGTACCCAGCAGAATTTTCCCATAAGTGAATAATGTAATTGAGTTAATCCGTTCCAGACCCCCAGAAAATGCATAATGTATAAAACGTTATATGCACTGATGGAGTTGTATTGTACTGGTGCTCCCTGATTTAGGATGGGGATATGATCCGACAAATCCATCATATATTAAATCTATCAAGAAATGGGGAGATTAACGAGTGTTTGGTAGAGCGATCTATAATGTATCATATTCACACTATGAGGTTTTTTTTCCCCCTTGTATCTGAAATCACTAATTTCACTTTAGCAAAACCAAATGTAGTTCACAGTTACTCCAAATATGCAGAAGAGGCAAAGGTGCAGCGCAGTTTGACAGCCACTGACATGAATTACGATGGCTTAGACATAGCATGTCTACTTGATTTTTGTCAACCTTGCAGGAAGTCATGCTATGCAGAACTACAATGAAAAAACCTGTGCAATATATGCCCCCTAGTGGCACAATTTAAGTCCTCACCATTGACTAGCGACAACACGCAGGTCCAAGCAAAGTCCAGTGCTAGAACTCAAATAAGACGGAACTGCTTTAAGGCTAATTATGAAATGTGTGTACGTGGAGATTAACAATAATGCCTGTTTATTGGATGCTTCCAGAATGTTAGATATATGGCATGTGGAGGATGAGTTTCTATGATAAGAGACATTGTCACTTCACTGTGTGATTCTAGTTCTTTTTTTGAATTAGTACTGTTGGACATTCCCTTTCCGTAAACTTTTTAAATGACTTCTTGTGTAAATTGGCTGGGATTTGAGAAGAACACAGAAACTGTGGACCTTAAAGTTGGAAAAGAAACAAGTATCTTATAGAACTGCCTGATTTGTAATCTTATATACATTTTAACATAAAAAAGGGAAATACATTTCAATTGAGCAGTAATGCCTTTTACTCATGGACCATGCTGCAACTGCATGTAACAAAGTGTAATACTTAAAATAAAATGAAAAGCTAGAAAGCTAGATTTTCCATATGTGTTTAATTCACAAAGTGCAAGGCGGGAAACTATCTTGGACAGGATGCCAGTCCATCGCAGGGCACATGCACGCACAATCACACCGGGACACCTTAGAGATGCCAATTGACCAAATGCTTGTCTTTGTAATGTAGGAGGAAACTGCTAATTGACAGAGGAATGTACTAGTTCTCATTGAAATTACAGAACTATCCTTAGAGCAATTCCAATCTATTTGATAGCTAGAAGAGCGGTGTAAAGATGTAGAACGTCATGCATAGCAAATACTTGGCACTGTGCACCCCATGGCTCTCAGCTCTGGCTTTAACCAGTGCAACAGTTTTCATGTAATGCTAGGAGGCATTTTATCACAGCAAGAGTTTCCACTGAAATCCTGATTAGTTCCAGGACTTCCCATGGATACCAAAATCTATGAATGCGCAAGTCCCATATATAAAATGACAGAATATTTGCATATAAACTACGCACATGCTCCCGAATACTTTAAATCATCTCTAGAAATGGAAAAGAAACGACACAAGAACTGCATCTTTACATCACAGCACACCAGACTGAAGCACGCAACCTCATGCACACTTCATGGTTTCTACAATAGTCTTCCGAAATATCTGCTTGTGTTGTAAACACAACAGGAAATATGTGGCACATTCTCATTCATAAGGTCTCAGAGAGATCAAGGAGAGAGATTTTGTTTGGTTGGAAGTTTGGCTGCCATCTCAGCGGTTCAGTGGCTATATCGTTGTATGTTGTATGTGTCGTAGTCCTATAGAAGCCAAAAAGTTAAGAATTCTTCCTGGGGGAGTATGATCGAAAAGGTCCTTTATACAGTGGGGCAAAAAAGTATTTAGTCAGCCACTGATTGTGCATGTTCTCCTACTTAGAATGATGAGACAGGTCTGTAATTTTCATCACAGCTACACTTCAACTATGAGAGACAAAATGAGAAAAAAAATCCAGGAAATCACACTGTAGGATTTTTAAAGAATTTAATTGTTTAATTATGGTGGAAAATAAGTATTTGGTCAATACAAAAGTTCAACTCAATACTTTGTAACATACCTTTGTTGGCAATGACAGAGGTCCAAAGTTTCCATGTAAGTCTTCACCAGGTTTGCACACACTGTAGCTGGTATTTTTGGGCCCATTCCTCCATGCAGATCTCCTCTAAAGCAGTGATGTTTTTGGGCAACACGGACTTTCAACTCCCTCCATAAATTTTTGTATGGGGTTGAGGTCTGGAGACTGGGCTAGGCCACTCCAGGGACCTTGAAATGTTTTTTTACAGAGCCACTCATTCGTTGCCCCGAGCGGTGTGTTTGGGATCATTGTCATGCTGGAAGAGCCAGCCCCGTTCCATCTTCAATGCTCTCACTGATGGAAGGAGATTTTGGCTTTAAAATCTCACGATACATGGCCCCGTTCATTCTTCCCTTAACACGGATCAGTCCGTCCTGTTCCCCTTTGCAGAAAAACACATCCCAAAGAATGATGTTTCCACCCCCATGCTTCACAGTAGGGTATGGTGTTCTTGGGATGCAACGCAGCATTCTTCTTCTTCCTCCACACACGACAAAGTTTTTGATTGATTTTTTACCAAATGTTTTATTTTGGGTTTCATCTGACCACATGAGTATTCCCTCCCAATGTACGGGCTGCGCTGCTGGATCGGGGGCCGTGGTGGCACGCCGTAGCGCATGCCGAAAAAATGCCCTGGGCATTGTCACTCTCCAAAAGGCTATCTGGCAAACTTCAGACGCGTCCCTGAACATGTACTGGCCTTAAGCAGGGGGGCACGCCTGGCACTGCAGGATCTGAGTCCCTCTTGGCGTAATGTGTTTTTACTGATGGTTAAGCCTTTGTTACTTTGGCCCCAGCTCTCTGCAGGGGTCATTCATCAGGTCCCTCCGTGTGTTTTCTGGGATTGTTGCTCACTGTTCTCATGATCATTTTGACCCCATGGGATGAGATCTTGTGTGGGGCCCCAGATCGAGGGAGATTATCAATGGTCTTGTATGGCTTCCATTTTCTCTTACAATTGCTCCCACAGTTTGATTTATTCACACCAACCTCCTTGCCTATTGTAGACTCACTCTTCCCAGCCTGGTGCAGGTCTACAATTTTCTTCCTGGTGTCCTTCGACAGCTCTTTGGTCTTGGCCATGGTTGAGTTTGGAGTCTGACTGTTTGAGGCTGTGGAGAGGTGTCTTTTATACAGATAACGAGGTCAAACAGGTGCCATTAATACAGGTAATGAGTGGAGGACAGAAGAGTTTCCTAAAGAAGTTGTTACAGGTGTGTGAGAGCCAGAAATCTTGCTTGTTCTTGGGTGACCAAATACTTATTTTCCACCATAATTTACAATTATAATTTTTTACAATGAAATTTTTATTTCCTCATTTTGTCTCTCATAGTTGAAGTGTACCTATGACGGAAATTACAGACCTCTCATCTTTCTAAGTAGCAGAATCTGCAAAATCAGTGGCTGACTAAATACTTGTTTGCCCCATTGTACATGTAGCTGAAAAGTAGTGAAGTCTCTGTGGTCTTAGATAGGAACATTCTATTAATATATGCTTTACTGACAGGGTGTCACTGCATCTCCAACAGACTGACGGTCCTTGTCCTTTCAGTGAGTATTAATGGGTCAGTTTTGTATTTCCGATGAGGCACCTTGTGTGTGCTGACCCAAGTGCGAGACCCATCTTAAATAGTAATAAATAAAAAAAAATCAATACATGGTTGTCAGTGTTGATATTAAATAAATCAATGTATTGGAAACACACAGTATCTTGGCTATTTAGTCAATACCGGTACACTATGGTACCCCATAGAGAATTGCTAAAGTACGATATCTATAGTATGCTATTCAGATAACGTCCGCATTGCATAACATGCAATTTCACAGAACGTGGCTGTTAAGCGACGCACAGCTGTACTTGCAAATGGTTTTCAATCAATGACTGTCTGAAGTCATCACTAAATGCTGCATTTCTTCCTTGAAGAAATTGTATTTTTGAAATGAACTCTCTGTGCAGCTGGGCTTGTATCTGTGATTAAGTCATCTCTATATCAAGCTCATGTATCCTGCAGGCTTAGCTGTTATTTCCTTTGACATGGAATTACAACTGTGATATTTTTTCCCCCTGATGTATGTATATAACCATGTATAATTTTTTTCTGAGGTCATTATCTAATAAATAATACATTATGGTCCTAAGCATGACTGACTGGTTCAGAAGCTAAGCACCTGTTATCATCGCCGGTTCCTGCTATCCCTGCAGCACTTTGCTGGTGCTGATTTGATGAGCCGGCTTCTTCATCAGGGGCTGACTGCATACTGGAATTCATCTTGCTGCATTTTCCATGTCTAGCTTGGCGGGCATCCTCATCACCTCGGACGGTTTGATTGTGACTCTTTAGTGCTGGTCTAGGAGAAGGCACATGGAAACTGGAGTCAGTATTCATTTCTTTTTGAGACTTGATTGGGCAAATGGTTTAGTCCACAGGCAAATCTAAAATCAACAAGTACATAAACTAAAGCACAACCCCCACAATAGTACAACAAATGGGTCAAGTCGGACTCCACGAACCGCCCTACAGATGCAAATAAGGCCTTGATGTGACTCTCATCACTGCATTTCACTCCCAGATGGAAAAGGCATGTAGGGACAGAGCTGCTCTTATATAATGCAGTGATTGAGAAAATTAAGTTAATTGTTTTAATCCCCTGCTGTTTTCACAACACTTCTCCTGTTAAGTCCTGTGGGGAGTGTTGGAACCTATCCTGGAACAAAAGCACGCCCTGGATGGGTTGCTAGCCCTTTGCAAGGCTAGGTAGATGCCACTGTTGTGATCATCCCCGATCCTGCCTCCTCTCCCTCGACACAACCATACAGTGGGCAAAAAAGTATTTAGTCAGCCACTGATTGCGCAAGTTCTCCTACTTATAAAGATGAGAGAGGTCTGTCATTTTCATCCTAGCTACACTTCAACTATGAGAGACAAAATGAGAAAAAAAAATCCAGGAAATCACATTGTAGGATTTTTAAAGAATTTAATTGTAAATTGTGGTGGAAAATAAGTATTTGGTCAATAAATTTGGTTCAAGTCAATACTTTGTAACATAACCTTTGTTGGCAATGACAGAGGTCAAACATTTCCTGTAAGTCTTCACCAGGTTTGCACACACTGTTTTTTACCAAAAAGTTCTATTTTGGTTTCATCTGACCACATGATATTCTCCCAATCCTCTTCTGGATCATCCATATGCTCCCTGGCAAACTTCAGACGGGCCTGGACATGTACTGGCTTAAGCAGGGGGACACGCCTGGCACTGCAGGATCCGAGTCCCTTCTCGGGCGTAGTGTGTTTACGAGGTAGCCTTTGTTACTTGGTCCCAAGCTCTATGCAGGTCATTCATCAGGTCCCTCTGTGTAGTCCTGGGATATTTTCTCACCGTTCTCATGATCATTTTGAACCCCACGGGTGAGACTCTTGTGTGCGAGCCCAGAGGAGGGGAGATTATCAATGGTCTTGTATGTCTTACAATTGCACCCACAGTTGATTTATTCACACCAACCTGCTTGCCTCTTTGTATTGCCATGGTTGAGTTTGGAGCCTGACGGTTTGGGCTGTGGACAGGTGTCTTTTATACAGATAACGAGGTCAAAACAGTTGCCATTAATTACAGGTAAACGAGTGGAGGACAGAAGAGCTTCTTAAAGAAGAAGTTACAGGTCTGTGACAGCCAGAAATCTTACTTTTTTGTGGGTGACCAAATACTTATTTTTCACCATGATTTACAATTAAATTCTTTAAAAATCCTACAATGTGATTTTCTGGATTTTTTTCTCATTTTGTCTCTCATAGTTGAAGTGTACCTATGATGAACAGAAGCTATTACACAATCTGCCGCTAGATGTCGCATTTGTACAACTACACCATGTCTAAACTGTTGGTGTAGAACTGCGGCTGGCTCTATGCAGATGACAGCATCTTAGGAGCACAGGTTGACAACTGGCTCAGTAGTTTTTTTTTTTTAATAATATGTATTCGATTTATAGAATATCGAAACCCCTGTATCGAAAAAGACCAAATATTACTATGTTTATCATGACACCCTAACAGAATATAGTCCAAAAAAGAAAAAATATCCAGTGAACAACAGTTCTGTTGATGCCAGAGGAAAATGGCCAGACTGGTTCAAGCTGAAAAGCAACAGGGGTGTCCTTCCTGTCAGCTAAAAACAGGCAAATGACGATACAATTCAATTCCAAATGCTGTCTGGTCTGATGTGTCTCAATTTCTCTCTAACAGTCAGATGGTAGGGTCAAAATCTGATGTAAACAACATGAAAGCATGGATCCATTCTGCCTTGTATCAATGGTTCAGGCTGCTGGTGGTATCATTTTATTGACACACTTTGGGCCCCTTAAAAAAATGATCATTGTTTAAACACCACAGCATACCTGAGTATTGTTGACCATGTCCATCCCTTTATGACCACAGTGCACCCACCTTCTTCTACCATCTCACAAAGCTCTAATCATCTCAAATTGGTCTCTTGAACATGAGAGTGAGTTCACTGTACTCAAACGCCCTTCACAGTCACCTGACCTTAATCCAATAGAGTACCTTTGGGATGTGGTGGAACGGGAGATTTGCATAATGGATGTGCAGCTGACAAATCCGCACCAACTGTGTGATTCTGTCATGGCAATATAGACCAAAATCTCTGAGGAATGTTTTCAGCTCCTCGTTGAATCCATGCCACAATGAATTAAGGCAGTTCTGAAGGCATAAAGAGTGTCTAGCAGGGTGTACCTAATAAAGTGGCCAGTGAGTATATGAACTATTTCAAAAGTGTGCTGAACCTGAAATACATTTGTTCTGATGCATGTTTCAATATTAAATTAGCACAAGGATGTTGCATTAAAAGTAACTTATAATCAGAACTAAAGAGAGTTAGGATGTACTTACTGTTGCACCTTGGATCTTTTGCTCTGACTGCAGGAACCTGGACCTTCTGGAGACTTTGCTGTACTTTCCCGATCGCCTCTTGCCTTGTTAGATTTGCGACTGTGTCCGTCTGTGGCAGCTGGATCAACGGGACGCATGATGAACACACAGTTCTCACTTGCATCTCTCCCACACACCCAGCAGCTCCAACTACACACAGAGGACTGATTAACCAGTGCACCATGTGAATCCCGAACACTTATAAACAACACAAATCCATAATAGGGCTATGTGCTACTGACAAAGTACAATGCACATCACAGTGTGATACACAGTAGACTTTATTTTCGGCGAGAGTTGACTTAAAACGTCACGCATTACTGGTCATAAGTACGCTCCACTGCTGTTGGTGGGTTAGTTGCTTAAATGTTGTTTGATGCTGAGAGAAAGTATATTTTCATGCTACTGTAATGTCAAACCAGGACTGTGGTAGCCTAGCGGTTAAGGTACTGGACTATGGACCAAAAGGTCAAGGGTTCAAATCCCACCTCTGCCAAGCTGCCACTATTGGGTCCTTGAGCCCTTAACTCACAATTGCTTGGATTGTAAGACTGAACCAACTGTAAGTCGCTCTGGATAAGGGCATCTGCTAAATGCTGTAAATGTAAATGTAAAAATAAGGGTATTTTCACAAGAAAACTGCACGGACAGACGCACAAAGCAACGGGTGGACAGCATGCTGTGCATATATATGCGTATAATTATAATTCGTTGATTTCTTACGTTCTACTCTCTCGCTTATTCTGAATTCTCGCATGTGTGCAGAACAAAACGGAGGACAACCTGTTTAGCACTGTATGTTTAACTGACTTGGACTTTAAGTAACACACAAGACTGACATAAATATTAAAACAACAGACTATGTACGGGACTCTGTGACCACTAAATTGCCGCACTTCCGCAAGCCGTCAAACTAGTTAAGCAAATCGTGTTAAGCTTCCAAGCTAACTTTATAAGAGACGCTTGTCAAATGAACTAAACAGAACTAAACAGAGCATTGCAATATATAACACTGCAATTGTTGCATTACACACCAGTCTGTATTTACCAGCTTATTTACCTGCCCTTTAAAATATCCACGAATAGCAACTCATCAGGATTAGCGACAGCCCGCTAGCAAATCTGCCGTCTGATAACTGCTTCCTGTTTCCAAAGCATGCCGGGAATTGTAGTTTTTCGTTTGTTCAACAGACATTTCGTAAAACGGCAGTTGAATCGTGTGACAGACATGTCATCTAAATTGAAGAAATGTCCAGAAAGGGTTTCCCAGAACACTGTATGTGTACTGTCCCATCCAGGCTCTGCATCGCTGCATATGGGACTGTGGTGGCTCAGTGGCTAGAGTGCTGGGCCATGGCCCAGAAGATCCGAGTCTCAAGCTCCACCTCTATAAAGCTCCAACCGTTAGGTGTCCTTAGGCCCCTAACCCACAGTTGCTTGGTTTGTAAAACTGCATCAATTGTAAGTTGCACTGTATAAGGCTGTTTAAAAATGGCCTTTTTTGTATTGATTTAATTCAAAGTTTGTTATTTATTAGACCAATCAGATGTCTTTTTAATTAATGTATTGTTGATATTTCTATTTGTTTCGTCCTTAATTTATAATTAAGCTAGTCCTTGAGTCCCTGCAGAAAATAATTTATTTTCTCCTGTAGGTGGCACTTATTGATTTTTTTTAAATTAGGGAGGATTGTTTCCTGTTCAGAAGGTCCTTATCATAATTACAGTATAACCTGGGATGCGCCCTGTTTCAACACAAATCCATCTCTGCCATAAAGTATATTTCATAGAAATACAAAACTATAATCGCTTTCCACGTTATAATTACTACTATATTGATTCCTTGCTTCTACTGCTGTTAAAATGTGTGAATATCCTTTGGGATTAACAAAGTGATCTCTGAATCTACAGTATACTTCACCCCAAGGGTTATTTCTAGGCTACTTGTCTTATTGGGGCACACACATAGTTTAGAGGGGCACAACTGTATCCTTCTGGTTGTCATTCAGTCGTAGGGGCACAACTGTGCATAAAAAATAAGATTGTTAAACACTAAATAGATTAAGTGATTTAACAACAAAGTGAGTATTACTCTGCCATGGTTGAGAAATGAAGAACAAATGAATACTAAAGATTTTCATTAATATATATATATCAGACCACGACGCACTATATTTTGATCAGCCAACCAATCAGCTGCTTCCATGACGCAAATTTTGTATCAAAACACTCGACGTTACCAATGATCTATAACAACGCAAGTGTTCAGAAGAAACAGCACCTACAACCGCACTGATGATGTCTCCTCGATTGGTGACGAAACGTTTGCAATACAATTGCCAAGCTCGGAGAAGAACCAACCAACTCAACCCGGGCTACCAATATTCAAAATTCTTTCATATATAATGTACGTTTGGTAGGTTATATGGTTATAAGTGGCTAGCCAAAACATGTAGCTATGGGCTGTGGTAGCCTAGCGGTTAAGGTTGGGGACTATAATCCAGAAGAATCAGGGTTCAAATCCCACACCTGTTAAACTGCCACTGTTGCGTCCTTGAGCAAGGCACTTAACCCACAATTGCTTGGATTGTAAGATTATATCAATTGTAAGTTGCTCTCAATAAGGGTGTCTGCCAAATAATGTAGATGTGTGAGCTATCATTACCTTCAACATGGCTGATGTTCTTTAAAATGTTTGTCGATGTCCAGTTCTCCATGCAAAAACAACAACCACAAAAAAAAACTGCTTCTGACTGAAAGTGTTAACCACTCAAGCTTTTGGAAAGATGCTGGGGCATTTTGGGAAATGTAGTGCCTGTACTGAATCTGGGGGACATACCTCTGTAAAGTGGGTCTAATGATGCCCCTGATCCAACCTCGTCATTTACACCTCTATAGAACTTTATGCCATGATTAGGATATCCTAGTAAAAATGTAAAACTGACATAATATTGCATAACAACATAACATCTCATAAAAATGACATAATATTGTAGTGCAATATTGTGGATACAAACTCATTTGGCTTCTGCTCGCTATTAAACAAGTCCTTCAAACAGCTATAAGTTTTTATTTCTGCCCCCGGGAATCATCCAGAACCAGTTACTGTGCATTGAGGAGCCCTTCATTTTAGGACTCTCTTCTTTCCCTACTATACTGTTTGTCATGGTATCTTCATTTATTCATTCATTCTTTTCTTATACACTTATCCTAGTCAGGGTCGCTGGAGAGCCGGTGCCTAGCCAGCGACACAGGCAAGGCAGGAACAACCCTAAACGGGTGCCAAACCATCATAGGGCACATACACTCACACACTAATACTCACATTCACACAGTAAGGGCACTTTAGAGACACCAATTAACCTAACACATGTCTTTGGAATGGGGGGAGAAAACAGAGTACCTGAAGTAAACCCATGCAGACATGAGAAGAACATACAAACTCCACACAGGCGGAGCCCAGGGTCAGGACTGAACTGGGGATCTCGGAGCTGTGAGGCAACAGTTAACAGTTTAAGGTGTTACTTAAGAATGATTTACCCCTTAAAAATCCTAAATCCTTAAAAATCCTAGGATTTCTAATTGAACCTATGAACAAATATTTTCATGTTAAGCCAGGGTCAGATTTGGTCCTGTGTGTTAGTTGCATGGCTAGCCCCCCACACATACATTTGAATGATTTTATTTGTGTCTGTGTACATGAATGTGTTTGTATCTTCACACCATGTCTAGAGTTATGCATAATTACCAGATGGATCCCCCTGTATATTGTGCGGTGTGGTCCTATGCAGGGTGTCGGATATTGTTTCCTGTCTCCTGTCAGATGTGTTTGTATTGTGTCTTTGACTTCTGGTTTCAAGTCCTAAGGCATTGTTTGTTTTCTCTTTAAACAAATTCTGTTAGCTGTGCCACTGTCCTCATCCTGCTTGTTTCCTCAGCTTGCAGCCAAAATAACATTGCAAATACTCGGCAGCAGTGCTTGTTGTAAAATTATGATGTATACAGTAAGCAATGTTTAAATATACTTCTCAAAGCATCTTGGATAATCAGCCAACCCCTTATTATTTGGTCCTGATGCCCTGAATTCTGACATAAAATCAGAATACTGTGGCATTAGCAGCTTTAGGGTAGGCTGGCATCCTTTGTCCTTTGTGGCTCAGCATGCACTGTATTACAGTTTGCTTTCTTTATTTTAGGCCTAACATGCCATTTAATTACAGTTTCACTTATTCACTCTATATATATATATATACACTACTAAATATATATACACCACTACTAAATATATATATATACACTACTCAAAAACATAAAGGGAACACTTAAACAACACAATATAACTCCAAGTAAATCAAACTTCTGTGAAATCAAACTGTCCACTTAGGAAGCAACACTGATTGACAATCAATTTCACATGCTGTTGTGCAAATGGAATAGACAACAGGTGG